>WOVY01003613.1:7500-468274 GCA_013436015.1 Rhipicephalus annulatus | reverse complement strand
ATTTTACTATGCGCACGCACGTCATTTCGCGCAATGCCGAGCATTCGTATTGAAAAAAAACGGCAATAAGAGAATTTCCCGCACTTTTCCGGCGGTATAACCCTTCCCCACGAGCCTAAAAGAACACGCAGCAAAGTAGACAGAAAAAAAAAATCGCGCGTTTCTTCAAAGCCACGCTCGTTTTTGCCGTTTAGACAGATAGCGGTTAGACGCGAGAGGAAAGGGGAGTACGCGGCGAAGAAAATGAGGCTTTTTTTCGCGATAACGTACACGGCGCGCCCCTCGAGCGACAATCAAAAATCTGCGACACTGGGCGAGCTTTTCGATACATTTTCTTCTCTCCCCCCTTTTGCTGAAGCTCCGCGCGCGACGACTTATCGAAGCAATCAATAAGCATCGGCACCGGAGCGACATGGGGATGAGAGCGTGGCTGCAGCGGCGATGAGTTTAATAAACGTTCTCGCCCGCCGAAGGAAGAGCCTTAAGCGGCCTTGAACTTGGATTGAATGAATGAGCACCGAATGGCGAACGACCGTGTCAGAAGAAAAATTGGCAATTTTCTGTCGCCGCGCGGTGCCTCGCTGCTTTCGTTTCTGTTTCCCATTTTCCTGCAGCGCGCTCTTCCGCGCGCGCGTGTGTGTATATAGCTTACGCAGTCAGTGGCAATTATCGTATATGCAGTACAAGTGCCACGACTTTCCCATACCTCTCACACCGCTGCTTTTTTTTTCAGCCCTTCCGCGTGTATTTAATCATTGCTGACCTTTTCGCACAGCCAGTCATTGAAGCAATGAATGCGCCACCAGCAAATTACGAAGCAGCCCTGCAGTGAGCTCATTTCTATATATTTATTTCGGGGACCGTATATATGGCGAATGTTGATTACAATTTTTTTTTCTGTAGCTATGCGATGCAGACACAAACCGCGGCATGTACTCGCTCAACGTTATTCTGCATTCGAAAACCGCAGAATGTTTTCAGCCAGATTTATCATCGGAAAGTTGCTGACATTTTTTGAGCATGAATTGTCATATTAGGTGTATCATGTACGAGTGACAAGTAAACTGACCATGAAATTGAGACCGTGAAACTTAAACGAAATGAGTCCTGCCGAATGTGGAAGCAAGAATGCAGAATCACTATACAGAGTGCCCAGAAGAGATTGATTGATTGATTGATATGTGGGGTTTAACGTCCCAAAACCACTACATGATTATGAGAGACGCCGTAGTGGAGGACTCCGGAAATTTAGACCACCTGGGGTTCTTTAACGTGCACCCAAATCTGAGCACACGGGCCTACAACATTTCCGCCTCCATCGGAAATGCAGCCCGCCGCAGCCGGGATTCGAACCCGCGCCCTGCGGGTCAGCAGCCGAGTACCTTAGCCACTAGACCACCGCGGCGGGGCGCCCAGAGAGATAGAGATAAATATGCAAGGAAAGGCAGGGAGGAGAGTGTATACACGCGTTGTTGGGGACTTCCGGGTCCTGCCGGTCTCGTTTTCGGTAGCTGGCCCCGTCGCAGGATCCATCGTCCAACAATTCAGCGAGAAGAAGCGCCCGAACGAACGACAGAGATTTATTTACATGTGGAGAAGTGATCAACTGATCCGAAGAGAGAAGAGAGAGAGATACAAAACGTCTTCGGCATTTTATAGCGCCGCGTTGCCGACACTGGGCGCACTGTCCGCATCGTCAGCCATTACGGTGGCTCCGGCACCTCGGCCACGAGAGAGGGGGAAACACACCTCACAACACATGGAGTGGCACAACCTAACACGATGTCCATATATGGTCACGGCGCCCTAAAAAATGCCAAACATGGTCACGAACACACAGCACATTCCGGAATTCTTGGCGAGGGAGAGGAGCCTGAATGGGGAGGTGGGGGTCGACGACACAGTCGGTCAAGAACCGGTTCTCCCCACTACTCATCTTGCTTGGTTTCCTAGGGGCGGTCGTAACAGTCCTCTCGCGCGGGGGGGTAAAGATCTCGATGGGCTGAGGTTTGCAGCCACTGTCCGGAGAGATCAGCGCCGGCAGTCGGTTCGATGACGACCGTCTTTGATGAAGTAGAGGGCACCACCTGCTTCATTGTGGGCTCAACAGACATCACATACGCACATGAAAACACAACTACTCAGCCGGTGAGCGCCGGACAATTCCGCCAAACTCCACCAGGCAATTTTCCCCTTTAACTGATATTAAAGGAAATACGCAATTTATTCAAAATGTTACTCATACGTTAAGGTGACACAAAACAACAACACTGAAAGCACACCGAACCCGAAACCCTGGATAGCCGTGTCTTCAACGTTTTCAAACAAGTACACATAAAAGAGTAAAAAAAAACAATCACTAGCCCTTGTCTAGGTCAGGAAAAAAATGACAGAGTTCTCGAGACATCCTCTCGCGTCAGGGGCATCGACTTAAGCCATCAGCGTTGCCATGGAGTACAACCCTCTTTGTAGCGTATTTCAAACGTATATTGTTGCAAAACGAGGCTCCAACGCAGCAGGCGGCCGTTCTTAGAGGACATGGTCTGTAGCCAGGTGAGAGGGACAATGGTCCACTTGCACAATGAACTTGCTTCCGGCAATATAACAAGCCAGTTTCTGGACTGCCCAAACCAAGCACGCACATTCCTTTTCGCTAGCGCTGTAAACCTGCTCGCGAAGGGTGAGTTTCCGGCTAACATAGAGGACGGGATGCTCTTCATCCCCCTCATCCCTTTGACTAAGAACTGCCCCCATGCCTCTATCACTAGCGTCGCATTGGACTATGAAAGGCCTCGAGTAGTCCGGTGAACTAAGCAAAGGTTGGCTCGACAAGGCCGCTTTCAAAAACGCGGAAAGCCTTTTCTTTCTCCTCATCCCAGTCGACCATTTGGGGCTCGGTCTTGCGCAACGCGTCAGTAAGAGTGCTGGCAATGTCGGAATATCTAGGGATGTACTTATGATAGTAACCAGCTATTCCAGGAAAAGCCCGAATATCGGTTTTTCGTTCGGGGCTGGGGAAAGTCTCGGATAGCTGCCACTTTCATTTCAGAGGGACGGCGATGCCCTCGACCGATAACATGCCCGAGATAGAGTACCTCTGCTTGTGCTAGCTGACACTTGGGCGCCTTTACCGTTAAACCTGCTTCGCGTAGGCGTGTCAGTACTGCTCTCAAATGCGCCAAGTGTTCTGGCCAGGACGAGGAAAACACGGCGACGTCGTCCAAGTAAGGCAATGCGAAGTCCTCTTGACCCCGCAAAACCTTATCCATTAAGTTTGAAAAACAGTAAGGCGCGTTCTTTAGGCCGAAACTCAACACTTTAGGGCGGAATGTCCCCAATGGTGAAATAAATGCAGCATACCGGCTCGCCCTCTCGGTGAGCGGCACCTGCCAGTAACCTCTCACTAGGTCTAGCGTTGAGATAAATTCCGCGCTGCTTACCCTCTCGACGCGTTCCTCAATGTGGGGAATTGGGTATGTCTGATCCTTGGTGATGAGGTTTAACTTACGATAGTCTACGCAAGGACGCGGATCTTTGCCGGGTACCTCCACAAGAATTAACGGGGAAGTGTAATCACTTTCACACGGCTCAATCACGCCCAATTCCAGCATCCTGTTAACCTCTGCTTTTATTAGCTCAAGCCGGCGAGGTGACACTCGATACGTCTTAGATCTTATCGGTTCCGACGAGGTAAGCTCTATGTCATGAGTGAGGACGGATGTCCGGCCTGGCTCGCTTACAAATCTGTCCTGAAACTCGGTCAAAAGGCCACGCAATTCCTGCTTCTGCTTCATTGTCAGCTGTGACTTTGATACTAAATTCTCAACTTTTTTCTCGATCGGGACTTCGTCCGATTCGGGAGCTAATTCAGGAATTTCTGCCGGAACCTCTTCCGGAACATTTAAAGTCATGTTCACGATGGCTTCCCTCTCTTTATAGGGTTTGAGTAAGTTGCTATGATACACCTGGTGTACCTTACAACTTCCTGGTAATTTTACCACATAGTTGGTGTCAGACAATTTTCGAGTAATTTCGGCCGGGCCGACCCATTGCACTTCAAGCTTATTCTTTTGGGAGGGCCTCAACAACATGACCCTGTCTCCTACAGCAAAGTGTCGCGCTTTAGCGGTCCGATCGTAGTAAAGCTTAGCCTTCTGCTGTGCTTTGGTCATCGCACTCTCGGTCAGTTCTTGGGCTGTTGTTAGACGATCCAATAAGGTGAGGACATATTCCACTACTACAGGATCATCACCCTGACCTTCCCACGACTCTCTCAGCATACGAAGAGGAGACCGCAGTCTGCGGCCGTAAACAAGTTCCGCTGGCGTAAACCCTGTTGTCTCATGTGGTGCAGTTCTTAGTGCAAACATCGTTGCAGGTAAGCACATTTCCCAGTCAGTTTTTCGTTCAAAACATAAGGCTCTTAACACTCGCTTCATCACGGAGTGAAGCTTTTCTATCGAGTTCGATTGCGGATGGTAGACTGAACTATGCAATCATTTCACGCCACACCGCTCTAGAAAGGTTGTCGTTAAGGCACTCGTGCAAATGGTGCCCTGGTCTGATTGTATCTCGGCAGGAAAGCCTACCCGGGCAAACACGGACAGAAGTGCGTTCACTACTTCCACGGAACTTAGCTCTTTTAGCGGGACCGCCTCTGGAAATTTAGTAGCTGGGCAGATTAAGGTCAGGATGTGACGGTAGCCTGAAGTTGTCTTGGGCAAAGGACCTACTGTGTCAATTACCAACCGACGAAAGGGCTCCGTGATTACGGGTACCAGCTTCATTGGAAATTTCGCCTTATCTCCCGACTTACCCACTCGCTGACACACATCGCAAGATTTTACAAACCTCTCTACATCTTTAAAGCATCCAGGCCAGTAGTATTCCTGTAAAAGACGATTTTTCGTCTTCTTTACGCCTAAGTGGCCTGACCATGATCCTCCATGCACCAAACTAAGCAAATCCTGACGATACGCCTGAGGTACGACTACCTGGTCAAACTCTACTCCTCGCCTATCTAGATATTTTCGATAGAGTATGCCGCTCCTCTCTTGGAATCTCACATTTCGTTTGGCGATTCCCTCTTTCGAACTGTCCTGGAATTGCTTAAGCGTCGGGTCCCCCTTTTGTTCGGTTATTAATGAAGCCGGGCTCACCTGCAGCAGCCGACTGAAATTATCCGAAGTTGGCATGACACACAACTCTTTTGTATGTCCTAGTACCTGGAATGGGTCACCTTCTGTGCTATCCTCTGTACTACCAGGAATCGGCTTGGGAGCAACGGCATTTTCTATTTGCTCGGTCAACGAGGCGTAATTGACCCCTTCCAATTCAGGAGGAGGTTCATCGTCGCCTTTAGGAATGGTTGCCTCCGCGACTACGGCTTCTGCAGCCTGTTCTCGCACAAGTCGATTTGTTACCGTGGTGTCCAACTCGCAACCAGACCCATTGTCGATTTGAGGCTTGTTTGCCTCAGTGAATGTTGCTCTCGCAGCCAGCGCACGTGCCTTCGATCTAGTCAGTGCCTGCACTATGCCTTCTCCCAACGTTAGACCTTTCTCCTTCAGCATTTGATCTGACTTATTTGAAAATAAGTAAGGATACTGAGGGGTTAGATATGGCGATACCGCGGCTTCCGTTTCCAACGTACCAAATGCGCCTTTAAGGACAACTTTAGCTACGGGAAGGCACTGACTGTTTGCTTCTACGGCTTGTCTAATCCAGGCACAGTCTCCTGAATACTGTCCGCACTGAACAAAGGACGGATGAACTACGTCCATAGTGGCTGCGGAGTCTCTAAGAACCCGACACTGCTTGCCGTTCACGGTAAGGTCGTACATATAGGGCTCTAACAACTTCATGTTCTCGTCGGCTTCATTTATAGATAAAAAGGCCACCTTTTCTTTCGGGCAGTGTTTCGCGAAGTGCCCTGTTTCGTGGCAATTGAAACAAGCAGCCGGTTTTCTCACCTCAAATTTCCTTTTGCTTGCCTCTGCCGACGCCCCATGGTTAGATGCCTGGTTTTCCTCACCCTTTTGTGCGAGACTTGTCGGTTGTTTTCTAAACGGCGCCTTATTCGGTAGTAGGAATTTTTCCCTTTTTGGCTCGCTGTTTGCCCCGAGGGCGCGACGCGTAACGAATTCTTCAGCGAGCTCTGCGGCTTTCGTTACGGTGTTCACGTTCGGTCTATCCTGCACCCAGAACCTCACCTTTTTCTGGTAACCTTTGATAGAATTGTTCCAGACCGATACACTCGAGCACCTTGTCATGATTCCCATACGCCTTTGCCTCTTTGAGCCACTCCCCCATGTTGGCCATTAACTTGTAAGCAAACTCCGGGTATGAATCATTGTTCTCTTTTACGGCATTGCGAAATTTGTGTCTGAAACCTTCCGCTGACAACCTGTATTTCTTGAGAAGGCTCGACTTTACCTCACTGTACTCATCAGCCTCCTCTTTCGTGAGGCGCGCGATTACTTCTGAGGCCTCCCCCGGAAATAAAGACAACAAGCGTTGAGGCCGTGTATCCTGGCTGAAACCTTGCCTTTCACAAGTTCTCTCAAAGTTGACGAGGAACAGCCCAATGTCCTCCCCTAGCTTGTACGATCTCATTAGGTCCGTCATTTTGAACCTGACCCGCTCTGCGGTACCGGATGCCTCGCTGCCTCCTGCTCTACTATTATGGCTAATCTCTAGCTCGAGGCGCTTCATTTCAAGCTCGTGCTTTCGCATCTTATCTGCCTCGACTTCTGCCGCTTTCCTTTCGGCTTCCGCCGCCTTTCCTTCGGCCTCGGCCGCGGCCGCCTTTTTTCGGCCTCTGCCGCTTGCCTCTCCTGAATCTCCTCGACACATTCTGACAGCTCGTCATCCTCCGCCCCCAACGCGAGAATCGCCTCTATCAGCTCTGGCTTTCTTTGAGAGTCCGACACCTTCAGATTCAACTCCCTTGCAAGTAGCAACAACATAGACTTTCGCAGGGATTTCAGATTCATGGCTGCCTCCAGTACCACTGTCTCTGTTCCACAAAGATTCCTGTCCTGCAACTAATTAACCTTGACGGCAACGACAGCTCTAGGTTCCTGCCTTGCCTCAAGTTTTCCGTTAACTTAGTCTACAAATAAAGCTTCAAAAAGCTCTTATACGGAATCCTGCCCTGCCACTGTTAACCTTGACGCCACTGACAGAAAGAGATTAACCAAGCTATCACACAATTTCTGCCTGACGCAAGTTACCTGTTAACCCAATGACCAAGACAGCCCCTCTATACAAGCTTTTACTTAACACATAGAGTAAATGCCTGGTAAAATTTAACAGAGAAAGCCGGCACTCACCCAGTTCGCAGTCATGTCTCCGGCGTCGTGCCTCTCAGAAGCGCCGTTCGATTTCCTCTGGAAGTCGATGAGCTCGTGTCATCCTCCTCCTGTCGTCCCGTTGTTGGACTTCGGGCTCACTCCGTCCAGTGGTCGCTTTCGGGGTTATCGGCATCCCGCCGCTGCCATCCAGTTGTTGGAACTCCGGGTCCTGCCGGTCTCGTTTTCGGTAGCTGGCCCCGTCGCAGAATCCATCGTCCAACAATTCAGCGAGAAGAAGCGCCCGAACGAACGACAGAGATTTATTTACATGTGGAGAAGTGATCAACTGATCCGAAGAGAGAAGAGAGAGAGATACAAAACGTCTTCGGCATTTTATAGCGCCGCGTTGCCGACACTGGGCGCACTGTCCGCATCGTCAGCCAATACGGTGGCTCCGGCACCTCGGCCACGAGAGAGGGGGAAACACACCTCACAACACATGGAGTGGCACAACCTAACACGATGTCCATATATGGTCACGGTGCCCTAAAAAATGCCCAAACATGGTCACGAACACACAGCACATTCCGGAATTCTTGGCGAGAGAGAGGAGCCTGAGTGGGGAGGTGGGGGTCGACGACACAGTCGGTCAAGAACCGGTTCTCCCCACTACTCCTCTTGCTTGGTTCCCTAGGGCCGGTCGTAACAGCGTATATACTCCAACCATGCAAATGCATGCTCCTGACTATTGTATACGGAGCAAGCTGTGTTCAACTTATTTGCTCAGTTTGCCAAGAATGATTATTCGCCCAGTTTTACTACTTCAGAAGTTTTAATTTATTTTTGCCTATAACCAGCAATTAACCACAACGTAAGAAATACCGCGACCTATTCTATGCAACAGTCAGCAACATGAATTTGGTGGCGTCATCAGAGAGTGCATAGGTTATGCTGGTCTCGCAGCTCGCATTTGACGGGTCAAAGCGTCCGCTATCCAGCCAGTTAACGGTCGAACACTCGTGAACATTTAGACAAAAGTAACTTTAATTAACAGGAATTGGGGTCACATTTCAACAAACATTCACAAGCACTCAGTAAGTCCCCCCGTAAAAAAGCGGTGCTGTTGCTCGGGCAGGTAAGGTGAGTCTGCCCGCCGCTTGGACATTTCTTCTTCCGTCGACGACCGGTGTTTTCACTCTCTCCGTGAGCTGACAGAGAAGATGACAAATGACGCTCTGAAGGTCGTTTGCGGCGCCCGTTTAAAGTGGCCATAACAAAGGAAAAAGGGGTTTCAAGACGTGGAAAGAGCCCCTATTAAGGGATTAAGCGTCTCCCCCGACTTCCTTTGGCGGCACTTGAAAGGCAAACACGGCTCCTGGCCGCTCTCTTCGAGAGGGGACGGCACACTCCCCGTCTGGTGTCTGCTAGCTAGACGCCACAGTTTGTTGATGGCGAAAACAAGAGGACCACTTCCGATATCGGTCGGCAGAGTTTCCTTATTGCACCATTCCTTGCAATCTTCACCTCCACCTTGCGCACCATTCCGTCCGCACTGGGCAGGCTTTGGGTGACAACGCCGATGGGCCAATCGTTGCGATTTGCTTCTTTGTTCCTGATGAGCACGACGTCGCCTTCTTTTATATTCTTTCATGAAGTGCACGAAGCGCTCTTTTGCCTCAGGGTGTCCGAAGGTGTCGTCGAGCCGTTTCCACACGATGTTTAAGCCCTTCGAGAAGTCATCCACATGAACAGATTTCAACCTTCGGACTTGATGCGATGACTCAGGACCAAGCCATTTGATTAGAAGGTCGAGCTCTTCCTGCGCAGAAAGGTCTACATCCCTGATGACGCCTTTGAAAGATGACTTCCAAGCTCGAAAGTTCTCAGGTCGATCATCAAACTTCGTAAGTCCTGTAGAGACAAGGTCCTTGCGGCACAGGAATTTAAGGACGCCGGCAAGCTCTGAGCTTGAACTGTTAGGTGCTGGCGTGTACGCAGGCGGCTGGTGATAGTCACGGAAGTCCGGGAGGTGGTTGGTTACTTCGGCATGCTCCAAGCTCTGGCTTCTCGGATGAACAACAGGCACCCGAAGAGACGCAAGCTCGGCATCACATATGGCGGCTTGCTCAGTGATGTAGCTCCAAACCCGTAGTGTCCGGTCTAAAGGTGGATGTGGGCGCACACACTCCCCGCCATCCTGTTCCACAGCTGCCTCGAGTGCACTTGCCTGCGCGTCTGCAGCAGCTGCCTCTTTTTCATGTTGTAGTACCTCAAGCTCGGCCTCAATTCTTGCCTTTTCTAAGCGCATTGCGGCCTCTTTACGCCCAAACTGAGCTCTTGCTTTGGCGGCCTCTGCTTGCGCGCGGGCCTGCACAGCAGCCAGGCTAATCGTGGAGGAGCCCGATCGTCGTGATCGCGAGGAAGCTCTTGAGTGAACCGATAGAAAGAACTGCGATGCTGTTCCATGTGCCTTGTCGCGTTCTTGTGGCGTAGCCTCTCGTACCTTTTCGCTCACGATCGCCTCACGGTCTTCATCGATTACCTGTCGGAGCCGTAATTCGTGTCTGGCTTCAAACGTCTTCGCCTTCTCGAGAAAGGCTGAGTATCTTGCGGTAGCACGTTCGTAGCGCTCGTAAATTGCACGAAGGTGCGTTTTGGCGCCGGTAAACTGTTCTTCCTTAGCGCGTGACAGTGCCTGAAGAGCGCTCTCCACGTTTTTCCAAACAAAATCTAGTTTGCGGCAGTGCTCTTCGCGGCTCGTTTGGTACATTTCTTTAGCCCTCGTCGATGGGGTTGTTTTTCTTCGCGGCTGAATATTTGATGCGGAAGCTTCATCTTGTGGTGTGACATTTGGGCACTCATGCGTCAGCTCGTCCTGGTCCATTCTTGCTTGCACGTTTTGTCTCGGAGCGGACGTATGTGAAACAATGGTGCTAAGCTGCGCGTTGAGCGTTGAAAGATGAAATGAGCCCACCTTGTTGCTGCCCTTCTGCTGTCAGCTGCTCAACTCCTTGGCGATGATATCCTTGCAATGGGCGTGTGTCTGGGTTCAACCGGGGGTCTTGCCGTGGCGACGTATCCCATTGCCGGCGGACGTTGAGTTGGCGGCCTGATCGCAGTTGAAGCGCTTTTTTACTGTGCTGAGCTGCGCGTTGAGCGTCGAAAGATGAAATGAGCCCACCTTGTTGCTGCCCTTCTGCTGTCAGCTGCTCAACTCCTTGGCGATGAAATCCTTGCAATGGGCGTGTGTCTGGGTTCAACCGGGGGTCTTGCCGTGGCGACGTATCCCATTGCCGGCGGACGTTGAGTTGGCGGCCGATGGCAGTTGAAGCGCTTTTTTACTATGCTGAGCTGCGCGTTGAGCGTCGAAAGATGAAATGAGCCCACCTTGTTGCTGCCCTTCTGCTGTCAGCTGCTCAACTCCTTGGCGATGATATCCTTGCAATGGGCGTGTGTCTGGGTTCAACCGGGGGTCTTGCCGTGGCGACGTATCCCATTGCCGGCGGACGTTGAGTTGGCGGCCGATGGCAGTTGAAGCGCTTTTTTACTGTGCTGAGCTGCGCGTTGAGCGTCGAAAGATGAAATGAGCCCACCTTGTTGCTGCCCTTCTGCTGTCAGCTGCTCAACTCCTTGGCGATGAAATCCTTGCAATGGGCGTGTGTCTGGGTTCAACCGGGGGTCTTGCCGTGGCGACGTATCCCATTGCCGGCGGACGTTGAGTTGGCGGCCGATGGCAGTTGAAGCGCTTTTTTACTTGTGCTGAGCTGCGCGTTGAGCGTCGAAAGATGAAATGAGCCCACCTTGTTGCTGCCCTTCTGCTGTCAGCTGCTCAACTCCTTGGCGATGAAATCCTTGCAATGGGCGTGTGTCTGGGTTCAACCGGGGGTCTTGCCGTGGCGACGTATCCCATTGCCGGCGGACGTTGAGTTGGCGGCCGATGGCAGTTGAAGCGCTTTTTTACTATGAAATGAGCCCACCTTGTTGCTGCCCTTCTGCTGTCAGCTGCTCAACTCCTTGGCGATGATATCCTTGCAATGGGCGTGTGTCTGGGTTCAACCGGGGGTCTTGCCGTGGCGACGTATCCCATTGCCGGCGGACGTTGAGTTGGCGGCCGATCGCAGTTGAAGCGCTTTTTTACTATGCTGAGCTGCGCGTTGAGCGTTGAAAGATGAAATGAGCCCACCTTGTTGCTGCCCTTCTGCTGTCAGCTGCTCAACTCCTTGGCGATGAAATCCTTGCAATGGGCGTGTGTCTGGGTTCAACCGGGGGTCTTGCCGTGGCGACGTATCCCATTGCCAGCGGACGTTGAGTTGGCGGCCGATGGCAGTTGAAGCGCTTTTTTACTATGCTGGTCTCGCAGCTCGCATTTGACGGGTCAAAGCGTCCGCTATCCAGCCAGTTAACGGTCGAACACTCGTGAACATTTAGACAAAAGTAACTTTAATTAACAGGAATTGGGGTCACATTTCAACAAACATTCACAAGCACTCAGTAAGTCCCCCCGTAAAAAAGCGGTGCTGTTGCTCGGGCAGGTAAGGTGAGTCTGCCCGCCGCTTGGCATTTCTTCTTCCGTCGACGACCGGTGTTTTCACTCTCTCCGTGAGCTGACAGAGAAGATGACAAATGACGCTCTGAAGGTCGTTTGCGGCGCCCGTTTAAAGTGGCCATAACAAAGGAAAAAGGGGTTTCAAGACGTGGAAAGAGCCCCTATTAAGGGATTAAGCGTCTCCCCCGACTTCCTTTGGCGGCACTTGAAAGGCAAACACGGCTCCTGGCCGCTCTCTTCGAGAGGGGACGGCACATAGGTATATTTTTAAACTCTGCTTAGAATCGGCTGGTGCACCCGTATAGCTGCTGGGTGCAATATTTATAGACTGCATTAAAATCTGGGCTTAGTTATCAGATGAAATTACTCTGATGTGAAGCAATGTCAAGATGTGTAACGGCGTATGTTTTTGTATATTATTTTTATCGGTGCAATGTATTCATACATCTATATTTCGACGTGCAGCCGCTTCAACAGTGCTCATAGTCACAAAGTTAAAATCGAGGCATAAAGAGGCTAAGCTTTGCCGCGTACAACCATAAACAACCCAGAATATAGGGCGTGATTTGATCGACCGCAGTTAATGTGCGTTGTGGAAGACAGAGCACAATTTGAAGAGATTTTTTTTTGTTCTTTATATATAATGTGTGCTATATTATGTCACAAGATAGTATACACGCCGATGAATAAGGTAATCTTATTTTAGCGATAAAGCCGCGGTGTTAACGCCTGGCATACCTCACTGAAAGGTAAGTAGAAGAAAATAAGTTTGAAAATAGTGTGCCCAGTCTGCCTACTAAAACGTCTTTTAGTAAGCAGACTGAGAAGCGGCTCTCAACTTAACGCAGATTTTAGTTTTGCGTTCAACAAGTACGCTGTCAATATCGTTATTGACAAGCGCATAAAGTGGAGAAAAAAGCGCTGCCGGATGCACCCCTCCACCAACAGCAGCTTTCTTGAGTGCATGAGCATAAATCTCCAAATGACGCGTACTTGAATTTTACATTACCCGAACGCGTTAACAATCCCCAAACGTGTTAATATTAACGTATAAGCCAGGTTTTAAAATAAGAGTTCATTTGGGTGCTTAAAAGAAGACGCAGATCTATCTTATAAAAGCGACTCGGATTCATGTGCCAAAATGTAATCTTGACAATTAACACGTGTAGACCCACAAACGGCGCAGTTATATTAATGTTTTCCAAGCCATACCAAACCAAACATCGCTCATATTTCTTAATGCTTGCATCGTAAGTATACAAAGAAGGTTCTTGCGCATACGCAACTCTGAAAGTGACATTTACGTTCTGTTTCGTATACGACAGCGCTTAGTAGGCGTGATTCTGGTGGCGAGTTCAGCGTGTAATATTGTTACGATGGCTACTCTTACGGCATCGCGAATTGGCGTGAATGCCGGCGCTTGGTCGCTATACTCATATACCTATTGGCAACTTCTGAAAGGCTAGCTAATTTATATTTCTCTGGTTCATTAAGACAGCACAGAAATATTCAGTGCGAATGAAGGGCGCCTGCCGTCCACAGCGTTGACGGGAAATAAGACGATTATTTCTTCCGTGCATATTAGCAGCACAAGTCGCATACGGTTTCGTTTCTTTTCTTTTTATTTCTCATGTAATATGTACTGGTAGCACGTGGGCTACTTGGCTGGTCATAATTTACGATAAACGCCAGCGTACACCGGGTTAAGACACGAATACGGAAACATGAAAAGGACCACGCAAGCGCTGAAGAATTGATGTCTATTGATTGATAATGTGGGGTTTACACGTCCCAATTACCATATGATTACGGGAGACGCTGTAGGGGAGTGCTCCAGAATTTTCAACCACCTGGGGTTCTTTAACGTGCACCCAGATATAAGCACACAAGCCTACAGCAATTTCCCCTCCATCAAAAATGCAGCCGCTGCAGCTGGGATTCGATCCCGCGACCTGCGGGTCAGCAGCCAAGTACCTATAGCCACTAGACCACCACGGTGGGGCACGACTGATGTTTATACGACCGCATTTGATTAAAAGCATCTTTATGCGCATGCGTACGTCATAGTCACTAGAGCGATATCCAAACACTATCTAAAGATCAACGAAACCCAGAAGCTGCAATCAGTTCACAATGCAAGAGCCGAAGGAATCGTGTGCGTGTCTTTTCCTGGTGTGCATGACAATTTATCGTAAATCTTTCTACCGATATTTTCTTTAATTTTCGCTGTTTTTCAACTGTCTCCCTCTTTATCACTTTGAGGTTTATTTTTTTTTTGCTGCAGTAAACTTGAAAGTCAGCACTTCGCCTGTCGTGTTAGTTGCTCTCCTTAAAAAATCCACAGGCGTAACGAGACGAACCGACACCACAATAACATAATGTATGCGCTTGCAACTTGTCCTGGCAGATATTCCAATCTGACGTGAGACTGTTGCATAAACATCTGCTTGCACGTAATGTTTGCGTTTACGCTGTGTCGTCTGTACCCAAATATCCCGCAATATTCTTAACTTATTGTATGAACTTTACATGCAAAGAACTGCTCACCCTTAAAAATAGTCCGTTGTTTCTGCGTCGTTCCACGTTTGCGAGTGTCACATAAGGAGAAACTACCCCATCTCATTAATACGGCAGCGCACTTTATTCACTAGAGCAGAGGTTACTCAATCACTGTGGCTTCACTACGCCATCTAACTTCCGTTTTCTTCAGCATCAAATTTGTCTCGCATTAGCATGTATATTACACACTTGAAATGGCGTGTGAATGTAATAAAATTCATTTGAAAAACACCGCTCCATCTATCTGCGCAGCCGGTTTCCTTCTTGATCTCATGAATGGATAGTTTGGTGCGGGCTGCTGTTAACGGTTCTTTATGTGGGCATCACCTCCGACCTCTTCTTCGGCGACCCGCGAGTCCTTCTTTATCCTCCAACAGCTCTTCTCCAACCATCGCGCCGCGAAAGGGAAGAAACAGGGGGGAAAAAGGGAAGAAAACGAAAAATTAAAAGAGAGTCTGGAGTTCACCGGGGGGCGCGTGAAAACGCCTTCCTCGGCATCGAGCGAAACGAGAGAGCAACCAGATTCTCGCCGGCAGCCTGCCAAAGCACAGCACAAGCGGCAGCTTCGTCGCAAAGGGGCGACGTGAGTGGAACGCAACTCCCAAGGATAAAAAAGTGCGGCGCCAATGTGTAAGAAAGCAAGGGGGGCCGCCGAAGAAGAGTGCTATCTCTGAGAGCGGTGCGTTTCGTCCCTTCCTCAAATGGAGGAAAGATCGCGATGGTCGATAATCGTAGAGGTGGTGTGTGTGTCCCCAAGCCGTGCGCAACGCGGGCGCAATCCGGTCGGTTCCGCGTGGAAAAAAAAGGGGGATACTTCCGCGTGCTCTCGCCGTCCGCGGAAATGGGGCCCCGGCTGACCTGCCGCGCCCATTGGATCGACTGCGAGCTCTGCGGGGAGGAGGGCCGCCCAAGACGGCCCAAGGAGCCGCCATCGATCCGAGCGCCCTCCTTCTCGGCGGAAGCGACAGCACATGATCGCGGATCCATCCCCGCCCCGCAAATTGAGTTGCACCGGCGAAGAACCCCGGAGCGACGTAAAGCCCCCCTGGCTTAACGTCGTTGCAGAGAGAGGAGCCCGAGCGGACACGGCGTATGGCTTGGGCAAAGCTTCGCGGTCTGGGTTGAACAAAATATAGTAATATTACACGGGAGAAAAAGAATAGAAGCCGGGGCACACACGTTTGCTTGTCGGCAGACCGATAATCGGTGTCGCCTGTCGGGAGAGTTCGGAGCGGATATATGGAAAGAGATGGCCGGGACGGAGAGGTCGCAAACCAGAGCAAACAGACGTACCGCGAATGATTGTTATTTTACGTGGCTTCGATGAATGGGCGGGTCCACCGAGCATAGATGCTTCGAGCTCGTTGAGCGGGAATTCGGTCAAAGCGCCATGAACGGTACGAGTTAGTTGGACAAACAAGAACACAGCCCCGCTTCGCGTTGTCTCTTTCCGTACCCACATGTGTGCTCTTGCGGTTACCTTTGCTGATTGATAATTACCAACTGGCCCACACCTACACACTTTCAAGAGTATAGTCTTATCTAGGAGTTCGCACAACAGCAAATAAATGCCAAGGCAAGGAAATATTCAAATAAAATACAGCACAAGCAGCCGAATGAAGCATGTTGCGCGTGATCGAGACGACTATATATATTAATCGGTGCATCTAGACGGGTTTCCCGGAGTCGGCTGCATTGTAAGACATATTGGTAGTTATGTACTTTGCAACAACCTAAATGCTGTGTGCTTGATCTAGTGTCACACATGGCGCAGCCGAGAAGATTGTGGGGAACCCCTGCCGTCGAAATTTCTCTATTTTGCGTAAATACACTCACACATGCAAACGTGCGCACTATAACATACACAAGCCGAGCCCCCATATATATATATATATATATATATATATATATATAATATATATATATATATATAGTATATATATATAGTCAAGTAGATCTTCCGTGAGCAGTCACAACGTGGTTTATTTCGACGTTTCAGCCAGAGTCAGGCTGAAACGTCGAAATAAACCACGTTGTGACCGCTCACGAAGGATCTACTAGACTATATATATATATATATATATATATATACATATATATATATATATATATATATATATATATATATATATATGTATATATATATATATATTATATATATATATATATATATATATATATATATATATATATATATATATATATATATATATATATAGGTATGGGATATGGCACAACGGGAGCGTTGTCAACAAGGATAAATATATTTATTTCCCAACAGTTTCGGGAGGGGTCCTCCCTTCATCAGGGGATGAGTTGGTGCGGCTTCCCCATCATCCCCTGATCAAGGGAGGACCCCTCCCGAAACTGTTGGGAAATAAATATATTTATCCTTGTTGACAACGCTCCCGTTGTGCCATATCCCATACCTTCACGAAGACTAACTGGCCCATTGAATTATTACTCCCACTATATATATATATATATATATATATATATATATATATATATATATATATATATATATATGTGTGTGTGTGTGTGTGTGTGTGTGTGTGTGTGTGTGTGTGTGTGTGTGTGTGTGTGTGTGTGTGTGTGTGTGTGTGTGTGTGTGTGTGTGTAACGTAAGTACGTAGTGATAGTGAAGCCGAGGAAAAAGTCATCATCATCATCATCCTGACTACGGCCACTGCAGGACAAAGGCCTCTCCCATGTTCCACCAGTTAGCTCGGTCTTGTGCTTGCTGCTGCCAATTTTTACCCACAAACTTCTTAATCTCATCTGCCCACCTAACCTTCTGTCTCCCCCTAACTCGCTTGCCTTCTCTGGGAATCCAGTTAGTTACCCTTAATGACCAGTGGTTAACCTGTCTACGCGCTACATGCCCGGCCCATATCCATTTTCTTTTCTTGATTTCAACTATGATATCCTTAACCCCGGTTTTTCCCTAATCCACTCTGCTCTCTTCTTGTCTCCTAAGGTTACACCTATACCATTTTTCTTTCCATTGCTCGCTGCGTCGTCCTCGATTTAAGCTGCACCCTCTTTGTAAGTCTCCAGGATTCTGCTCCGTATAGCTAAGTACCGGCAAGTTACAGCTGTTATATACCTTCCTCTTGAGGGATAGTGGTAATCTACCTGTCATAATTTGAGAGTGCTTGCCAAATGTGCTCCACCCCATTCTTATTCTTCTGGTTACTTCAATCTCGTGGTTCGGCTCCGCGATTATTACCTGCCCTAAGTATACATAGTCTTTTACAACTTCAAGTGCACTATTACCTATCTGGAAGCGCTGCTCTCTTCCGAGGTTGTTGTACATTGCTTTCGTTTTCTGCAGATTAATTTTAAGAACCACCTTTCTGCTTTCCTTGTCTAACTCCGTAATCATGGGTTGCAATTCGTCCCCTGAGTTACTCATCAATGCAATGTCATCGGCGAAGCGCAGGTTACTATGGTACTCTTCATGAGCTCTTATCCCTAACTGTTCCCATTCTAGGCTTCTGAAAACCTCCTGTAAGCACGCGGTAAATAGCATTGGGGAGATTGTGTCCTCCTGCCTTACAACCTTCTTGATTGGTATTCTGTTGTTTTCTTTATGGTAGCAGTTGATTCCCTGTAGATTTTTCAAGGATGTTTATATATACTTCATCGACGCCCTGATTCCGCAGTGTCTGCATGAGGACTGATATTTCTACTGAATCAAACGCCTTCTCGTAATCTATGAAGGCTATGTATAGTGGTTGGTTATACTCTGAGCATTTCTCTATTACCTGATTGATAGTATGAATGTGGTCAATTGTTGAGTAGCCTGTTCTAAATCCTGCTTGTTCCTTTGGTTGATTGAATTCTAATGTTTTCTTTACTCTGTTAGCAATTACCTTTGTAAATAGCTTGTATACTACAGAGAGCAAGCTTATCGGCCTTTAATTCTTCAAGTCCTTGTCATCTCCTTTCTTATGTATTAAGATGATGTTAACATTCTTTAAAGACTCTGGTACTCTTCCCGTCAGGAGACACCTCGTAAACGGGGTGACAAGTTTTTCTAACACAATCTGTCCTAGAAAAAAAAACTAGTCACCCTGTCCTACTAGTCCCACATGCATACGAGGAAGAAGTGCTTTGGAATAAACATGGCGTACGAGCCAGGCCATGTCTCCCATTCATCATAGCATCACACGAGTCGGCAGGATGAAGACCTGGCAGCTGCTTCGTCAACCGGCCATCATCATCGAACACCTCAGCTAGACGCAGCTACCGAACGTGGACCACACAAGTGCATCCCAACTCTTCACCATGACCAGCATCATGACAGCACCATCAGCTGACCTTGACATCCCCAAGTACACCGGATCAGCTGACGACGGACCCGTACAAGACTGGTTCAATCTATTCGAGTTCCACGCCGCCGCTGCATCATGGTCAGAACGGGAGATGATCATCAACTTTGCCGACTACGACTCTGGTGAGGCTTTCGATTTCTACCTCACCCACATATTTCAAAACGACAAGTCATGGAAAATGATCAAAGAATAAATGATCATTCGATTTAAAGAATACAGTGAAGGCTATACGACGAAGACTCGATTATAACCCATCCGCAGACAATTGAACTCAGTCGTCGATTTCACAGGCAGTCTTGAATCATTCGAACGCGCAACAAGATTTGACCACTGGCACAAGACGAAGTGGCACATGGGTTCAGTGACAGACGAAAATGCGTACTTTGGGAAAAACACAACCATCGAGCGGGCCTGGGCCTCCCTTGTGCACGAAAGTCGGCATTTCCGAAGTCATCGCTTCAGCATATGACACGAGACGTTGCTCAACCACCTGATGTCCTTCACTATTCGTCTCGTGGTCCACCACCTGCGTTTTTATCACGTGGTTCTTCAAGCGCACCTAACGCTCACCACTTGCCTTATAAGGACGCCGTATTTATGGTAGGTGACCTGGCGCATCGGGAAAATGCCCTGTCAAGCCATTTTCCTTCCGTACGGTTTCATGCATCACCATCCAGTGCAAACGCCCTCGACAGTCCAAACAAAACACAAGGCTCAGACGCATCGAACGTCGCACGCTACCAGGCGCAAGAACCACTCACAGTGAACAGCAAAGAAGAAGCCCCTGAAGAGTCGTGTCATTTCTACGGCACCACAGACTTGCCAAAATCTGCAGTTCGAACCTGGTGATGCCACGTCACCTCTGGTATACCCTAATGCAGTGCCCACCAATTCAAGAATCGAAGCAATTCAGAAGTACATCATACATCAAACGTCGTACGCAGTTGTCTTTCAAAAGCGTCCATAATGAGCCACGTCACCGAAGCCTCTGAAGAGCAGGCTAGCAATGATGGCGCACCACCAACCATGCCCGATGAGCAAGACACCTGTTCACAATGCGCAAGTTGTCTATAGGACACGTCAACTTGCGAAAGAAATGAATGTCCAATTCTGCAATAGGCTCCACTTCAGTCATCGCCTGAGCAATATCAGCAAAGCAAGCATAGCCAAGCACACAAACTCATGCGACAACAAGAGAGACTGCAACGAACGCATCGACACGACAAACACAAAATTCTACGGAAGCACACTCACTAATTGAAGAACAGCGGAAAAAAAAGATCTCCAACCCAAAAACTATTCCAAGGTGTCAACTTTTCTCGCACAGAGGAAAGTCGCCAGAGACGCTCCCTGCGCCTGCACTTACACAGACCGCAACACCATGGAAAACGCCAAGAAAGATGCGGAAGCACTTCTTGCATACCGCCAGCACTCAGGCATCACGCCGTCACAATGCGTTAAGAAGCACGCATTCTAGAAGCAAAGCATCTGTCGTAGCCACGACTCGGAATCCAACGCATGAGACATGCGACCTTCCAACGCTACAAGGGCTCCCAACCTTGTTCGTTCCTCACTACTAACTAGGCTGTGTCATCATCATTTTCCACGCTGAAGGCATGGTTATGCTTTCCAGAACGCAACAGCCAACCTCGCCCACCTGAGATCTCCTGGATATCACCGGACTGCCTTTCCTGTGAACGTTTTGTGCAAGTGCAAGGAACCACCGTGTGGCATAGAACTACTGCATTTTCTGTCATTATTTCTTTTATTATGAGACTCCACTTGTTCATGCTTTATATACTGTAGCTCGCGCATTCTTTCGGGGGGAGGGGGAATCATGTGACGTAGGAAGGTAGCGATGGTTGGTAGAAGCCGAGGAAGAAGAAGTGCTTTAGAATAAACGTGGCATACGAGCCAGGCCACGTCTCCCATTCATCATATATATATATATATATATATATATATATATATATATATATATATATATATATATATATATATATATATATATATATATAGTTATAAACTTCGAGAATAGTGCAGTATAGGAAGCAAAACAATAAAATATTTTATTGTATTGTTTTGTTTCCTATACTGCACAATTCTCGAAGTTTATAACTTTTATTACGGTAGCCGGAAGAAAATCTATTCATCTAGTTCATATATATATATATATATATATATATTGACACGTGCGGTTCTTTTGGTTTACGAAGAAAGCCGCTATCACTTTCCAGTGACACGCGCGCTCATTTTGATTGTTTGCGGGGAGCATTGTTATCACTTTCTGTTAAGCGCAACGCAGGCCGCGTTTATCTTGCATGCCACTCTGGAACCGTGTGGATCATTCTTGAAACTTTGCATGCTTGACGCGCACATTTTAGTAACTTCTGGAGCTCCAGAGATAAATCGAGAACGCGTTATGACGCGTGTATAAAAGCCGGCGCAGTGCGCCACTTGTCAGTCTTTTCCGTCGACCGACGACTGTTCACGCCGCTGTTGCTGTGAGTTGTGTTTGGCCTTGTTTTGCTGGGCACAAGTTCGCCCAATAAACAGTTCGCCTGACATCGCCCTGACTCCTGCGTGCTTCCTCTCAAGTGCTGCGTGTGTCACGACCGCGTGACATCTGGTGGAGGTGCTTCTCGGTCCATGTACCGTACGTCCCCGTCCAGCCGTGAGCCAAGCCCAAGCCGCCAAGAGGACGACGCCGACCCGGTCGTTCGAGCGAGCCGAAGACAACAAGGACTACCGCCCGAATACCTGCCGCTCCCCGACAAGGACAAGAAAACAAAGGCTGCTACGAAGCCGGCATCCACGATGACGGAAGCAAGGTCTTCGGCAACCGTGGTCGTCAACCAGCCCAGAGAGCCGCCTACCTTCCGCGGATCGACCTACGAAGACCCGGAAAGCTGGCTTGACATTTACGACCGCGTCGCAGCCCTCAATAAGTGGGACCCGGACGACAAGCTGCGTCATGTGTATTTTTACCTGGAAGCCGCCGCAAGGACTTGGTTCGAGAACCGCGAGTCACGCTTCGAACCTGGGACGACTTCCGCGTTGCTTTCCTGCGCACCTTTGCAAGCGTCGTGCGGAAGGAAAGAGCCGCATCACTGCTTGAAACTCGGGTGCAGCTCCCCAACGAAAACTTAACGATCTTCACGGAGGAGATGACGCGACTTTTCCGCCACACCGACGCCGACATGTCTGAGGACAAGAAGGTTCGCCTGCTTATGCGAGGAGTGAAGCAGGAGCTCTTCGCCGGACTGATCAGAAACCCGCCAAAGACGGTACAAGAGTTCCTCTCCGAGGCTACCACCATCGAGAAGACTCTTGAAACGCGGACCCGCCAATACAATCGGCGCATGTCGCCAGACGTCGCAGAAGTCCGAGGACTCTGCCCCGACGACCTGCGCGAGACCATACGCGCTATTGTTCGTGAAGAACTGCGCCGCATGTTGCCATCGTCTCAGCCCCAAGTCGCCTCTCTCGAAGACGTAGTCCGCGAGGAACTACAGCGCTCACTGAGCGTTCCTGAACGGCCACAGCCCCAACCGGAGGCGATGACCTACGCCGCTGCTGCACAACGACCTGTCGCCGCTCCTCGCCAACGCCAGGACCCAACGTCTCCGCAGTTTCGTCGCCAGCCACCGCCGCCACCCCCGACGCCTTCCCGCTCGCCAGTAATCCAGCGCTCGCCGAGGAAAACTGACGTTTGGCGCACCCCGAACCACCGCCCACTATGCTACCACTGCGGCGAAGCCGGGCACACCTACCGCTACTGCCAGTACCGTGAGATGGGACTGCGTGGCTTCGACGTGAACGCGCCGCGTCCACGCCCAGGTGAGCGACCTCGCGACATCGCCGACTACATCGCCGGATCGCAGTGGCAACGACGACGACCATCCCGTTCACCTTCGCCTGGCCGCTACGTCTCCCCGGATCGCCACCAGTACACCGGCCCTAACCGGGGCCGATCCCCAAGCCCCTACCCGGGAAACTAAATGCAGCAACCGATGGAGGTGCGGTTGCTGCACGACTCAATGCCGAAGATCCTCCTCCGCCGCCGCTGCCGATGACGACGACCACGACGCACGAACTTTCCCGACGTAGTCGCAGTACGCCGCCTGAGCAGAGTCTTCACGACAAAGCCTCGCCGCCGACGCGACATAGCAGCGCCGGACCAAGCCGACGCAGCCGTGATCCGACGCCCCGACCTAACCGGAACGCCAGACGACGAACCACCGACCTCGACGTGATCATCGACGGCCACAGCGTCACCGCCCTAGTCGATACCGGCGCCGACTACTCTGTCATCAGTGGTCTCTTCGCCGCTAAGCTCAAGAAGGTAAAGACTGCATGGGAAGGACCGGATATCCGAACAGCAGGGGGCCACCTTATAACACCGACTGGAACCTGCACGGCAAGAGTCACGATTCACAGCCAGACGTATTCTGTGAGTTTTGTGGTTCTGCAGCAATGCTCGCGAGACGTCATTTTAGGCATGGATTTCCTGGACCAGCAAGGCGCAGTCATCGACCTAAGATCCAGGTCAATCACGCTGTCCACGGATAATGCAACGGCGTCAGACTGCAACGTCGCTCACAATGCCTTGAATGTGACAGAAGAGCAGGTAACCATCCCGCCACTGTCGAGCGCCATCATTTCCGTCGGCACCAAAGCGTCTACCAACTTACAAGGTGTCATCGAAGGCGACCAGCACCTGCTCCTAGACCGTCAGATGTGCGTCGCAAGAGGCATAGCCAAGCTTCATAACGGCGAAGCCAAGGTAATGGTGACGAACTTCAGCAACGAATATAGGCACTTGAATAGGGGCACGACGGTAGCACATCTAAGCGAATTTGTGGAAGCGAGCAATGCCTTCGCCCTCACCGATTCTCAGGGAGCCGCAACGTCGACAGCAGTGTCCGCGCCCGCCTTCGACGTCAATCAAGGCCTTTCCAGGCAGCAACAAAAGGAGCTCAAAGCCTTACTCCACCAATACAAGGACTGCTTCTCGTCGTCATCGAGGCTTCGTCAGACCCCTCTCGCGAAACATCGCATCATAACCGACGTATATGCCCGTCCGCTCCGTCAGAGCCCCTACCGAGTTTCTGCACGGGAACGCCAGGCCATCAAGCAACAAGTCGACGAAATGCTGCGTGAGGACATCATTCAGCCGTCTACGAGCCCGTGGGCATCACCCGTGGTGTTAGTGAAGAAGATGGACGGAACCCTACGTTTTTGCGTCGATTATTGTCGCCTGAACAAGATCACGAAGAAAGACGTGTATCCCCTTCCACGGATAGACGATGCTCTGGACAGACTCTACAACGCCAAGTATTTTTCGTCGATGGACCTCAAAACCGGCTACTGGCAAATCGAAGTAGACGAGAGAGACCGAGAGAAGACTGCCTTCATAACACCAGACGGCCTGTTCGAGTTTAAGGTCATGCCCTTTGGTCTTTGCTCGGCGCCTGCGACGTTCCAACGGGTTATGGACACAGTACTCGCAGGCTTGAAGTGGCAGACTTGCCTCGTCTACTTGGACGACGTAGTCGTATTTTCTTCCAACTTCGACGAGCACCTCCTGATTACCCGAAGCTGTTCTTCGGGTAATCAAAGCCTCGGGACTTACCCTGAAGCCAGAAAAGTGCCGCTTCGCCTACGAGAAGCTATTGTTCCTTGGCCACGTTATCAGCAAGTCGGGAGTGCTCCCTGATCCACAGAAAACAGCTGCGATCGCCGACTTTCCTGCACCCACCGACAAGAAAGCAGTACGCCGATTTCTTGGCCTCTGCGCTTATTACAGGCGCTTCGTGAAGAACTTTTCGCGGATCGCCGAGCCACTGACGTACCTCACGAAGGCCGACGTCGACTTCAAATGGGAAACGCTGCAAGTCGAGGCATTTCAAGAATTAAAGCGACGCCTGCAAACGCCGCCAATACTGGCGCACTTCGACGAAGAAGCTGACACCGAAGTTCACACGGACGCAAGCAGCACAGGGCTCGGCGCCGTGCTCGTGCAGAGGACCAACGGACTTGAAAGGGTCATCAGTTACGCTAGCCGGTCACTTTCGAAGGCAGAAGCCAATTATTCCACGACAGAAAAGGAATGCCTTGCCATCATCTGGGCTACATCAAAGTTCCGCCCCTACCTGTACGGCAGGCCTTTCAAAGTCGTGAGTGACCACCACGCCTTGTGTTGGCTAGCTAACTTGAAGGATCCATCAGGGCGCCTCGCACGGTGGAGTCTCAGACTACAAGAATTTGACATCACCGTCGTCTACAAGAGCGGACGAAAGCACTCCGACGCCGACTGCTTGTCTCGCGCCCCTGTCGATCCGCCGCCCCAGGATGACCGGGCTGACGACTCTTTCCTGGGACCCATAAGTACCGACGACTTCGCGGAACGCCAACGAGCTGACCCAGAGCTCAAGATCCTCATGGACTACCTGCAAGGCAAGACCGCCGACGTGCCGAAAGTATTCCGCCGAGGACTGGCTTCATTTTTCCTGCGGAACAACGTCCTCCTGAAGAAGAACTTCTCACCGCTCCGCGCCGACCACCTCCTCGTGGTGCCTTCAGCGTTACGTCCAGAGGTTCTGGAAGCATTACACGACGACCCGACAGCCGGACATCTTGGTGTTTCCCGCACACTGTCACGAATACAAGAGAAGTACTATTGGCCTCGCCTCACTGCCGACGTCGCCCACTACGTAAAGACATGCAGAGACTGTCAGCGACGCAAGACGCCGACAACTAGGCCAGCCGGACTTCTGCAACCCATCGAACCACCTCGACGGCCATTCCAACAAATCGGCATGGACTTACTGGGGCCGTTCCCGACGTCAACTTCTGGCAACAAATGGATTGTCGTAGCGACTGACTACCTCACCCGCTATGCCGAAACAAGAGCCTTGCCCAAGGGCACTGCCGCCGAGGTCGCTAAGTTCTTCATTGAGAACATCGTCCTCCGCCACGGAGCCCCCGAGGTCCTCATCACCGACAGAGGTACGGCCTTTACGGCTGACCTAACGGAGGCGATCTTGAGGTACAGTCAGACAAGCCACCGCCGAACCACCGCGTACCACCCACAGACGAATGGCCTCACCGAGCGTCTAAATAAGACCATCGCCGACATGCTGGCCATGTACGTGGACGTCGAACACAAGACGTGGGACGCCATACTCCCGTATGTAACCTTCGCGTACAACACGGCCGTGCAGGAAACGACGCAGTTTGCTCCATACAAGCTCGTCTACGGACGGAGCCCAACAACGACGCTTGACGCCATGCTACCGGTCGGCACCGACGAAGAAGACCTCGACGTCGCCAGCTACCTGGATCGCGCTGAAGAAGCTCAACAGCTAGCCCGCCTGCGTATCAAGAGCCAACAGACGGTCGACAGGCGCCACTACAACCTTCAACGACGCCACACCGAATACCAACCCGGCGACCTTGTCTGGGTCTGGACGCCGATAAGACGACGGGGATTGTCTGAGAAGCTCTTGCGACGCTACTTTGAACCCTACAAGGTAGTCCGACGTCGTGGTGAACTGGACTATGAGGTCGTGCCCGATGGCTTAACGTCATCCCAACGACGCCGTGCACGACACGAAGTCGTACACGTGGAGCGACTTAAACCTTATTACGCGCGCTCATTAGCTGTGACGCATTGTTAATGTAGTTTATTGCATGTACTCTCTCTTATGTTCTGTCTTTAGCATCGGGACGATGCTTTTTCAGAGGGGGGTAGTGACACGTGCGGTTCTTTTGGTTTACGAAGAAAGCCGCTATCACTTTCCAGTGACACGCGCGCTCGTTTTGATTGTTTGCGGGGAGCATTGTTATCACTTCCTGTTAAGCGCAACGCAGGCCGCGTTTATCTTGCATGCCACTCTGGAACCGTGTGGATCATTCCTGAAACTTTGCATGCTTGACGCGCACATTTTAGTAACTTCTGGAGCTCCAGAGATAAATCGAGAACGCGTTATGACGCGTGTATAAAAGCCAGCGCAGTGCGCCACTTGTCAGTCTTTTCCGTCGGCCGACGACTGTTCACGCCGCTGTTGCTGTGAGTTGTGTTTGGCCTTGTTTTGCTGGGCACAAGTTCGCCCAATAAACAGTTCGCCTGACATCGCCCTGACTCCTGCGTGCTTCCTCTCAAGTGCTGCGTGTGTCACGACCGCGTGACAATATATATATATATATATATATATATATATATATATATATATATATATATATATATATATATACACGTGTGCGTGTAGAATGTTAACAGTGGACGATACAAAAAGCTATTAGCACGTTTTCAGACTTCACCCTTAATTGATTGATCGATATGTGGGGTTTAACGTCCCAAAACCACCATATGATTAGGAGAGACACTGTAGTGGAGGGCTCCGAAAATTTCAACCACCTGGGGTTCTTTAACGTGCACCCAAATCTGAGCACACGGGCCTACAACATTTCCGCCTTCAACGGAAATGCAGCCGCCGCAGCCGGGATTTGAACCCGTGACATGCGGGTCAGCAGCCGAGTACCTTAGCCACTAGACCACCGCGGCGGGGCCGACTTCACCCTTGACATTCGAGGTTCGTTTGATTATGATAGTTCGCACATTATATATATGCTTGAATGTATCGTCTGCAAAAAAAAACAGTACATTGGTCAAACGGACACTTCATTTCAATTCCGCTTCAATAACCATGCATAGATCGCATGCCAAAAAGCTTCTTGGCCTACCATTATCGAAACGCACTAGGTTACTGGGACATTCTTTTGAAAGTATGCGGGCCACTATACATGAGTAAGGCTTTTTTTTCGCATCACAATCGGGGGGGGGGGGGCGTGACTCTTGTCTATTTTTTAAGTTTCACACCGTCTCAACTGGTCTTAACGAAAACACAGGCACATTTACGAGCGTTCTTACTAAGCACAATCAATCATAATTTGGCCTTCCATGGGAATGGCAGCTTTGGTTCTAATATCGTGCGTGTTTCCTCTAAGGTTACTTTCGTAATCGCCCATTACCTTCCATCCATATCCATTGTACCAAACTACGTGCTCACGTACTGCGTTGTGTCATGATGATCAGTGTATGTGCTGAGTATTCCCGATATGCGCTGGGTACAGCCGATATATATATATATATATATATATATATATATATATATATATATGTGTGTGTGTGTGTGTGTGTGTGTGTGTGTGTGTGTGTGTGTGTGTGTGTGTGTGTGTGTGTGTGTGTGTGTGCGCACAAACACACACACAGGTTGCAACCCAGTTGATCAACCGGAAAAGTCGCAGAGTTCAAAATAAGCACACCTTTTCCAGCGGCAGCCTGACAATGGGGTTCGACGATTCTCGAATGGGAAGTAAAAGTTCTTCAAGGTGTGCGTATACACTCCTGCACTGCTCAACGGCTTTTGGTTGCTGTCAGGCGGGATCACACTAATAGGAAAAATAATCACACGTTGCTTCCCCGCGTGGTCGGCCTCGGCATCGCGCGCTTCCCTGCGCACCCTGAGGGCGCCTTAATTGGAAGCGAAAACCAGGATGCAGCATAGCGGAGTGACCGTGGTAAGCTGTAGACTGTTGCGCCTCCCGCAGTCGCCCTTCCACCCTGTTCTGCGCGATGTGCTGCGTGCGTGCACCTGTTCACTGCCAAGGAGCGTTTACAGAAAGGAACGCCGATCCCTTTGCCTTATACGTAAACGTAACAAGTTAGCGTACCACCGATCCTGAACGGAACGATGGCGTTGCTTCGTTCCTTCATAAAAGGAACTAGTTCTTGGAACGCCGTTGCGCACAACACTGTACAGAAACGCCTAGAAGTCCGCTTCGCGGTGGCTGCATCGGGACCTTCGTGCTGTCGGTGGGTTCAACGCAGACTTGACGACGAGAGCACAAGACGTAGAGCCGTCGGCATGGTTTCCTCTAAAGCCATGCCCAGTCGGTCATTAATGACATTTACATTAATGATACTTCTGACGGAATATCCTCTCAAGTACGTTTAAATTTGCCGACGACTCTGTCGTATACAGAAAAACAAAAAAGCAAACAGGACCACATTGAATATCAAGCTGACCTCACCATAAATATTAAATGGTGGGAGAAGTTGAAAATACAACTTGCCGTGAACAATGTATTCATGTGTCTTTTACTAAAAAAATAAAATGGATGAAATGCGTTATTTTTTTTAATGGTGACATCATTCATCAGCAACCAATGTACAAGTACCTGGGTGTAACCTTTGTGAGCGACTGTTCTTGGGATGCGCATATTCATGCCATGGTTGCAAAAGCCGTCGAAGCACTACATTTCATTCAGCGAAATTTCAGATACTCGCCTGCTGCTTTAAAAAATATACTGCTTAAATTTATTCGTCCGCGTGCTTTTGGAGTGTACGTGGTGTGTGTGGGATCCACAACAAAAGTATTTGATTGATCTCAATCGAAAAATACAGAACCGAATGGCAAGGTTCATTCTAAGGCGGTATAAGCTTGGCGACAGCTGTGCTGAAATGAAGAACGTGCTGGGACGGGAAGCGCTGTCTTCTCACAGGAGAAAATTGCGCTTAAAAATGTTATTCCAGATGTTATTCCACAAAATGACTGTTATTCCACAAAATGACTGGCAATAACAAAGACAAGAAATTTAAGCCAGTGCATAATCTGTCCAAACGATGCGATCATTCCGTTAAAATTCAAGAATGCCAGACTACAGCGTACCTACGTGCTCTTTTTTTTGTTGCTGTTGTTGTGGTTGTCACTGCAATGTAGTATATAGAGTAGAATCGTTTGTTTTGTGACTAAGTGTGCTGTAATAAAGAAGATTCATTTTTTTTAGGCTGTAACACCCCTGCTTACACGCCTTTTGGCAAAACAGAGTGTTTCTAAATAAATTAATAACTGAATAAATAACTTAATGAAGAAATAGAATACGCATTTTCTGCCCGATGCGCGCCACTGGCCTCGTTCCTCTTATCTTCATGCGACTTTCGCGTGAAGGACACAGCCGTCTTATTCCATCTCTGCTACAACCACGTTCGTCAGCAACGCTCACGTGATTTCACTTCCTGATATAAAGCACGTCACGGTAAAGGGGGAGTGGGCGAGGTTATTTATAGGGACGTTGTACTGATCATGACGGCAACGCCAGTGGTAAGTCTGCGTCGGTGGATCAGGGAATAGGGTGCTCGTCTGCTTATGTCCCGAAGGTCGAGGGTTTGATTCCAGCCGCGGTGGTGGCATTTTGGTGGAGGCGAAATGGTAAGGCCCCATGTGCTGTGCAATATCAGTGCCTGCTGAAGAACACCAAAGGGTCTCGAACTTTTTAGCCCTAAACTATACGGCGTCTCTCATAATCATATTGCGGTTTCGGGTCGTAAAACCCCATCATTAGACCCCATCAGTCAAAATGCGCCTAGAGTGCCCGCATATTAATATCGCAATGAAACTTGGAGGATATTTAGGCTTCACCTTTAGAAGTGCACTTCGATTGCATTAGCTGGCCACGCATCGCCTTCTCATTCGCTTGCCATGATTCGCGTCTCAGTGGATATACATACTCAACCATGGTTTGAAAAAAAAGTATCTTTTGTGAATGACAGTGGTCGTTAAAAACTTCGCCTCGTAAAATTATACAGGTGCAATGTACGCATATGTGTGCGTATACCGCATTAAAGGCAATATATTACATCGTCATACACGGTATATAAAAGTTAGTTCCGTGGGTACGCGCATACGCGTACCCACGGAACTAACTTTTGTATATACCGTGTATGACGATGATAATGATTTTGATGACGAATTATAACTGTATTCAAAGCAGTGTATGAGGGCGACTTCAAATGCCACCCTATATACGAGCCCGTTGTGCAAGTAGTCGCTGGGACGATATCTTGCTGGATTACACACAATATAGCTTAAGCTGAAGTCACGAGCATAACTATGCCATGTATGTACATAACGTTTTAACCAAAAAAAAGAGAAAGCATTTAATTGCATGCTCACAGCGGCGATGTACGTATATAGGTGAGCGTACAGTCACAATGCGAAACACCATGCTGCGTTATGATTGCAATATTGTTGGCAATGACGCTGCCAATTTTTTTCGGCGTTGGTTTGGAAGAACATCTGATTCTTGGTGCATAATCAATTCCCTTTGTGTCGCGCTTGCTTCTGCATCATGGTGCATGCCATTAGAACATCCAGGAAATGTTATGGCCCAGTACCATGTCGCTCACAGCTGTTAACATGCGTACAGACAACGTAAACTGACAAATAAGCGTGTCTATTCTGTTAATTATAGGCTTGAGAGGGTCTAACACTACAATTTTACTAGAAATGACATAAAAGAACACATTCATTATATATAGTCCTGGCAAACTCATTCTTGTGGCAATCTGTAGCAGCCATCAAAAGACAGAAGTTGAACGCTACCCATCTCGCGGCAGTGGCCACTGTAATGTTCAAGCTCCGTCGTCTTTGGCAAACGGCTGACGTCTCATCTTGGCAGTCGTCACCGACGGCGCTTTTATTCTCCGACTCTCGCAGGAGCCTTGCGTGCGCGCATAGCATAGGTGCGCGCATAAAACCGCTCCTAGTGCGCCCTAATTACATTGAGAGCCGGCACTCAATGGAGCGCTTTCCGCGGCAGCCGCTACAGAAGAATAAAACGCAGAGGGCGAGGAGGAAGCGTTTCCGCAGACAGCGCGGCCGAGAGACAAACTCAAGACGGGCGAAGAAAAAAAGAGAACCAGAAAAAGGCACTCCTTTCTTCTTCGGCACCGCATTAACCGGCCGTCATTATGCATGCCATTAGGCTCGGCCAAAGTACGGAGCGCCGACGCTGCACGCACATATGCACGTGGCAATCGAGCCGTGGATTCCTTTCGATTCGAGACAAAGGGGATAATTTCGTTTTTTTTTTTCTTCCTGTACGCTTCACCTCCGATCCTAGGCGCACTTGGTCGTCGAACGCCTAGCGGAGGTTTGCCAGCTATTCTCCCCCCCCCCCTTTTTTTTTTATCTGCGTGCAGAAATCGATTCCGCGAAACATCTCGCGGCCGTCTCGAAGAAAATGCGTGGTGTTTAAGCTAATGAGGAAGGCTCCCTCCTCCCCGTTAAGCCATGCTTTCCTCCCTGGCGGCGCTCTCTCCGCCAAAGCAGCCTGCTCCGAGCCGCTTGGCGGAATTAATCATTAACGTTTCAATTCGGGATCCTTAGCGTGCTCCCGGTTCGCCCGATATGGCTCCCTTAAGTAGGCATATACACACACGCCCTCTGCGTTATGCTTGCCAAACGACGGGAACGCGCCCTTTGATGGGAAGCGCACCGACTGACTCAATCGGCGGGAGCGCTGAAGGGAGGAACACATATACTCGAAACGATGTACGAGACGTCGTTGTATAGCACCAATGCGATTCGCCGCTCGCGGATGCAGGGAAATTTTGGAACATAGGCTCGTTGGTTGATCATTAACTGCAGCGCAAACAGGGCGAGGACGGAACTCAAGTCCATGGATGCCTTGGCAAGCGCAGTTCGTTTGCTTCAACGCGATGAGCTTTCCGCGAAAGCGTGCACTTATACGCTGTGCACACGAGAAGTCGACACGCGTTCAAGCGCCTGCTACATGTAGAAATGTACAATGAGATGGGTCATATTTTGACGACGAAGACTTCCCGTTCTTTATCTGTGTATTTATCATGACACCTTGCCACGTACGAGGAATTAAATACTTCCTGACCACACACTATATAGTATAGGGCTGCATCACCCTTGACATTATTTCCACCTTTCACGGACCACCACGCCACCGAAGGGTGGCCGTCGTAAGCCCTGTATCTTAATGTTAAACTGACTTCGAGAGCTACTGGTCGCTTGTTTCATACTTTTCATAGTCGTTTTGCCAACGAGAACTCACTTTTTTTTGCACGGTCCGTCTCTGCGCACTGCAGCGTAGAGTGAAAGAACCTAAACTTTACTTGCTTAAACTTCGCAAGGGAATAACCAATCAATGTATGTGGTGCACACTTCATGCCCGACGACTTCTAGATTTACAGCATCCAATTTCAAACTTCAATATCTTCAGTGACCTGTTTCCCCAAATTTCATGGGTCATTGTCACTTGTAAGTGCTGCGATTCCGATATCATTTGGTTAAAATGGGTAGCATCTCTTTGTAATGAACAGAAGATCGGGTTTCTAGACGTCCTTTGCATTATTCCGCACCTCAATCACCTGCTTCTTCCGTTAACTCCACTCCTCCTACCCCTCCTTTTCCTCCTCTTCATCCTGACTTCCCTTTCCCAGTTCTTTGCTTTACTATGCCCGGCTATGCTATGGTAGGTAGTGATCCTCCTCACTATGGCGTAGCATAGAAGGCTACGCTGTGTTTTATCATCTCCTCTCCTCCTTTTCCTTTTCTTCATCCTCACTGCCCTTTCCGACCTCCTACGAGACTATACTATTTTATTTCTCTCTATCTCTATCTCTATTTCTTTCTCTCTCTCTTTCTGACTTTTTCTCATGCTAATTCCTTTCTCTCGCTCTGTGTTCTTTTTTCTAGTTGTCTCGCCAATACCTGCGCAATCATATGGTCCCCATAAATGCTCCTTTTTTTAGCGTGCCTCACGATGCATCATGCGTACCCGGGTTCGAAGCCCGCCCCATCGAGAAACTTTCATTTTGTTTTATTTACTTATTCTCTTCTTCACTTCTTCTACTCTGTTTCCCTGAACGCGTTGCTAGGCGACGCTTGGTGACGTCCTCACTCGACAATGTTTTTGCCAACGCGAACGGCCCAAGATCGAGCTTGAACAGCGCCGCTGTTAAAAGACAATAGCCGAAAATTTTATTCTACTGAGGAGGGAATGAATGAATGAATGAACTTTATTTACACTCGAGCAGTTTTCACCGGGTGAGGTGGGAGAAGAAGATATTAACTTCTGTCCTTTCCCACCCTCCGTCGATTCTGATGGTGGTGCCTCAGGTCACCACTCGAAGTCCTTGGAGCCGGGCGGAATCTTCAGCTTATCGCGATAATTTCCGGCTTCATGACAAACCTCCGTCAATAACTTAGCGCTAAAGCGACGCGACCAGTAAGTTTAGTTTGCGGTATTTACAAATGTATACAATTTTGTGAAAATCTAATCCAACTCACGTACCCCAGAATTTTTCACTTATGATACAATCTTATCGCATACCTGTCTGCAAGGCAACACAATGTGACGGTAAAGTGCAAACAACTGCACTCTTCTCCAAGCGTGTGTGCTCCTGCAGTGTCCTTTTCGCTGTGATAACATCGGTGACCAACGTATACCATGGATGTACGGCCGTGTGACCAAATGAGTGCCAAAGTTGCCAACTTGGAGGAATTTACGCGGAATCACGCACAGAGGCTAATATGAAGCTATTTAAAGACAGGCTAAAGTGTATAGAGATAAGAACAACACAAACGTCACCCAGAAGTTCAAGCCAGTTTAGTAACCATGATGATAAAGTCAGATGGTCATTCCTATATTATAGCCCATCTATATACTGAAAATCGCGTAATATGAGACGAGAAAAAAAAACTTGAAGGGCAAGTGAGCTACTCCTTCAAGAGTATAAATATTGGCCTCGTGCGTATCACCTTCAACAATGCCACCGCAAGGAATGTTTGTAACATTGGGCGTTTCAGACAGTCTATAAAAGGCCTCCTGTGTCTACAGCGAGCACAGCTCCTAAGTGCTCACTATGATTCTTCTTTCTGCAAAGTGGCGAGGTACGCACTATATGTATCCGTAAGATGGCACACGCACCTGCGCATCCGCACACTTTGTGATGGATGGGCAGCTTCGAGCCACCGACTCAGTGAGCAGTTCACATGTTTTGATGCCTGATGCGATTCTGCCACGCAGCATTATATGCGTGGAGGAATCTCTTCCTCCTACATGTCATTCTTATGGCGTTTTCATACGGAAGCAGTTTCAAGCACTAGCGTTACTCCGTAGTAAAACACCTGCATGTGTTGCACAAGGCCAATAGGTTCGATTCTCACTTGGACCATAGATTTTTATCATTAATTTATTTTCACATACATCGAATTGTCACTAACTTCTAATGACTCCGGCCCCATAATTTATGTGATACAAGATTTCAATGAAAACTTTCTTGTTCCCGAAACCGGGTTGCCCCTGGAGAATTTTTACACCGTAAAGTATATATGATCACCAGTAAATGCGTTGGCATGGCGCCTTGTATGTGGCGTTGTGCTTTTGAGCAAAGCATAGCGGGTGCAATACCCGGCTGTATCAGTCACAGTTCGATGGGATTGAAAACCGGAAATGCTTGTGTACTTACATTAATGTTGACTAAGTTGACCATCCTGGCAGAATTACTTCTTAACCATGTTATAAATATTCTTATGGGGCCATTGTTACATGTGGACAGTAACCTCAATCATAGAACAGCATGCATCACAAATTTAGGAACCGCTTCCCGTAAATATGAATATATATTGCAATGTAAAAATTTACTATACCTACTTATGAATACTGGTTATCCTGCCTACACGCAATGTGTCCAGCCCATGTTCATTTCTTCTAAATTTCAACTATGACACCCTTAAGCCCGGTTTGTTCTCTGACGCACTCTGCTGTCTTCTTGCCTTTAAGGGTTACACCTATCATTTTCATTTCCATCACTCGCTGCGTCGTCCTCAATTTAAGCAAGTCATAACACTGGTGCTGGTAATTAGGAGTAACTGTACGCAGAATGGTTCACCCTTCATGTGCTAGCTACGTAGCATTACCCCCGACTGTAAAAGTGCCGTCTCTGTGCACTTTATACGTGGTCTTCAGAAAGAGGGCGGTATGGTTTCACCGAGGATTATACGTCACGGGGCGTTCTTTCAGACAGGTTAGTCTCGCAGACTGGAACGACTTCGTAGTTAACATCCGTTACTCGTCATATGACACGGCAAGGTCCCTTGTATTGAGATAACTTCTCCGACAATCCAACTCGATGAACTGGGCACAGGATGAAATAGAGAACAAGGTGAAGAGGGAACGTCGACATGCTTACTGTCGTAGAGAGCCTTCTGCGTTCCTTGTGAAGCCAACAGCCTAGAGTGGGCGACCTGACGTGCGTGGTTGGCCCTATAAATAGCATCACGTACGTGTTCACTCGGCGTAGGTGTAGTAGTCGGTAGTAGGGTGTTATGTGGCAAAGTCGGATTATGGCCGTGGAGCATATAAATATGTGTAAAATTGGGGGACCCTTAAGCTTCGCCTTTAAGAGTTGAATGCGATAGCAAAATCCGGCCCCTATAGGGCACCCTTCAACCGGTAAGTGCATACTTATTAATATGTGTAACATACACACACACATACACGCACACAGTAGATCGTACCAGCGCGTGCGTGAATGGTACACACAGTTTTTTTTATCTAAAGCAAGAGTCGCATGGCCTCCAAGATACACGCCGCGCACTCGCCATCTCGGAGGTTATAAAGAGTGTCACAATGCCTCACAGATAGCAGCACATTATCTAGCGTTTGCTGTATGCTTTATCAACGCCTCTGGAAAGGCATGATATGTTTTCCGCTACGTGGACATAGTTGTCCATTTTTAGAGCAGTTTGAAGGTTCCTGTGTGTTTTTAGCGGCGATGGCTCCACTATCCCGGCCTTTTTTTACGTATTTTGAGGCTTCCCAAATGCGCCTACATATCGCCGAAAGGGCTCGTTTTCATCGTGACACCTGTCGAACGAAATGCGTTAAAGGCGCCCTGAAGCACTTTTCAAGTAACCATGAAATGAATTTACTAGAAGAGCTTATTGTCTCACAAATTCAACGCCGCAAAAATTTCAAGAATCCGTCCAGTGCGAGTGGAGTTACAAAGATTTGTCGCATGCTGCAATTGCATTAACTCTTCTCTCGTCCCGATGAAAGCGCTGGAAGCTAAGCAAGGAGGGGTGGCTGGGGCAAAGAAACTACCACGCCTCGTGACCTTGAGAACTTTTTCTTTAATGCGCTGCTTTCTTAGTGGGATCGCGTGCGCACGTGTGGACAAGTATCGGCCTCCCGCGGCGATCTCGGTAACTTGATTTTTTGGTTACAGACACACAGACAATTTTTCGCTCACAACCAACGGGGCCGACACCGATGGCGGGATTTCTGCGACATGAGCTCTCTAACGCTTTGGCGTTAACAGCATGTGGTATGGCGAGATGAATTATAGGTGAACGTCACGTTATGTAGCGATACATCCCAGTCATGGTGGTCAGATGAGTCATATATCTATAGGGCATGCCCGTGAGGGTGTGATTTAGGCGTTCGGTGAGGAAATTTGTTTGAGGATGGTAGAGAGTGGCCAACGTGTGCTGCGTTGAGGAAGAGCGCAAGATTTCGCCGAGTACGCATGACAAAAATGCGTGGCCACGATCGGTGAGCAGCATTTGGCGAGAAGCGCCATAGTGTAGAATTACATCTTGGACCAAAAAGTCGGCAACGTCAGTAGCAGTGCTAATGGGGACAGCTCTAGTGAAAGGAAAACATGGTCGCATGGTCTATAGCAACGGTGACCCACTTGTTTCCAGAGCTTGATTCAGGGAATGCTCCGAGAAAGTATACACCGACACGAAAGAAGCGTTCAGTAGGGATGGAGATCGGATGACGGAGTCAAGCAGGAGGCGCGGCAGGTCACTTCCGACGTCGGTCATTAATAACAGCTGACGCTGGTCATTAAGGGTAAGTAAGTGACTGAATTCATACAGAAATAAATCTGGTGAGGGGGAGACAGAAAGTTAGGTGGGCAGATGAGATTAAGAAGTTTAGGGAGTTTGGGGGTATAAAGTGGCAGCAGCAAGCACAGTACCGAGTTTACTGGTGGAATGAGGGAGAGGTCTTTGCCCTGAAATGGGTGTAGTCAGGCTTATGATGATGATGATGAATACCGGTCGGCATGCGCAATTCATCCCCAATGGCGACTCGCCATTCCAGATATTATCTTAATAATAATATCTGGGGTGTAACGTTCCAAAACCAATATGGGATTATGAGAGACGCCGCAGTGCAGAGCTTCAGAAATTTCGACCTCCTGGAGTTTTTCAAAATGTGCACCTCACGGGTGTCAAACATTTTCGTCTCCATCGGAAATGCAGCACGCGCTTTTCAGGTATTGTCATATCGATTCCGGGATTAACCCGAATGTGTATCATTATTGACATTGCGATAAACCAATTCACTGTCCCCAATTCTTACACAACTTTTATTGATTTTATTTACGTTGACAACGATGGGTAATGTCGAAAACAAAGTTGTACGTCTGCCCATCGGCCTTTATATATGAATACCATGAGATAAAACGTTTTCGATTCTGCCACCTTAAGGCGTCCACCACGACATAAATATTTGATATATTTTCTGCTTTACGCTTAGTATGTAGACAGACAGGATCACTTCGCTGGGTAATTATAAGCGACTCGCAAGCCTCTTTAGTGTGTACAAAATACATGAACTTTGGAAACGCAGAAAACAAGATAACAAGTTAACATATGAATTTTGAAAGACACACGGCATTTCAGAAGATTCACATCATGATATTGATTTCCAGTGGATCCCTAGTCACTTTCAAATCACCGGAAGATTCAGAGCTGATAGTTTGACAGATGCATCACATCAAGAGAACAATTTATCTTCACTACTTTCGCGGCAAGTGATGCACGAAATTTCTTGAACTGTTTGGTCGATTGATCAAAGAGCAACCCTAAATTTTACACAATCGATCTTGGAATGAAATTTCGATTTCTGTTTCAGCTTACCCATTCTGTAGAAACATAACTTCGTATACTAAACAGATTGGATAGACTGCCGCTACCACGGGTAAAAGTTCCGGGTCCATGGCCGACATAAACTCGTCAAAATTTTGCAGCACATGCACTATAGCACAGCTTTTAGAAAAGTCGGAAATCTAAAAAAAATGGTAAACATTTATATTTATTGTACGCATTTAGATATTTCTGGTCACACATATTGCGCCACTTCTTATGTTTAATGTTGTTGAAAAAGCGGGCAAGTGCCCAATGACTATTGTGTGATAGCATTATACAAAGGACCATGAGATGAACTCTTCTGCGCAGTGCGAATGCTTCTTGTGTGTCTTGTGTGTGGGCATTGTTGCTGATTCGCGGACATTGTTCTTGACATGAAAACATTGCTTTTAAAAGGAAATTTTCGTGTGGGAATTTCACAATATAGTACAGTTAGTCATAAGTTTCTGACGCAAACTATTATGTATGGTAAGAGTAATAGACAGTGTCTTGTATATGCAGCATTCTCCTTAAATACATATAATGAAAAAAATGCAAACAAGAACATGCACAATGCACTGCCAGCGTTGTAAGAGCCTCTCTTCATCCTGCTCTAAAGATTGCGTTCGGTTTGGTTGATTCAAGGTACAATTGTCGAAAATTTGCTTTGTGTGGACACGATTGAAGGCTAAGTAACTGCCTAACTGGATCGTGCCGCACTCGCAGCAAAGCAGAAGGAAAACGCGGTAAGTTCTATATGGAAAGAACACAACAGTACGTATAATTCTACACAAATTCTAAGACGAAGCCTAACTATGAGGAGAAAGATCAAAAGTAAAAACGGAGCTCTCTTTAAAGCACTAGCAAAATAGCAAAAGCGTGTCTAAAATACAATTATTATGTGAAAAAAACAATTTGACTTGGTTTCAAGTACAGTGCACGAGAATATTTACCAGGCCCTTATTAGGGTGCAGATGTTACTCACAGATGTGTGCTTATAATCAAATTAGTACAAAACATTGCCTTGAGCACATTCGACTGTATAGTGAATAACAGACAATAGAAACGCAATAGTAAACAAGGTGCAAGAAATACATGTTGATGATTTCAATATTTCAAAAATCCGGAAAGGGAACGCTTTCTACAGCTAAGAGTTCTGTAATTATTTTCGCAAACCTATCTAGATGAGGTTGTATCATCCAAATAATGAGGTATACGATTGTCTGTTGGTTTAAGGCGCGTTCCAACCTGTGACTAGCACTAGTCGCGTGAGCATTTGTGACTGGTGACCAAAAGTGACTATACAGTACTGGTGGTCACACCTGTATTGCGACATATACCCATTGCCACTCAGAATTCCTGACTGCTCGCTTATGGGTCGCGTTCCCATTTGCCCGTAAAATAGGCCAACGTGCTGTTCCTGCGCATCTGATTGGTTCAGAGACTAACGACCAGAGTCACGCTATTGAAGGATGGAGCAGCGAACTACTGACCAAAATCAATATTAATAATATCTAACAGACAATCATGTCAAGGAAAGCATCATCATCATCATCATCAGCCTGACTACATCCACTGCAGAACAAAGGGATCTCCCATGTCCTGCCAGTCAACTCTGTCATGTGCTAGCTGCTGCCATTTTATACCCCCAAACTTATTAATCACATCTGCCCATCTAACTCTCTCTCTCCCCTTAACCTGCTTGCCTTCTCTGGGAATCCAGTTAGTTACATTTAATGACCAGCGTTTATCCTGTCTTCGTGCTACATGCCTGGCCCGTGTCCATTTCCTCTTCTTGATTTGAACTATAATATTCTTAAACCCGGTTCGTTCCTTAATACACTCTGCTCTCTTCTTGTCTCTCAGGTTACACCTACAATTTTCCTTTCCATTGCTCGCTGCGTCGTCCTCAACTTAAATTGAACCCTCCTTGTGAGTCTTTAGGTTTCTTCTTCGTAGCAAAGTACCGGTAAGATGCAACCGTTATATACCGTCTTCTTGAGGGATAGTGGCAATCTACCTGTCATGTTTGAGAGTGCTTGCCAAATGTGCTCCACCCCATTCTTATTCTTCTAGTTGCTTTAATATTGTGGTTAACTCCGCGGTTATTACCTGTCCTAAGTATACGTAATATTTTACACCTTCGAGAGCACTATTACCTATCTCGAAGCTTTGTTCTCTTCCGAGCTTGTTGTACCTTACTTTGGTTTTCTGCAGATAAGTTTTATGACCTACCTTTCTGCTTTCCTTGTGTGACTCCGTAATTATGAGTTGCAATTCGTCCCCTGAGTTAAACAGGAATTCGTTTGGGGGATGCTATTGGAAGTAATTGTAATGTAAGTGTAAAGAGCAGTCACTTTGCGACAGAGGCGGCTATTTGCCTCTCGGTCGCACGATTATTGATATAATCACAGGCGGGAAAGAGCTTTCAAGACGTCTAGTATTCGTGAAGTCAATCTTTGGTCACCACAATATGTGCATCATCTAGGTTCTTAATTAAGCTCCTGCGTAGCTCGTACAGCGTTGGTTTCACTCACGTAGAACTTAGCCAAAAAAAACAGCGATGAATTGATTTTATAGAGACGCGTTTCTTTCGACATAGCTTGTGTCTGCATACGTGTTTTATCGGTAATATTTTGTAGCTTTTAATATGTTGTCAAGTGAAGGAGAGTGTTAAATATTGCACGTAATGCGCGCTTTGTAGGAGTGAACGAGGATCAAAGTAAAAGAGGATTTTTGTTGGGCGTGCAACCAAGTAGCACAGCAGTACCTCCTAAGCTCTATCAAACAATCAATCAATCACGTATACAATGCCTGTAGTTGAAGGAGTTGAACACTGCAGCATGTGAAAATGAGTGGCATGTGCACGCGAGAGAAATGATCAGTGCCATTGTAAACTACGGTGTGATGAACGAATTGCGTTACAAAATTTTGAACTGAAAAAAAAGGTAAATCATACACTCGCTAGCCAATTTAAGGACTCGGGCACTTCGGCTACCACTGACCACCAGATAAAATAGAAGAAGGGTATAACCAGGAAACAAAGCAAAAGGTACTGGAAGAGGTACATCGGCAATTATAACAAGATTTCTAACAAAAAACACGAGGTGTGCCACTGAAACAAGGAAACACACAAGTGGCGCGCATGTCAAATGTCGCCTCATAATTTTTCTGTGCACGATACATCTGAGTGAAGAAAAGTCGCTGCCAAACAGTGGGGAAAAACTAACAAGGTTGAAGTCCTTACCATAAAGATAGGTAAAAAGTAGTGAGAACTAAATCCCCTACAACTTTCTTTATCTGCTACTAACATTTCACGGAGCACTCAGTAGTGTGCGATAAGGATAATAAAAGTGATTTAAACTACGTGACCAAACCAATGGTTTTACATTTCATATTACGTGAGTCAATGATGTGCGACATCACTTGCATCGTCAAAAACTAGCCAATCAAGCTACTGTGCTTTCATTTGGGCGAAATATAAATTCAATGTTTGCCCGCAAGGTAAGCGGCCCATTTTTCATATCACAGTATCGTTTGCATGTCATAGCAGCAGAACTTCCATATCCAAACACCTTATATTTTTGTTTCTCTCATCAATGAAAATTCGCTTGCTCACTCACTTGCCCAAGACAAATATAACGAAAAGTGGGTGAGAGGGGTGTCCTTTGTCGAGCAGAATCCACTCAGAATCCGCTACAACGAACGCGATCCGCTCAGGATACCCGAGATGCCTATACACCGCAGGGAGCAAACGGGCTTTTTTTTTTCAGCCGCTTCCTTCCCCGTAAACCCCTCTCCGGTCTGAACATTACTTTCAGAGCGATTCGTGCGAATACGCACTCACTCCACCGGGTATCCGCACAAAGATACAGAGAGGAGGGCGATGGCGAAAGCGCACACGTGTTTTCCGGTGCACGCGAATCCGGCTTGCTTCCGGAAAATGAGCAATTCGGATAAGCGGGCGCTTCGTCCGAGCTCTCTCGCGAGGAGAAAGTGCGCCCGCTTTTGTTTGGCGTCCCGAAGCAGCGGGAAAATAAAAAGGGGGGAAAAGGAGCGCCATTCCCTTGCTCCTTTGTGCACCGGCTCGTCGGCACGGCGCAAAAATGGGAAACGACGGCCGAGCGGCCTTGCCTTAAGTGCGCGTAACTCGATACCGCATTCTTTTTGCTGGCCTCGCCGTGTAGCGTAGGCGAGCCACGTATGCGCATCTTTTACTTTACAGCAGCGACCAAAATGTGCTCCTTCGCTGTGTCACACAAAAGTCATTTCTTGCAAGAAGAGAACAGCTCGCAACGTTTTCGCAGCCTGTAGGTATACAGAAAGACATTTTCGATTCACTAAAACTGTGCTCCTCTGGCTCCTATGGACTGCCTTTTTTCTTTTATGCTCGTCTCTGTCATTCTTTTTGGTACTCTCCAGTTTCTCCTGTTCAATCAGCCGTCTCACTCTTATTCACAGGGAAGAATGACGGTGGCGGGGAAATTGGGGAAAAGTACCAATGGTTTCTTCTTCCAAAAGAGGCACCGAAGAAAAAATTGTGTTCCGAAATGCTGCTTCCGAGTTAAGCTGCGCGAAGTGTTTGTACAGAAGTACGAAAGACGTTTGACGGCTATTAACTCGCTGTTTCGTTCGAAAGGTGAACTTTTTTGCGAATGGCGAAACAGAATTATGGCGTCGAATTATGGCGAGGTCTAACTTTTTCCAAAATATTTCTACTCAGAAGGCATTCCAGCCCATGTGATTTTGTCTTCGCCAGTTTCTTGTTAGCACGTAGAACAGAACTAGCCATTTAGAACACTCTTATTCCATATTAAGAGCTCTACATTAAAGGATACAATAAAAGCTCATAACTGTAGTGAAATTGCAGTCATAGCCAAGGTTTCAATGCCTAAAAAATAGCACAAATGAACGTTTTGTACGTTTTCCTACACTACATCAGCAGTAATTAACAAGAAGGAATATTTGTGATACATATGTGGTAAGAATACGCTAAGTCAGATTTAAAAACAAATAAAAACAAATTATTCAGTTTTACATGCTAGCTCCACAATTTAATCACGAGGCATGCCAAAACCTGGTTTCCGAGTTGTTAGCACTTACTATTTTTTAACGTGCACCCAAATTTAACCACGAGGATGACCAGTAAGTCCTCGTCGAAATGCGGTCACCATCACCACAAACCAAACCCCACCCTCTAGCTTAGCCTAGGGAATATGCACAAAGCAATGAGTTTGTGTGTTTTTTCTTTTTCTTACATTTTTGTGTGATTGCACTGTGTATTTATGGATTGATGCCCAGCTAAATATAGAGAGTCGAGAGAGCATCATTCAGTTCAAGTTTCCGGCTATCGAAAGTTTTCCACCAGCGAAGTTGATGCTCCATTACTACGCACATATTTGTTCTCACCAAATTAATGATTTCTTCTTTACGAAAAATTCAGCGCTACATAACACTTCCACCACACAATAATATAGATAACCAACCAACAACACTGCCAAAAAAAGAACAGGGGATGTTCAATAGTAGGAAATATAATGTGAATGCGAAAAAGAAAAGTGGGAGATAAGATAACTTGCCGTGGACAAGTACCGAACCTACGACCTTCGAATAATGCGTCCGATGCTCTACCAACTGAACTACCACAATGGACATCCCCCCCGTCCCCTTTATGCTGTAATTTTGTGCAATTAAACGTGGGAGTGTCCGTCAGCGCAGCCGCCAGTAGCGCATCGTGCGTGTTATTTGAAACTCGCTGGATTGGTCCCGGTCCAGGGCAAGTTGTCGTTTCATCCACTTTTCTTTTTCTTCACATTTGCATTACATTTACTAATATTACCATCCCATATATGTCACTTGGCAGTGTTGGCTGTTATTTCTCCTTAATATAGTGTCTGACAAGAAAAAACAAGCCCATAAATTTTTACTGCTTCCCTTCGTGATACTTCCCAGCAGCACTTACAGAGCCGTCATCAACCATACGAGGTGTACATATGACAAAATGAAGCTCCACAGTTTCTCACTTTACCGTTTAGCGCTTCTACATAATATAATGCTGATTCTGATGTTTTTAAACACCATTTTCACTGTCTGAAATCTAAATAAAGAAACTTACACCAGCACCACTGGCGTAAACCTTAGGGTGGTCAGGGGGTCGTGACTATTCCTTGTGCTCACCGGAGGGGGGGGGGGGAAAGAACCCTTTACAAATGTCCCCTTTTGGGACTTACCTTTCAAACGTCCCCAATTTGAATTTATTGAAAGTTAGGTTTACCGTATTCAATCTTTTTAATGCCTGTTAATTTTCCCCGCCGCGGTGGTCTAGTGACTTAGGTACTCGGCTGCTGACCCGCATGTCGCGGGATCGAATCCCGGCTGCAGCGGCTTCATTTCCGATAAAGGCGGAAATGTTGTAGGCCCCTGTGTTCAGAATTGGGTGCACGTAAAGAACCCCATGTGGTCAAAATTTCTGCAGCCCACCGCTATGGCATCTCTCATAATCATATGGTGGTTTTGGGACGCTAAACACCATACATCAATCACTCAATACCTGTTAATTTTGTAGTGTGTGCCTATGTTCAGTAACTTTCAGTGGTACGAGGCTACTAATATTGCAACTGCCACTCAACCGGTTTCAGAGAAGACTCCGTAGAATCGTGTTTTCACGTGAGATAGGAACTCATGCCCATTCTTATGTTTTTTTTACAAAGCACAATTTAATTTTTATATAAAACAATAAATCCGGTAATTATGAAAAACCGAATTACCGCCGTGACAAAATGTGTGATGTGTGTCCCCACCAGGTGATTCTTCTGGATTTATGCCACTGCTCCACATCATGCTTTCTTCGCATTCCAACTGGCCTACTTAAATGGCCTTAGTCGAGAAGTCCGCTGTCTGTATTGTAGTCTGCACTATAAGACAGGGTAGAAAAAAGAACAAATAATTTCTCATTGTGTGGACAAAAAAAATATACCACAAGCTGTAGGCGTGAACAATTGAAAAGTTCCTAATAAGCGTTGTGTTGTTTCATGGATCGACTGTACTTGTAGCAACTTCTTCGTTTAAGGTATTGGTGTGCTCAATTCAAGACACATTAATCACGGCAAATTGAACACGTACACCTGATATTATTACATTTTTGTAAGCTACATTCAGAGCACTTATATGTTACGCTTTCAAGTAACTACGCAGATGCTCCAAAAGTGAAACGCGAACTCTGGCCAAGCTACGCAAAAGTGAATTCCAGCACGCTCTATGAGAGGAGCGGTTCTTTATTTTTATTCGGTAAGTATGTCAGTATCTTCTGGTGCATTTTCATATAAAAATAAAGAACCTCTTCTCTGATGGAGCATACTTGCATTCGCTCTTGTGCAGCTTGGCCACCGCTCGGGTGTTCCGTTTTACTTTCGGAGCCCCTGTACGTGTAGCAGTCTTGATATAAAGTTATTTGCTGTTCGTGTTTCAACTAATGACTATGGAATGCAACAGTGCTACGTATCAACACCATTGTACACAGAATGTAATGTGCTGAATTTAAGTAAACGGTAAACTAGTCACTATTGCTAAGACTGAACCCTTAGAGTCGATAAAGGTGTCAGGTATATGGTTGCTTCATAGTGACATTAATCATGCACCCCGAAAAAGAACTGAAGCAAAGTTATTACTTCATTACATATGAGTGCACACCAAACAGCTGCGTTTATGCAACTGATACATCACATACGAACCCGAATCATACAAAATTAACATGAACATTGTCATGCATTAAAAAAACACACACGAAAAAAGCAACAAGTGCTCTAAAGTCAGTTTCGCCACATATAAACTCATGCTGCAGAAAAGACGACCTGCGATAGCTCAAAATGAAATGTGATTTTTACACTCGCTTGCAGAAGCGTGAGAGGCGAGGCGGCTATCAGTGAGAGAATCAAGAGTCGTCACAGCGGCAACTTCGCCCTTCCCTAATCTTTTCCTCGAAGCCTTTTTTTTCGGCTTGTCAGGCTGAAACGGAGCGATTCTTTGATCCTGGGGATTTGAAAACCACCGAGGCTCAGCTCGGGGCTGGCACAAAAGAATGAGCCGGCGGTCGCCCCTAATCAGCAACCTAATACGAGGTCCCTGCCGAACAGAGCTCGGTGCACGGCGCTAGCAGGCTGCGCTGACATCCTCCGCACCCAATCCCTGTCCAAATGCGTTGATGACGCGTTCTGTCTTTCGCCCTCCCGCACCAGCGACCACCTTGTCGTTTTTTTTTTCTTTTTTCATTTTCTGTCTCTCTCGTGTTTCCATTTCTCTTTATTATTCCTTCCCTCTCGCTCCTTTCGTTTGCTCTCGGAGGTGCGAGGCTTCATGAAGAAGCAGAGCTCACTTAGATGGCATTTTGTCTGGCCACCCTGCGGTCATCCTTCCACCAGAGCTGTACAGCGACGAACGATGTCGAATCACATTTTGTCACCCTTCTCTTTCGCTCTCTCTCCTGGTTTGCCTTCCATTTTTTTTTGTCTTTTACTTCACTTGCTTTTTGGGCGCCGTTCGGCGCAATCCTGTGTGAGATGCCCGTTCCTTCGTGATCGAGCTAGATGCGATAAATCTGTGGGGGTCGGCATAAAGCGCCCTTAATTGACGTCTTGGTCACTCTGCTCGCCCCCTGGGATTTTATTACGCATGACCTTTGCAAGGTGCGCGATTACACTGCTTCAAAGCCTGAGCACGTGGAAAATAGCAAGAAGAAGCGAAAGCCAAGATAGTTATTTTACTCTTTTCGTACGGACTAGGCTAGCGTGCACAAGCGAGCCCACAAATTGGGCTCACTTATGTAAGCGCTCTGTCCTGTGTTTCCTTTCCGAGTATTCGTGGAAGTTGCGCTTTTTTTTCGTCATGAACGTTTACCAATACACCTAATTGGCAGTTATCCTCACAGAAAAATTGTACTGGTTTTTATTACTACCATTTTGATAATGATTTGTTTTGGTGCTTTACTTTCCTCTGCCATATCTGCTTCTCGCACTGTAGAAACTGTGGGTAGCAATCGATCACGATAACTAGTTGCAGAAACATTCGCATGCCACCTAGTTCGGGCCATAAAGAAAAAGGCTTCATGGGGTTCGACGTGCTCATTGAACTGCGGTTTCCAAACTTATTCATAGACAATCACAGTGCTATTTGAAGTCAGCACGAAGTTACTGTTTTTTCATACGTGGAAAGGAATATCAAGGTCTTGGAGGCAAAATATATGTCCCACGTGCTACTTCTTGTCATGCTTACAAGATTTGTCTTAAGAAGTCATTCGAAAAAAAAAAGCGAGAAAGCATGTAGCGGTGCCAGTATATGGGCCAGACGACTCCTAGTGTAAACAGGACTGCTGTGTGACATTGTAGATTTCTTATTCTTCCACTTCTTGTAGACTATTCTAGGTCTTTCGATATATCAATCGGCAAACAGATGAAACAAATGACCAATGCCATGTATCATGGGAAAGTGGGCAAGCATGCCGCATAATTTATCTAATGTTATAAAAGGCTTTGAAAACATGCCCTAATGTAAAGAAGTCTGTATACGTGGGCCCTATAATTTTGGGAAGGCCATGAAGACATTAAACACGACGTGACACCAGGACGTACCTGCACTTTGTGCCAAAATAATCATCGATTATGCGCTTTGAATTGAGTAGTGCTGGAAAATTTTGCAAGGCATGTGTATTCGGAATCCTTGACTCTTCATTAAATAGCGTACTTTAATTTTTTTTGTCTGGTTACATTTATTAGCGATAAAAGCGCCATCTTCATTTCCCTGCATGTGTTCCCCTCAACTCTACAGCTCAATGGCAAGCAGCCCAACAAAATACTTTGTCGGCGACGCAGTGAGGCCTGTTAAGCCACAGTTGACTGATTGAAGCTTGGTGCATTACACTGTCTAAAATGCGGCGCCGCGATGCCGTCCCACAGACAAACTGCGCCTTTCCAAAATGGCCGATCTTCCCGAGCTGCAGCGTAGTCTTTTAGAGCTGTGACGCTGGGGCTTATTTGCAGATTCTACTTGACAGTTTCAGCAAAGCGTCGTTCACGCACCACTCCGCACTGACATAGCGTCCTGAAATCGATGACTGCACGATTGAACGCTTTTTTTTCATAAGCGTGTACGGTTTCTTTTAATCAAAGTGAAAGTCAAAGTCAAATTTTATTTCGCCAGAGAAATTCCGCATTGTCTTCAGGGCTAAAAGCTGCGCGAGGCAGCTTGACTTCGTTTCTGAAGACCCTTTACAATTGGCAGCATACAACGTTACCTGTGCAAATAGGATTGTAAGAACATAATTAAACATACAAGAGTAACACCATAAAAAACGCACTTAGGATTACATCAAGTAATAGCAATAGCATACAGAGGGTCACAGTGAGATTTTGCAGTTAAACGTTTGGTACAGCATAAACAACTTTGTAATATAAAAAGGTGCAGAACTGATTTATTTGTGGTGTTTAACGTCCCAAAACCACAATATGATTACGAGAGACACCGTAGTGGAGGGCTCCAGAAATTTCGACCACCTGAGGTTCTTTAACGTGCACCCAAATCTGAGCACACGGGCCTACAACATTTCCACCTCCATCGGAAATGCAGCCGCCGCAGCCGGGATTCGATCCCGCGACCTGCGGGTCAGCAGCCGAGTACCTTAGCCACTAGACCACCGAGGCGGGGCAAAAAAAAGGTGCAGAAAGTAGAGAAATTTTACGGAATAACAACATCGCGTAATGGTCAAAGAGAGAACATTGAAATAGAAAAATGCGGTATGAGCAGGTAAGTTAAAGTCAAGAGATATCAACGCAAGAGCTACGACATAAACGCAAAGAATTCGAACAACTGCATGCTAATGTGTAGCAGTAGTAAGTTTGGTATAATAATTTAAAATGGATGGCAAATTATAGTGCGACGCTTGGAAGTTCTATGTGGTTCGGTAAGGAGGAACAAATTACGCTAAGGTATGTCGTGTACGTATGGTAGTGTCATTAAGTTTAAGGTGGGATATAGTTTCCAGGAATTTTCATAAATGTCGGAAAAAAAGAAATCTCGTAAAACTTGGAATTTGCATAAGTTCTGAACCCGTACGACAGTGTCTTTTTAAAAAACTGTTCTAGTTGAGGCCAGGCATGGGATGTCTGCAATATGTCGAAGAATGTTATTTTGCAGAGCAAGATTTCATTTAGGTTTTCTTCAGCAGTGGTGATCCAAACCAGGCTGCAGTAGTTGAGTTGGGGAGTGAATAGCGCGTAGTATATTTGAAGCTTTACCTTTGTCCGGAACAAGCGTCGACATCGTGATAATGCTCCAGTAGTTGATGACAGTCTCTTACACAGCTCTTCCACGTGCGAGTTCCAACTAAGGTGAGAGGAAAACGTAACTCCAAGTATCTTGTATTCACCTACCACAGCATTGTTTTGACCTTCATATGCAATAGGGTTAAATAGTTTAACTGCTTTACTTCTTGCATGAAATATAACAATTTCATTTTTGTTGGGTTTATCTTTGGTTCGTTTAGGCTGGACCATTGGCAGCATTGACAGTGTTATTGCGTTCAGAGACAAGATCATCCACATTACGCCCCGAAAATAGTATGGTTCTCTCGTCTTATATATGATAAATTTTGCTGACTTATCATCATTTGCGAGGTCATTTTACTATAAATTCAATAACATGAGTCTTAAAATGCTTCCTTGTGGCACGCCTCTTGAAATACAAAGAAATGGTGACTCGAGCCCTGCTAGCATACGTATTGCTGGTGGTTATGCAAGTACGATTTCAATAAATCTAATGCTTTCCCGCGATTACCACATGCGAACAACTTGTCCGCAAAAATCTGATGGCTGAGCGAATCGAACGCTTTGTAAAAGTTGATCAACAAGTTAAGCGTGTAAAGTGTTTCGTGTTGTGTACTATATTGCTTTCATTGTTAGTAGGGCTGTTTAAGTTTACCTTTCTTTTCGAAACCCGAATTGCGAGTCTGATAGGATATCTTTAGTCGAAAAAATATTTTTATGCAATTAAAGATAATTCTTTTCCTAAACCTTTGGAAAAGACTGGAAGGACTGATATTGACCTAGAGTTGTTCATGCACTGTTGGTCATCTTCTTTGTGTATTACAAAATCTCTTGCTTTCTTCCTTTCTTCGGGGAAGTTAGCAGTAACTATAGTGCAAGGTGCTTGAGCACAGAGGAGGTACAGACAATGACGTATTTTACTGGTTCCATCTGCATATTGTTTACATCTAGGGCCCTGCTGTTTAGGAGACTCATGAACATTCTGACGAGTTGGAGTTCAAAACAAACTGTTACAAACGCTGTATTCCAAAAATGGAGTATGGGACATGCTGCATGCCAGATTTTCTCTTACAATCAGGCATGACAGCATTCACAAAGTATGTCCTAAAGTGTCCAGCCAACACAGTGCTAGTGACACGTTGACCCTCAAGAAGAAAACTTTCCAGAGTTACATGCTTCTGGTCACGTCCAAAAACGGAGTTCATTAGCTTCTATGCAGCGTCTGGGCGTTTCTTCGTGACATCTGAAAAAAATGGAATGATAAGAAGCAATTTTAGCTCACTGTTTAGCTTATTTCAAGATCATTTGAATTCAGCCGCCTGTGACGGGCACCATGTGCGCCGAAGTAGGTGATAAAGCTTATTTTTATTTCTTATCATATCCAAGTGCACACGCGTTACCAATAGTTTTCTTATCTTTTAGATTGTTAATTGGTTTTGTATGAAAAATGCTTAACGTAGATGAGCAGAAAGGTTTCAAGAAATGTGCAATAAGCCTCATCTACGTCTTTCGTTCGCGTGAGATGTGACCAATCAAACTTCCTGATTTCATGCCCGAGATAAGGCTGCTTGAGATAAGTGCTGAATAACGAGAGGCTCCAACTTGCACTTTTTGTCAGTAACAACGCAACCAAATGCAGCAAATACAGGGCAGTGGTCACTTGTACATGATGCCAATTTTCCTGCGTGTAGTACTGTGTTTTCAATATTTGTGATAATTAAGTCAAGTGCTGAAGCATTATTAAGGGACATGCGTGTCACAGTACTAATGTAACTAATGAAACCAGTAGAGCTAAGAATTTTATTAATATTGGCTACCTCGTGTGTGCTCTCCAAAATTTTGATGTTGAAGTCACCGCCACAAACTGTATGAAAGATGTTTACAGAGATATAGTGTGTAAGGTTTTAAAAAAAGAAAAAAACTGTACATGTCACCATTGGGAGGACGGTATACAACGGTTATGAATCATGTGTTTTCTCGCAGTGTCAGTATTTCATACTCCTCAGTAACTTTGCAAAAATCTGGTACTAACACATATATTTGATCTTCTTTAACTTAGATAGCGACGTCGTCACTCGTTGTTTAGGCCAATTTAGAAAGAAGTTATTGTAACCGGGTGAATTTAGAGTGGTACATCTATCATTATACTATCTTTCCTTGAGCAGTACGGCAGAAAATTTCGAATTGAATTCGGTGATTAAATCACATATTTCTTCGTGCTTAGAAGCAGCCGAGCATGTGTTTATGTGCAAAGCAGAAAAAAAAATTGGTGACTGGAGTAATACGACGCGTCATGGCAAATTCGTGGTAATCCATCTTGACATGTTTTTAGTTTAGGAGTACCAACGAACATATTTAAATCTCAAACTGGCGAGTTTTATGAAAATCAGCCTCGTCCGTGATCTGAAATATAGCAACGTCATCAGACCGCCTCGAAAATATCCTGCCACCAAATGTCCACACAGACTTCCACTTGTGTTGATGCTTGCGTCTGATAGCCACGCCAAGAAGCGATTTTAGCGCAGGGCACAAATGCTCATTAACGAAAATGGCAGTTTGGGCTGTTAAGCCTAATCTGTAAGTTAGTGAGCAGTGTGTTATTCGCTCTTTTTAAGGTAACATCACGTTTCGCACGAGATTTGAACTGCACGATCATGTCTTGTCAAGATGCGATCAACTTGCCTGCAAAACGATGACGAAGCGAAGACTGCCATGCTCTTCCGTTGTATGTACTGCTGCTCTTACGATCATTCTGCGGATGTGCAGACGCGAGGATGCGTCTGGTGTCGCGGCGCAAACTATGTTCAATGTTTATCGCTCGGCACAGCGTGTTCCAGGAAGTTGTTTTTTTTTTATAAGGAGCCGTTGCAGGAATGTACTCTTGAAGTAGCCCGGACGTACAGTGTCAATTTTTATGATAGAGAACACGTGGATGGATGGAATGGATGGATGGATGGATGGATGGATGGATGGATGGATGGATGGATGGATGGATGGATGGATGGATGGATGGATGGATGGATGGATGGATGGATGGATGGATGGATGGATGGATGGATGGATGGATGGATGGATGGATGGATGGATGGATGGATGGATGGATGGATGGATGGATGGATGGATGGATGGATGGATGGATGGATGGATGGATGGATGGATGGATGGATGGATGGATGGATGGATGGATGGATGGATTGGATGGATGGATGGATGGATGGATGGATGGATGGATGGATATGGCTGTACCCTTTAGAACGGGCGGTGGCTAGCGCCACCAAGCCGTAATACCTAATGAACCTAAAACTATATTTTTTTCCTTAAAAAATGAGTTTGAGGATTCGTACTTTGTAGTGAAGAGTTTAATTTTCACTCGTGCCTTGACTTTAGCCACGAATCAGATAACCTCCATCTAGTTAAGTCTACCCGCTTAAAGTTTATTTTGCCCTCCCCGTCCCTAAACCCCAGTGCTTTGAAAAACTCTGCGCCATCATCCTGAACTATAGGGTGAAGCCCTTTACAGAACATTGTCAAGTGTTCGGCAGTTTCTTCTTCCTCTCCACACGCACTGCATACTGTGTCTACCCCTTAGTATTTGGCCCGATATGTCTTGGTTCGCAGTACTCCTGTCCTGGCTTCAAACAGTAGAGAACTACCCTGAGTATTATCATAGATCCTTTTCTTGGCAATTTCCTGCTTAAAAGTTCGATAGATCTCTAGTGCGGACTTCTTAATCATGCCCATTCTCCACATGTCAGTCTCCGTTTCCTTCACTTTCTTCTTAACCGATAGTTCTTTTTGGTTTGGCCACCTGCTGTTTTCTAAGTATTTACCAGTCAAGTTCCTGGTTCGCTTCCTCCATTTTGTATCGACATTCTTCATGTACAAGTAGCTGAAAACCTTCCTAGCCCAACGCTCTTCCCCCATTTCTCTCAATCGCTTCTCAAATTTTATCTTGCTGCTAGCTTCCCCGCCCTCAAATGATGTCCATCCCATATCACCTTGTACTCCCTGATTTGGTGTATTCCCGTGAGCTCCTAATGCAAGCCTACCTATTACACGTTGCTTAATGTCTAATCTTGCTTGAACTTCTGATCTCATGCACAAGACCGCACTGCCGAACGTCAGCCCAGGAACCATGACCCCTTTCCATATTCCTCTCACAACATCATACCTATTGTAATTCCACAGTGCCCTATTTTTCATGACTGCTGCATTTCTGTTACCTTTAGTCGCCACGTATATTTCGTGTTTCCTTAGGTACTCGGTCCCATTGCTTATCCATACGCCCAAATATTTGTATTTATCTGTTATCTCTAGCGTGACCTCCTGTATCCTAAGCTCACTACCTTCGTTGTCATTGAAAATCATGATTGCTGATTTTTCCTTACTGAATCTAAAATCTAACCTATCTCCCTCATTACCGCAGATGTCCATCAATCTCTGCAAATCTTCCTTGTTGTTGGCCATTAGCACTATATCATCTGCGTACATTAATGCTGGTAGTGCCTGATCAATAAGTTTTCCTTGTTTGACTAAAGAAAGGTTGAAGCGCAGTCCACTTCCCTCTGATTTTGCCTCTAATGCTTGTAGGTACATCATGAATAATAAGGGTGACAGGGGGCACCCCTGCCTAAGCCCCCGTTTTACCTCTGCAGGCTTGGATACCTGTTTTTCCCACTTTATAACTACCTTGTTACCTTTATAGATACCCTTTAAAAGATTAGTGACTACATGTTCCACGCCTAGTGTGTCCAGTATTCCCCACAATTCCTCTTGAACCGCGCTATCGTACGCTCCCTTGATATCCAAAAATGCTAGCCACAGGGGCCTGTGTTTCTTTTCTGCTATTTCGATGCACTGCGTCAGTGAGAACAGATTGTCTTCCAACCTCCTGTGTTTCCGAAAACCATTCTGCAGTATCCCCAGCACCCCCTCATCCTCTATCCACGCCTGCAGTCTTTCCTTTATAATCTGCAAACACGCAAACGCGTGACCCGCGCGCTCTGGTGGCTGCTTTTCCGCCATCTAGTGGTGAGCGAAACTATCAGCTATTGGTGATATGGCACCGGCGGCAAGATAGCAACTGCCTTCCACTTCAAGGAGATTACGTAAGAAGCCGGGCGTTATCGCTTCGAAAGAGGAGGGTCGCAATCTTGCCGCCGGTTCTATCCAACCAATGACCGGTTGTTGTGCTCGCCACTAGATGACGGGAATAGAGGCTGTGGTTGCTATCGCTCCCGCTTGAACGCGCTACAAGCAGCCGCTGGAGCGCGCTGGCCACGCGTTTGCTTGTTTCCTTTCATAAAAATTGACAGTGTGCTTGAAAGCGGAACCAAGCAGATCACGTGTTGTACTTGCACAGTGTCCAACTGTGAGAGCGAAAAGGGCTGTATCGTTTTTTTTTCTTTTCTAGCTTTTATATAAATCGACTGTTTCAGCTGTTTTAAAGGAAAAGAAAGCTAACTTTGTGTTTACTATTTCAAATGTCTTGAGGAGGTGACGCCACATGCATATGGCGGCACCACATGCATGGTCGTTTTAGAAGCATATATATATATATATATATATATATATATATATATATATATATATATATATATATATATATATATATATATATATATATAGAGAGAGAGAGAGAGAGAGAGAGAGAGTTTATTTCATTTCTTCTAAAAGTAATAGTTACTATGTATAATATTAATTTTACATAACATATCCGCCATGTGTCTACATTCTGTGAATTCCTTGTTGTGCGGTATGATCGCTTGTTCTATAAATCATTCGGTGTGTGTAAAGGAACAAACAGATGGAGTGAATTAACACATACACACACACACACACACACACATATATATATTTATATATATATATATATATATATATATATATATATATGTTCATGTTCGCAGTGGATGGCATATGTCGGCGAACTCACTGATTAGTCCACTCAGTATCACGTCGCGAATCTTTGTCTGAGTGACACCGTGTGAGTAAATATTCCAGGGAGTTTGACTCCATGTTAGTCCGGATGAGGAACCCTTCAGTGAGTTTGAGTGAGAGTGACTGCGGTTGAGGAAAACTTTGACGTGTCCTCCAAGTCACGGTGAGCGCTCTGCGCAAAATACATTTTCTGACTGAGCTTCACTTTTTTTGCCGGGCAATAGTCCTGCCTACTCAACTCCAGCATTAGTATCAGTTCTATATCCTATCGCATTTGCTTACGCCTACTCACTCATACTACAGCGCACCATAGCGTTCATACGCCAGCAGGATGTTCATTTATCAAAGGCGTAAGTTTCGACCTAGCCCCATCTCTGGGGGGGGGGGGGTATGTCGTTATGGGGGGGGGGGCTAGGTCGCTGTTATGGAGAGGTAGAGGTCCATATATTGTCTCGGCTACTCCATAATAAGAAGTTCTGCAGTGTAAAAAAATAAAAAGAATAATACGGATTGGTACCCAAAATGAACAATGAACAAAAAAACAAACACTTTAGCACACTGAAGCCAGTTGAAATAACATCTCATTTACAGTTTGCTAGCAGCAGTTCACACTGTCCTAAACTGTTGAAAGGCACGCCTTTATATTTCTACTCTCAGTATATGCACTAACACATCATTTCATAGTTATTGATTTGATTGATATGTGGGGTTTAACGTCCCAAAACCACCATAGTTATCAACCCCTAGCTGTACATCACAAGCGCTTATACAGTCCAGTCTCCGCTAATAAATCTGTTAGGAAGATGTTCGTTTATTTTTTACTGAAAATGCATCTCAGCATAATTGAAGGCTAACTGACTCATGAATTGGTTCACTCGGGCTCAGAGTCCCGCCTCGATCTGAGTCCGGGTGAGTGTGAGAGAGCCTTTGTGAGTAATGTTCTGGTCAGTTTATTTCAAGGGAGTTCGGTTCAGAAACATTTTAGTGAGTCTGAGTCAACCAGTTTCGGCAAAGCTTTGGCGAGTCTGAGTACGAGTGAGCCCTTAGGGCAAAATTTATTTCATAATTGAATCTGAGCGAGCTTCAGAATTTATGAGGGGCAATGATACATGGCAAAAATACTGTGCACTTTTTTTGTGCTCTCACAGCGTGCCTTTTTGTAAAGCTAGGGCAACTGCCACATCGCAGTGGAAGAGAAAGCAGTGTTCATTTTTTTTAATGATCCGGTGAACACAGAATAATGGACTTTTCGATTGAACGGGGTTAGCCTCCTAAAAGTTGTTCGTGTCGTACATAGCAAAGGGTTCCATTGTTGGCTATCAGCATGAAATTAGCGGCTGACATGACTAAGAGCCCTCAAGGTGCGCTGTGTAGTCCTGACCCAATGAAGCGCTGGGTGCTCTAGCAGCACAGGCGTCATGCCCGAGCAGTTGCGAAATAGCGAAGTGTCGCTGCCCCGCTGTACACGTTTTGTGAGCCAGGAGTCAGAAAAAAAGGCCGCCAGCAGCAATGGTAATCCAATCCGCACCCTAGTGCGCACTACGAAAATCCCATTGAGGACTCTCAAGAGCAGCGCGCTAATCACAAACACATTAGCGCCTCGACTTTGCACGGGGCGTTTTAACACGCTCACCGACATAGCGAGCCTGCTTGAGGGGATCGAGCAGGATCCGAAGAGGGTCGAATGGAAAATGAAGCGGGAGAGCGGCAAATGATGAAGCCACGAAGCCGGAGACGCAGTGGCGCGCGGCGGGGCAGAACGCGCGGGACAACACCGGCTGCGCGCTCAATCGACGCACAATGGAGCGACACTTTTGGCCAAGAGGGGGCCGCCATTTACTCTACGTCGCTTTCCCCGCACAGCAGGTCCACTCGACGGCCACAGAGGAGCGGGCGCGTAAGCCCGAGAGGAGGTCGCGCGCGGGTAAGCCGATTACAGCGCCCTGCTTCCCCATATGCCGAGGGACACCCGGGTCTCCTGACAGCAGGACCCGTTTACCGGGATGGTGCGCCCCCCACCACAACCATTGGGCGTCGATTGGCCCTTTAATCGGGACAGATTTCGGCCAGCTCCGGCTACAGCAAGATACCATCTCGCGAGCCCTCGTCAGACAGAGAGCTCAGACTGATATGCCAGGTTCGTTGCCGTATGGTACGCGCACGCCTCAGTAATCTTGCTCCCCGAGTGCCCATCCTTCCTTTCCCGATGTTCTCCTTGTTGCGAGAGACCGATGAAGCCGTAGAACAGAAACAAACAGCGTGTTCACCTAGTGAATCTTCCAGTGTTCCAGTAGTACGCTTGCTTTGAATTTACGCCCATCATCAATGCCATCTTTGTATGCATTAGCAAATGACGACAGACGTTCAATTCGCAATAATTAGCTCCAACGTTTCTATTTTTTCCTTGTTTATTTTAATCATGGATGTCTAATATCATGCATCATGCATGCTTTTATTCATGCATGCTTTAAATATGCATGCTTTTAATCATGCATGCCTGTGATAAAGTTCGAATGAAGCACCCCCGCACACGCAAGGATGGTTTCAGTTGTATGTAGCATTACGACGCCCCACAAATGATGATGTAACAATCGCATTCAGCGCCCGAATATGTGTAAAAAAAACTCGCATAGATGAGCTTTTAAAATGTTTGGCAAAAGTTACAAAACGTCTTCCTTCATACCCTGACGCTATTGTCGTAAAGTGCTACTTCTGAAATGATATTAACGTGTATGTTGGCAATGGTTGCAATAACGAGACGTGCTAACACGTGAAATCATATCTATGCCAGTCCATGGTGTGCGTTGAAGGAGAATAAGTCACACTATTCTAAAATCCCCGTCAATGTCAGTTGGCCAACAATGCACCTAAAGTATTGATTGATTTGATTGATTAATTGATTGATTTATATGTGGGGTTTAACGTACCAAGACCACGATATGATTATGAGAGACGCCGTAGAGGAGGGCTCTGGAAATTTCGACCACCTGGGGTTCTTTAGCGTGCACCCAAATCTGAGCACACGGGCCTACAACATTTCCGCCTCTATCGGAAATGCAGCCACCGCAGCCGGGATTCGATCCCGCGACATGCGGGTCAGCAGCCGAGTACCTTAGACACTAAACCACCGCGGCTGGGCTACACCTAAAGTATGAAACTTCATCCTCAAAACTTCTTTGAAGATTTGGCGATGTTATTTTCTCTCCTCCGCAATTTCTATACGATAACGCGCCATGTAACTAATGCAGTAGTAAGGACGCTATAAACCAAATGCATGCCAGAAGAACCCCGCTAATCTTTTTTTTGGCTCTTCTTACATATTGTTACGGGGAATAAAGTATGCACTGGCTAATGTCACGGGCTAAGTAGATGCCTGAGGATGACGTTTTCTGGCGCTGGTGGTTGATGTAGTGTGGGCAAATCTTCGAGAGGACGTAGCCGCCGTGTTGGGAAGGCGGTCAAATCGGTGAACTATGCGCCTACTTTTTGCCTGTTTGAAGCGACGACATGCTTCGATGACCGACTCCACCGTCGAGCAGTCCTTGCACAGGAGAAAATTGAAGGCGTCATCCGCAATTCCTTTCAGGATGTGTCCGACTTTGTCCTCGTCGAGCATGTCCTTGTCGACCTTGCGGCACAAAGCCAACATGTCCTGGATGTACGCGATGTACGGCTCTGTGGATGTCTGGGCACGAGTCGCAAGCTCTTTCTTTGCGGCCACTTGACGTCCGATGGGTTTCCCAAATAGATAGCGCAATTTCTGCTTACAGACGTCCCAGCTAGTCAACTCTTCTTGATGTGTCTCGTACCAATGTTTGCCATGCCATGCAAGTAGAAGATGATGTTCGCCAACATAAGCGTCGGATCCCAATGGTTGCTACTGCTGACGCGCTCATATAGAACCAGCCAGTCATCGACGTCTATACCACTTGTGCCGTTGAATGGGCCTGGGTCACGAGGTTGCACCACAACGATTGGCTGCGGGGCTGACGGATCTTGTTGACATTAGTAGCCTGGTCAGTCATCGTGGTAGCTGCAATGCGCCGTCCGCTGCGAAGATCCAGCTCGTTGGGCTGTATAGCGAGTGGTACCCAGCACCTCCACCAATGATGTTACGTGGAATAAAGTATGCACTGGCGAGCTAATGCGTACAACGCTGCTGCAGTCCGAGCACGTTCACGTTCAGCACTTCGTCGTCGTCATCCTCAGGCATCTACTTAGCCCGTGACAATATGAGTATCAAAAGCGTAAACCAATGATAGAGAGCCACGCTATAGAATATAAACGTCCAACAAGCCGTGGGAAACAGTACATAAAAACGTTACTCACCTGCGTGACCCAGTTTTGCGATACTACCTGGGTTAACTTTCTTTCGTTAATACACAAACTGATTGATTGATGTGTGAGGTTTGACGTCCCAAAACCACCCTATGTTTATGAGAGACGCCGTAGTGGAGGGCTTCGGAAATTTCGACCACCTGGGGTTCCTTAACGTGCGCCCAAATCTGAGCACACGGGCCTACGCCATTTCCGCCTCCATCGGAAATGCAGCCGCCGCAGCCGGGATTCGATCCCGCGACCTGCGGGTTAGCAGCCGAGTACCTTAGCCACTAGACCACCGCGGCGGGACGGTAATACACAAACTGTCACTTTAAATGGAAGAAAAACGTACACGAGTATTTGGAGCTGTTATACAAGACTTCACCAGGTAGAATTACTGTGGAGCAAACTTGAAGTTGACAGTAGACATAAAGAAATGATACCATGTTTATAAACTTCAAAGATCTAGCCTACATCTTTCCCAACTTGGTCTGCTTTTTCGAATAAGAGCAGTTCGATCATGACGTGGTGATCGCGTTTCGATTAAAGGCCCCGTACTGTGCAACGTAAGCGAGCATTAGAGAAAACCAAATTATTATATATATTTCTAGTAACCTCCACTACAACATGCTTAATAATCATACTGGGATTTTGGCACTCAAAACTTCAGAAATTATCATTCCTTAACTTTTTCTTTAATAGTTGGGGCTTCACACCCCAAATCACAATATGATTATGAGAGACGCCATAGTGGAGGACTTCGAAAGTTTTGACCTCCTGGGGCTCTTTAACGTGCACCCAAATCTGAACACACGGGCCTACAACATTCCCGCCTCCATCGGAAATGCAGCCGCCGCGGCGGGAATTCGATCCCGTGACCTGCGGGTCAGCAGTCACGCGAAAATTATCATTCTTGCCGATTCGAACAGTGAAGTGCAGAAGTGTTCACCGCGCAAGTTTTGCAGACACCCGTTCTTACAGCTAGTGGACGCACAGATACCTCAATCAACTGGACGAATAATCTACATTAGTCGTACGTTATATCGGAGGATAAAAGAAGGGGAAGCCCCGCCGTGGTTGTCTAATGGCTAAAGTTTACTCGGCTGCCGACGCGCAGGTCGCGGGATCAAATCGCGGCTGCGGCAGCTGCATTTTCGATGGAGGTGGAAATGCTGTAGGCCCGTGTGCTCAGATTTGGGTGCACGTTGAAGAACCCCAGGTGGTCGAAATTTCCGGAGCCCACCACTGTGGCGTCTCTCATAACGTAAAATCCCACATATCAATGAATCGAAATAAGGGGAAGAAAGTGGAGGGGGTGGAGTGCAGTCAAACAACAGCCAGAGGCACCAAAAGGACGTGGGTGCTATGCTGTAAGTTTATGCAAATTATTCGTATAGCGAGTAACACAATGCGGTGGGCGCTAATTTCATCTCCATCGCTCTCACGTAGTTCAGGAACTTCCTGCGCTGGACGAAACGCGGTGTGTGGAAGCAAGCGAGGAAACGGGCGGCCACTCTTCTTCACTTGCTGCGTGCAAGCGTTTTCCTGTTTTATGCAGGGTGTACAAGTCGCGTGATTTGTGGCGCGCGCTCTTGTTTTGCCGGACAGCGTCGCATCGTCAGTCGCTTCTGCAGCGCACTCTGCTCGGGGAAAAAGAAAAGAAGTACGAGCGCAGCGGCCGCCACTTTCCTAACGAGAAGCGCGAGCATAGGGCGGCCGCCGATCTGGCGCGCGCGTCAAGTATACATGAGGGCCACTCGGTCACACCCATGCTTCCCGAAACCAGGGGGCGGCGGCGATCGCGAGAGTCGACCATGCGTCTGGCGCGCGACGCATGCTCACCGCGCCACTCCACCAGAGTGGTGTGTCCGGCAAAGCTGCCGCGCTATCTTCTTCGCTCGCTCTCCACTTTTTTTACCGCGGGCGGCTGCCGCCGGAGAGGAAGGGAACGCCCAAGTTGCGCGCGCGAGATAGCCCGTTGCGGGAACCCCCCGCCAGAAGCGAGCGACGGGAACACCGCCACTTCCATTAACGAGTCATGGCGAGCGTGCACGCGGGGAAGATTCCGCACGCAGATATTATTATCCGGCGCACAATGGAAACAGTTTGTCGCGCGCCACGAGGAGCGCTCTTGAGCGAGTACCCGCGCGAGTTCGGGTGTGCCACCAGGGACCGAGCGCGAGCGAAACGGAAGAGTCGGGTTGCGCCCGGCCGTCGTTCAGCTCCCGACGTTTTAATGGGTCCGAAACTGGGACGGGCGCCCGGCGAACGCTCGTTAATAATTCACGCCACCGAGGGGAAAACGCGCTTGCCGAGTAGATAACCCGTTGCTGCCCTCTCGGGTCTCACCCACAGCTACATCGCGTGCCTCTCCTCCCCCTGTTTTTTTTTCTGTTTTTGATAGGCACGCGGACAGCTCTATTCGCGACGCACGTGCGGCCACTTTGGCGCGCGTTGATGCGAGTCTGCGCGAGCAACGATGATCCGATAACAATTACATCTGCTCCGAAGGCTTAAAGTCGCCGCTTCCGGGGGCGAGAGTAAATTAAGCTATGTAGGTGGCGATAGTTCTTACACAACGAAAGCTTTTTCGGGTTTATACGCATTGCATTCGAAAGTGAGACTCTACAGACACGTGTGTTTAAAGTAGACAGTAAAAAAAGAACGAGGTTGATGGGAGTCAGTGCATCCGCCTTGGTGGATCAGTGATGCTCGGCTGCTGAGCCTAAGGTCCCGGGTTCGATCCTGGTCGCGGCAGTGGCATTTTGATGGAGGCCAAATAGTAGAGGCCTATCTAGTGTGCAGTGTCAGTGGACGTAAAACAACACCAGATGGTCGAAATTTCAGAAATCCACCACGGCGTCTCTATTAATCTTATACTGCTTCCGGGATATACAGCCCCACAGATCATTATGCCTTCATTTTGCCGTTACCAACACCAAGGGCCAAATGCGTCGCACATATATCTGTTGGTTCATTCTTGTACGTTTAGGTGCCTGTGTCCTCCGCTTATTTAACTCGCAGTAATCACGGGCGACTATTCCTGAATGACAGAAAGCGAGCTACCAATGCATAACTAGCTGAGTGTAAAAATGAAAGGACGCCACATAATTTCGCCGTTGAGCGTATATAATCCTGTGGTATTAAAAAGGTTCTCGGTCAAGTTACTGTCATTAATTTTTTACATTTCTCCCTCCAAGCTCATTTTTCTTTCACGAGCAAAATGCATAGTGTAAATCATGTATACATCTAGAAACACTTAAGTTTTCTCACTGTATATAGTGGCTGTTCAGAGTCTACATAGTCTATGCAACTTTACGTCACATACGACAGATTTTAGGAACACTAAAATATTCTCGCTAACGTCTCTACTCAAGTATACAAAGCTTAACTAGAGATAACACTAGCTGCAATGTTTACCAAACACTACCCCGCAAGTTTTCTCCGTTACAACACAACGTTACCTATGAGCAAAAGTTAAACTAATTAGGCCAGGTGTAATCTCAACCAGTTTCTAACATGCCATGAATCCAGCTTGCCATTTAAACACATTCGAAAATACGTTATTTCTCCTATCAGTACGTAAACCGTTTCAAATAAGGCAATGTACGTCAGCGTAACTGTTGTGTGCTGAATACCGATGACAAAAGCTTGTCGAAAAAAAGCAGAGCGAATATTTATTCTCCTAGTTTTTGAAAATTTTGCATGCGGTCCATGTGCTTAGATGTAGGTGCTAGTTAAAGAACATCATATGGTCGAAATTTCCGGAGCTCTCCCCTGCGGCGCCTCTCACAACCATATGGTGGTATTGGGAAGTTAAACCCGAACAGTTAAACTTCAAATGTTTGAATATTTTCTTTTATTGGTTTTTGGCATTGCCGCCGTCATTCATGTATATATATATATATTTATATATATATATATATATATATATATATATATATATATGTGTGTGTGTGTGTGTGTGTGTGTGTGTGTGTGTGTGTGTGTGTGTGTGTGTGTGTGTGTGTGTGTGTGTGTGTGTGTGTGTGAAAGAGAAACAAGGGTGCGCTAGCCTGCCCTTTCTAGCGCCAGGGTTATAGCCTTCGCACGTGCTTATCTCAGGAGTGAAAAAAAACAAGGGGGGGGGGAGGGCTTATGGTTGCCGCGCAATTGCGGCAACGATGCCATTGGCCATACCATGCTGAATGCGCTGGCTCTCGTCCGTCCGTCCATCCACCAATGATCGGCGCGCGGCTCTTGCCCCCACAGCAGGCGGGAGCTTCTGCGGGTTGTGCTATCAACACGAAGAAACGGTGCCAAAAGTGTACCTTGAGCAGCCGTCTACAAATAGATGCACTCTACACATAACAAACTGCCGCCAGTGACGACGCACGACGTATAGCCCTAATTATTAGCATGCGCTGCCCACGGGAGGTGCTTCTCATCAACGCCGTCACTACGCACGAGCCTTGTTCTCGTCATCTACTGTGGCCGCGCCGCAGGAAAGTTGGTCGCTTAGCAAGCGCATGTTTACTAACACTAACATTGCTCCTAAAAATGCTGTAGTTTTGCTTCATAATACATTGTAATATGTTGCTGTCACATTCCTTGCTTCGCCCCTTTTGGCGCAACTGTGACTTTTCTTCGCTGCGTTCGATTACGCTTTGCTTCCTGGCGGCTGTGTCATAGCTCCGTCACGGTGACTGCGTAAACATGATTAGGCGCCTGTATATAGATCCTACATCATCTCTATGCTTGGATATTTTTATAGTTGACATTCACTACCAAGTCACTAAGCACATGTTATGAACCCTTCGGTTTTCTTCCTTCACTCCTATCTATCTATCTATCTATCTATCTATTTATCTATCTATCTATCTATCTATCTGATTTGAACTCGGTGCTACTTTTCATATCTTGCTATATTTATTCGCAGGTACTGATATGGACCCAATGCAAGTGTACTGTGAGCGTAAGTGTTACTAAGGTACTCTCCATAAAATCTTATCCCTTACTGTTCTCATTCTAGGTCTCAGAAAACCTCCTGTAAGCACGCGGTAAATAGCATTGGTGAGATTGTATCCCCTTGCCTTACGCCCTTCTTAATTGGTATTATGTTGTTTTCTTTATGAAACACTACGTTAGCAGTTGATCCCCTATAGTCTTATTCCAGGATGTTTATATATGCTTCATCGACGCCCCGACTCCACAGTGTTTGCATGACTGCTGATATTTCTACTGAATCACACGCCTTCTCGTAATCCATGAAAGTTATGTAAAGTAACCAGGTTGGTTATACTCTGAGCATTTCTCTATTACCTGATTTATAGTGTGAATGTGGTCGATTGTGGAGTATAGCCTGTCCGCAATACTGCATTTTTGTTTTGTTGATTGAATTCTAATGTGTTTTTAATTATGTTAGCAATTACCTTTGTAAATAGCTTGTATGCGATGGAGAGCAAGCTGATCGGCCTGTATTTCTTCAAGTCCTTGCCATCTTTTTTGTTGTGTATTAAGATGATGTTAGCATTCTTCCAAGATTCTGGTACTCTTCCCATGAGGAGACACTTCGTAAACAAGGTGGCTTGTTTTTCTAACACAATCTGTCTTCCATCTTTTAGCAGATCTGATGTTATGTGATCCTCAACAGCAGCCTTGCCTCTTTCTATTTCATATAAGGCTTCTCTTACTTCTTCTATCATTACTGGTGGGACGCCATCTAGGTTACTACTAGTTTTTATAGTATTAAGGTTGTGGTTCTCCCGGCTACTGTACAGATCTCTGTAAAACTCCTCCGCTATTTTAACTATTCTATCCATATTGGTAGTTACTTAGCCTTCCTTGTCCCTCAGTGCATACATCTGGTTTTTGCCTATCCCAAGTTTTCTCTTCACTGCTTTTACGGTTCCTCCGTTTTTCAGAGCGTGTTCAATTTTCTCCATGTCATGCCTTCTTACATCGGATACCTTACGCTTATTAATCAACTTCGAAAGCTCTGCCTATTCTATTTTGTCTGTTGTCCTTGAGGCTTTCATGCTTCGACCTTTTTTAATGAAGTTCTTCGTCTCCTGGGATAGCTTGCCAGTGTCCTGTCTAAGTACCGTACCTCCAACTTTCATTGCACACTCCGAAATGATACTCGTCAGATTATAATTCATTACGTCAACGCTAATGCTGAATTCCTCCATAATATCCGAGTACCTGTTCAGAAGCGAGACTCTGAATTCCAGTACTTTCCTTCTCAGTGCTATAGCTCCTTTATTGGCTTCTTGCGTATTAGTTTCTGTCGTTCTTTTTTCAAGTCTAGGCAAACTTGAGACCGTACCATTCTATGGTCATTGCATCATACCTTGCCAAGCACCTCCACAGCCTGCACGAGGCCTCTGTGTGCACTCAGTTTAAAATCTGTTTCGTTCTTACTTTCGCCATTAGGGCTCCTCCATGTCCACTTACGATTCTCCCGTTTTTAGTAAAAGGTATTCAAGATCTGTAAATTATTGCGCTCTGCGAATTCTACTACTAGCACCCCTGTGGCATTTCTAGTACCGTTGCCATTATCTCCTACTGCTTGGTCTCTAGATTGATTCTTCCGTACCTTGGCATTGAAATCGCCCATCAAATTGTAAACCACATCAATTGATGATTAACAACTTTGTTTTTACCGTCGTTCAGAACATTTCCATCCAAGAATAACTTCATTTAACTTTCATCATTGCTTAAAAGTTGGCGCCTAAGGTTGATATTACACACACACTCAGCTGAAGCCGACTACGTTCCCGTTACAGAACAGAGAGAATGTCTTCTGGGCGGACTTGTATTTCGCGGTAGATGTTCAGAGAGTGATGCCAAACAATCTTTCATGTGTTGTTGCAGCTCTCAGGTACAACTTTAGGCGTCTCAGCGATGAAAAAAAGCGTTCCGCTTCAGCTATGCTCACCGGCAGAGTTGCCGGAATCTTTAGAAGATGGTGCACGTTTGGAAAGAATACCTCTGGGCAATTGGCAACCGCTTGCATCGAAGACATTAACAGCGTTTCTCGCTTCTTTCGCTTCCATTTCGCAGCCTATACTGCTAACCCCCCCTTTCCAATGCTGAAGTTAAGATAATGTCATAGTATACACGCCAGTATATTTCTCGGCAGTGGAAAGAGTCACATATTCGCGAATGTTCTGTGGCAGAAGCGAAAAAAGCGTCTTCAAGGTGCGCCGATGTCTTTTAAAGAACTTGTTGAAGTGGTCTATTAAATAGTCCAGAAAAAGGCCAGAAATACTGAAAGCCTAAAGTGCTCTTCCACGCCAGCCGCTTTCACGTTACTTCGATGAAGCTGCCTGCTTGTTGCAAGCGGCATTCTCATTTTCGCCAGTTGTCAAGTGTGCACTGGGAGCAGCGTCGCTTTTCGTGAAATACTCATCAAGCGTTATACCGTACGGCGTTTCGGTGCGACCATCGAGTCTCATAGAAGGACGTTGATTGACCAAGGATACGAACTACCAAGCAATACGTGCAGGCAGCGTATTTCAAAGGGGTGTCTTCGCATTGCTAGGAAGCTACGAGCTTAGCAATGTTCGGGCAGTGACCCTGATTGCGAGAAACGAGAACTTTAGCGACAATACTTGTCGGCTGATAAAGTTCCGCCTTAACGCTCGTTTCTCGCCTGGCAAAAAGATTCGCGGGTATACATTTCTTCCGCTTCCCTTCAGGTGCCGGTAAGGTCGCACTCCCTCAGTATCTTGCTCTGCGCGTGAGATGTCTCACGCTTGGGATTGCACCGATACGGAAGGCTGGTAGATTCTATATCGCGTAGTGATGAAATACCCCAAACGCGAATGAACGCGCAGCGGGTGATGGCAGTAGTGAAATTCCAGCGACTCGCATCAGAATGCCCGACACGGACAATTAACCAACAGGCATGGACGGTGCACACTACAGCGTAAGCAAACTCGTGTTGTATGCGCTGACAGTTCTCGTCGGAGTTCATGCGTTCTGAGAAATGGGTTCCGGTGCACTATATGCTCTGAGCGAATACGAAATTCTTTCCTTCGTCTCTGGTAAACCGATCACTGAGGATTTTGTGTGGTTTGACGCAGCTCCTGTTCAAGCTGGTGTACGGGGCTGGAGAAATGAATGCCCGTATGCTGCGTAGTGAAATATTCTGTACAGTTCTAAATCTGTTCACGTAAAGAGAAAAGTCGGTTGCACGCTTGCAAACAACAGAAGACACCTTACCGCAACGCTGTCGTTTCAGGGAGATGAGAGAAAAGAGCTACGAAAAAAACGAGAATATACCGCGTTTACTGCACGTGTTTAAGTGTTTTAGCGCATATGCGCAGCGACCAGGTTTTATGTAAGTATAGGTATATAGTGTGGTCGCACGTGCACTTTTGATTGAGACCAAGTGAACATCTCTCATCAATGATTACCTTGCCCCAGTAGATTGCACGATAAAACATCTACGATTACCAGTACTTCGTTGCTATCTACAGTCACAGTCCATTTGAAAGTCTGCCCGAAAAACAACGTGTGCAGAATGATGTTGCAAACAAGCAGCATGTCTTTAAAAAAGTACTTATTTCGTATCGCAAACATGCTTGGATGCACGCAATAAAGTAAAAAAAAAGTTTACTAAAAGCTACCTACCACTACGTCAGGGCGGCTTGACATATAGAGATTAATATAAAAATCATTTCCATAGGCCTGAAGTCACAGACATCAACAGTAAGAATTTCGCTCAGCAAAGTAAGCAAAACCAAAATCCAATTATGAATGCACAAAAACATGCTGCGTATACCTCTCAATCCTCGTTGTAAGCGGAACTCTCTTTGACCTGTGAAACGCAGTTCGCCCAAATGAGGACTATATGCGCCATGTATGCTTAACGAAGATCAATGATTAGCGATGTTTTCTTCGATTGGGTGGGTAATCGCAATAATGGGCTTTTGAGTACTATAGTCCAATTAGCGGTGCGGCGAGAGGACGTTGCTCCAAACGGTCACTGTACCTATCATTTACTGTATTTAGAGTACTTCTTACAGTACTGCTCCGCTACCGTGGTCCAGTGGCTAAGCTACTCGGCTGCTAACCTGCAGGTCGTGGGATCGAATTCCGGCTGTAGCGGCTGCATTTTCGATGGAGGCGAAAATTCTGTAGGCCCATGTGCTCATATTTGTGTGCACGTTAAAAACCCCAGGTGGTCTAAATTTCTAGATCCCTCCACTACGGCGTCTCTCATAATCATATTGTCACGTCGCTCCAGGGGGTGTCGGCAAGGTTTATTGACGTCTGAGCAACAGGGCTCTAACCAAGCGCGTCGGTTGGGCTTGTTTTCCAGAGCAGGAGGGGGCCCACGCGCACTTCTTTCTTCTCTGTGGTGTGAGCCTTCACCTTGGCATACGACCCACTACTAGAAGTAGGTGGCAATATTCCTCTTCAACAACAAAAAAAGAAAGAGCATCGTCCCGATGCTGTAATGTTATTGAAAAAAAACCAAAACAAAGTAGGTTAAACAATGAAAAGGGGCACCAATAATCAAATGTTAGACGCGATAAGTTCACCAATGATGAGGCAATTGTCAGAGCACAAATAAAAAAAACACACAGGAAAAGTGGTCTTTTAGGAACGCGCAAAATAGAGCTTCATGCGCACCACGTGAACTATGTCAGAGGTCGGTTGTTTTCGTTGTGCCCATCGTGACCACGTAGCGTCCGGAACCACTTCGTAGTTTACGTCACTCACGCGGCGTATTACTTTATACGGACCGAAGTATCTGCTGAGCAACTTTTCTGAGAGGCCACGGCGTCGAACAGGGGTCCAAACCCAAACTTGGTCTCCCGGACTGTAAGATACGTCATTGTGACGCATATTGTAACGTCGTGCATCGACCTGTTGCTGCTGAACAATGTGTAGCCGGGTGAGCTGGCGAGTTTCCTCGGCACGCTCTGCGAAATCTTCTGCGTCAGTTGTTAATTGATCGGCGCCTTCACAAGGAAGCATCGCATCCAGTATCGTCTGAACTTCGCGGCCGTAGAGAAGGCGAAACGGTGTAAATCGGGTTGTTGCTTGAACGGCGGTGTTACAAGCGAACGTCACATAAGGCAAAATGCGATCCCATGTTTTGTGTTGGACGTCGATGTACATGGAGATCATGTTTGTGACTGTCTTATTTAGTCGCTCGGTTAAGCCACTGCTCTGCGGATGGTAAGCAGTCGTCGTTCGATGCCTAGTGTTACTTAGTCGAAAAACTTCATCAATAAGCTGTGCAGTGAACGCTGTTCCTCTGTCGGTAATCACTGTAGATGGAGCACCGTGGTACAGAACAATGTGGCACATGAAGAACTGTGCTACCTCAGAAGCCGTGGCTCGTGGTATTGCCTGTGTCTCAGCATAGCGGGTCAAATATTCAGTTGCAACAATGACCCATTTGTTGCCGTCGGACGATAAAGGAATGGGCCGAGGATGTCCATGCCGACTAGGTCAAATGGCTTGTGGGGTGGATCAATTGGCTGAAGTAATCCAGCCGGCTTGCTTGGTGGCGACTTTCGACGCTGGTATTCACGACAGCTTTTAACGTACTGCTTCACGCTTGCCGAAAGTCCGGGCCAGTAGTACGCCTCACTTACTCTGGCGAGCGTTCGCGAGTAACCTAGATGACCAGATGTGGGCTCGTCATGACACGCGGAGAGGACTTCGTCCCGCATGTCCTTCGGAACGACGAGGAGGTAAGCGCGGCTCGTAGAACGCGCGTTTTTTTTTGTACAGGACATTACCTCGGAGGCAGAAAGACGTCATGTCACGAAATAGATGGTGAGGTATAATGGCGCTATGACCCTCCAGATAGTCGATGAGCGGTCGAATCTCTTCATCCTCTCGCTGGAGTCTGCTCAAGTCAGATGAGCTAAGGGCGCCCAGGAATCGTCATCGTCGTCTTCTTCTTGATTGACTAAAGGTATGGGTGCACGCGACAGCGTATCAGTGTCTTCATGCTTCCGTCCAGACTTATATACGATGGTAACATCAAATTCCTGTAGACGCAAGCTCCATCGGGCCAGTCGTCCAGAGGGATCACGAATGTTTACCAACCAGCAGAGGGCATGGTGGCCCGTCACCACTTTAAATGGACGACCATAGAGGTACGGGCGAAACTTGGTGATCGCCCGCACTACTGCGAGACACTCTTTCTCTGTGGTCGTGTAATTCACCTCGGTACGGGACAGTGAGCGGCTGGCATAGGCAATGACTCGTTCTTTGCCGTGTTGATGCTGGACGAGCACTGCGCCGAGGCCGATGTTACTGGCGTCAGTGTGCACCTCTGTGTCAGCATCATCGTCAAAATGCGCAAGAACAGGGGCTGACTGCATCCGTTGTCGTAGCTCGGCAAAAGCAGCCTGTTGTTCGGTAGCCCATACAAACGGTGTGTCGTCGCGTGTAAGGTGAGTCAAGGGTTCCGCTATCTTCGAAAACCCTCTAATAAATCGTCGATAGCAGGCGCACAAGCCCAGAAAGCGCCGAACAGTCTTTTTGTCTGTAGGATGCGGAAACGCGGCTACAGCGGCAAGTTTGTCGGGGTCGGGTCGAACTCCTTTCGCGTTGACTACATGGCCAAGGAATTTAAGCTCTTCATAACCAAAGTGACACTTCTGCGGTTTGAGTGTAAGATCTGCTGATTGAATAGCCTGTAGCAGACTCCTGAGTCAATGAAGATGTTGCTGGAAGGTTTCAGAAAAAACGACATCATCAAGGTATACGAGACAAATTTGCCACTTCAGACCAGTAAGCACAGTGTCCATCATTGGCCGGAAGGTTGCGGGCGCTGAGCACAAACCAAAAAGAAGGACTCGAAATTCATACAGGCCATCAGGGGTAACAAAGGCCGTTTCCTCGCGATCTCGCTCGTCAACCTCGATCTGCCAGTACCCGCTTTTTAAATCCAAAGAGTAAAAATAGTGGGCGCGGCGTAATCTGTCTAACGAGTCATCGATGCGTGGCAGCGGGTACACGTCCTTTTTAGTCACGCTGTTCAACTTCCGGTAATCGACGCAAAAACGTAGCGTTCCGTCTTTCTTCTTGACTAGGACGACCGGAGAGGACCACGCACTGTTGGAAGGCTCGATGATGCCGTCGTCAAGCATTTCTCGAACTTGCGTACGAATGGCTTCTCGTTCCTTCTCTGACACACGGTAAGGCTGTTGGTGTACTGGGCGGGCGTCGTCGTAAGTGATGATTCTGTGCCTAGTGATCGAATTCTGGCGCACCTTAGAGGAAGCAGCGAAGCATGACTTGAATTCAAGCAAGATTTTTCGCAGTGCTGTCTGGTTTTTTGGTGTGAGGTTAGAATTAATATCGATATTGTTTAGAGACGTATCGGCGGCCTCCACTGCGTGCGATGAGAAGCAGATGGGAACGGTACCTAATTCATCTGCAAACGCTAATGAAGTGCCACGAAAAAGGTGTCGGTGTTCGTTGCTGAAATTTGTAACGAGCAGTTGAGATCGGCCATCACGTAGCTGTATGATACTCCTAGCCACACAAACACCTTGAGTCAGCAGGTGTTCAAAATTACTTTCTGCAATCGCTTCACCATTTCGCAATCCACAGCATGTGACGTCGACAATAACACTGGCTCTTGGAGGAAGCGTGATACTTTCAGCAGAAACACGAAGAATGTCGGCACGTTGTTGGTCGTCCTGCTTGTCGATTGCTCGGTCGGCTGAGAAGGTGATGCGATTCTCTTGAAGGTCAATGACAGCTCCATACTCCTGCAGGAAGTCAACACCAAGAATAACGTCGCGTGAACATTCACGGAGCACAAGGAAACTTGCTACAAAAGTATAACCGCAGACCCGAACTCTACTTGTGCAGGTTCCAAGCGGAGAGACGGTGTGGCCACCAGCCGTTCGAATCAGAGAGCCATGCCAGGGCGTGATTACCTTCTTTAGTAGTCTGGTCATTTTCCCGCTTAGTATAGAATAGTCAGCCCCGGTATCAACTAAAGCACCTACTGCATAGCCGTCTATCAGCACCGGTATATCCAGAGAAAGCCGCACATATCGCTCAGTCAAATCCACACCCTTTACTGTTAGCGTCGATCGGAGGTCTTCAGCAAGTCGACTGCCCGTGACCTCGCCTCTAAGGGTCGCTTGCGTTAGTTTTCCCGGCGGAGACTGGGGGACCGTGCGCCAGCATGGCGTTGTGGCGCAGATGAAAAGCGCCTCGGCGACGGTGAGCACGGCTGCCGTCCAGAAGGCGGTGGCATGCGCTGTTGAGCCAGGTAATCCTCAATGTCCCGGGGTCGCTGGCCATACCGAGGAGGCGCTGAATATACTGAAAAGCCGCGCAGCCCGAGGCGCCGGTATGGACACTGGCGGCACAAATGGTCCGCTTCACCGCAGTGGAAGCACAAAGGTCGGCGATCAGGAGTGCGCCAAACATCAGATTTCCGAGGCGAAGCACATCTGTCGTCAAGGTAGTGTGCTGGTTGTTCCGCAAGATGCACAGGGTTGGCGTAAACGAGGGGTGGGGGCGTGCGTGTGTTCTCGTAGTACCGTAGAGGCTGCACTGACTGAAGTGAAACTGTAGGAGGTGCCTGAACAAACAGCGGGGAAGAGGAAGCTGGGCGCTTCAAGGCTTCCGCATAAGTCGCACGGTGGTAGTCAGCCGGGGCGGGTGTGGCGTTATCCAGACTCGCAGGGTCACGCAGGGCATGATGTAGCTCGTCCTTGACGATACTTGCAATAGAACTCACCGTGGGTATTGGTGGTGTGGCAGCCTTTTGCAGCTCCTCGCGTACTATAGAGCGGATAAGGTCGCGCAGACACTCGTTGTTGCTCCCAAAAGTCGTGAGAACTTGAGCAGCGGACGTGTTCACTTGCCGCTCAGACAGGGTGGATCAATGCTGAAGCATCTTTTCCATCGTGACGACTTCAGACAAAAACTCTGCGACCGTGTTCGGAGGGCTCCGTATAAGGCCAGCGAAAAGCTGCTCCTTAACTCCCCGCATCAGGTGACGCAACTTCTTTTCTTCTGTCATATTTGGATCAGCACGTCGGAACAGGCGCGTCATATCTTCCTCATAGGTCATGACAGTTTCGTTGGGCATCTGGATGCGGGCATGGATCGCTCGTTCCGCTCGTTCGTGGTGATCAGCACTTCTGTAAGTGTCCAACAGCCGGCGGCGGAATTCGGGCCACGATGTCATCTGTTCCTCGTGATTCATGTACCAGGTACGTGCTCCATCCTCCAAATAGAAGTACACACGCCGTAGTTTGGCCGCGTCGTTCCAGTCGTTCAAAGCAGCCACGCGTTCGAAGTCGACCAACCAGTCCTCGACGTCTTCGAGCTCGGTGCCGTGAAACGGTGTCGGAACCTGTGGACTTTCGAGGGTGTACCGAGTCACCGGGGGCTTTCCCGTACCTGTTAAAGTGGTTTGAACGGACGTGCTCATCATACTGGGTTGAACTGTAGGGTCAGCTTCAGGTGGCAATCCCCTGATCCAGAGGCTTGTCCGTTGAACGGGAGTGTTGACTCGCACTGGGCTTGTGGTGCCGCTACCAGGAGGGGCCTGAAACATCCGTGAGGGGCTACCCAGCACCTCCACCAATTGTCACGTCGCTCCAGGGGGTGTCGGCAAGGTTTATTGACGTCTGAGCAACAAGGCTCAAACCAAGCGCGTCGGTTGGGCTTGTTTTCCAGAGCAAGAGGGGGCCCACGCGCACTTCTTTCTTCTCTGTGGTGTGAGCCTTCACCTTGGCATACGACCCACTACTAGAAGTAGGTGGCAATATTCCTCTTCAACAACAAAAAAAGAAAGAGCATCGTCCCGATGCTGTAATGTTATTAAAAAAAACCAAAACAAAGTAGGTTAAACAATGAAAAGGGGCACCAATAATCAAATGTTAGACGCGATAAGTTCACCAATGATGAGGCAATTGTCAGAGCACAAATAAAAAAACACACAGGAAAAGTGGTCTTTTAGGAACGCGCAAAATAGAGCTTCATGCGCACCACGTGAACTATGTCAGAGGTCGGTTGTTTTTGTTGTGCCCATCGTGACGACGTAGCGTCCGGAACCACTTCGTAGTTTACGTCACTCACACGGCGTATTACTTTATACGGACCGAAGTATCTGCTGAGCAACTTTTCGGAGAGGCCACGGCGTCGAACAGGGGTCCAAACCCAAACTTGGTCTCCCGGACTGTAAGATACGTCATTGTGACGCATATTGTAACGTCGTGCATCGACCTGTTGCTGCTGAACAATGTGTAGCCGGGTGAGCTGGCGAGTTTCCTCGGCACGCTCTGCGAATTCTTCTGCGTCAGTTGTTAATTGATCGGCGCCTTCACAAGGAAGCATCGCATCCAGTATCGTCTGAACTTCGCGGCCGTAGAGAAGGCGAAACGGTGTAAATCGGGTTGTTGCTTGAACGGCGGTGTTATAAGCGAACGTCACATAAGGCAAAATGCGATCCCATGTTTTGTGTTGGACGTCGATGTACATGGAGATCATGTTTGTGACTGTCTTATTTAGTCGCTCGGTTAAGCCACTGCTCTGCGGATGGTAAGCAGTCGTCGTTCGATGCCTAGTGTTACTTAGTCGAAAAACTTCATCAATAAGCTGTGCAGTGAACGCTGTTCCTCTGTCGGTAATCACTGTAGATGGAGCACCGTGGCACAGAACAATGTGGCACATGAAGAACTGTGCTACCTCAGAAGCCGTGGCTCGTGGTATTGCCTGTGTCTCAGCATAGCGGGTCAAATATTCAGTTGCAACAATGACCCATTTGTTGCCGTCGGACGATAAAGGAAATGGGCCGAGGATGTCCATGCCGACTAGGTCAAATGGCTTGTGGGGTGGATCAATTCGCTGAAGTAATCCAGCCGGCTTGCTTGGTGGCGACTTTCGACGCTGGTATTCACGACAGCTTTTAACGTACTGCTTCACGCTTGCCGAAAGTCCGGGCCAGTAGTACGCCTCACTTAATCTGGCGAGCGTTAGCGAGTAACCTAGATGACCAGATGTGGGCTCGTCATGACACGCGGAGAGGACTTCGTCCCGCATGTCCTTCGGAACGACGAGGATGTAAGCGCGGCTCGTAGAACGCGCGTTTTTTTGTACAGGACATTACCTCGGAGGCAGAAAGACGTCATGTCACGAAATAGATGGTGAGGTATAATGGCGCTATGACCCTCCAGATAGTCGATGAGCGGTCGAATCTCTTCATCCTCTCGCTGGCGTCTGCTCAAGTCAGATGAGCTAAGGGCGCCCAGGAACCGTCATCGTCGTCTTCTTCTTGATTGACTAAAGGTATGGGTGCACGCGACAGCGTATCAGTGTCTTCATGCTTCCGTCCAGACTTATATACGATGGTAACATCAAATTCCTGTAGACGCAAGCTCCATCGGGCCAGTCGTCCAGAGGGATCACGAATGTTTACCAACCAGCAGAGGGCATGGTGGCCCGTCACCACTTTAAATGGACGACCATAGAGGTACGGGCGAAACTTGGTGATCGCCCGCACTACTGCGAGACACTCTTTCTCTGTGGTCGTGTAATTCACCTCGGTACGGGACAGTGAGCGGCTGGCATAGGCAATGACTCGTTCTTTGCCGTATTGATGCTGGACGAGCACTGCGCCGAGGCCGATGTTACTGGCGTCAGTGTGCACCTCTGTGTCAGCATCATCGTCAAAATGCGCAAGAACAGGGGCTGACTGCATCCGTTGTCGTAGCTCGGCAAAAGCAGCCTGTTGTTCGGTAGCCCATACAAACGGTGTGTCGTCGCGTGTAAGGTGAGTCAAGGGTTCCGCTATCTTCGAAAACCCTCTAATAAATCGTCGATAGCAGGCGCACAAGCCCAGAAAGCGCCGAACAGTCTTTTTGTCTGTAGGATGCGGAAACGCGGCTACAGCGGCAAGTTTGTCGGGGTCGGGTCGAACTCCTTTCGCGTTGACTACATGGCCAAGGAATTTAAGCTCTTCATAACCAAAGTGACACTTCTGTGGTTTGAGTGTAAGATCTGCTGATTGAATAGCCTGTAGCAGACTCCTGAGTCAATGAAGATGTTGCTGGAAGGTTTCAGAAAAAACGACATCATCAAGGTATACGAGACAAGTTTGCCACTTCAGACCAGTAAGCACAGTGTCCATCATTGGCGGAAAGGTTGCGGGCGCTGAGCACAAACCAAAAAGAAGGACTCGAAATTCATACAGGCCATCAGGGGTAACAAAGGCCGTTTCCTCGCGATCTCGCTCGTCAACCTCGATCTGCCAGTACCCGCTTTTTAAATCCAAAGAGTAAAAATAGTGGGCGCGGCGTAATCTGTCTAACGAGTCATCGATGCGTGGCAGCGGGTACACGTCCTTTTTAGTCACGCTGTTCAACTTCCGGTAATCGACGCAAAAACGTAGCGTTCCGTCTTTCTTCTTGACTAGGACGACCGGAGAGGACCACGCACTGTTGGAAGGCTCGATGATGCCGTCGTCAAGCATTTCTCGAACTTGCGTACGAATGGCTTCTCGTTCCTTCTCTGACACACGGTAAGGCTGTTGGTGTACTGGGCGGACGTCGTCGTAAGTGATGATTCTGTGCCTAGTGATCGAATTCTGGCGCACCTTAGAGGAAGCAGCGAAGCATGACTTGAATTCAAGCAAGATTTTTCGCAGTGCTGTCTGGTTTTTTGGTGTGAGGTTAGAATTAATATCGATATTGTTTAGAGACGTATCGGCGGCCTCCACTGCGTGCGATGAGAAGCAGATGGGAACGGTACCTAATTCATCTGCAAACGCTAATGAAGTGCCACGAAAAAGGTGTCGGTGTTCGTTGCTGAAATTTGTAACGAGCAGTTGAGATCGGCCATCACGTAGCTGTATGATACTCCTAGCCACACAAACACCTTGAGTCAGCAGGTGTTCAAAATTACTTTCTGCAATCGCTTCACCATTTCGCAATCCACACCATGTGACGTCGACAATAACACTGGCTCTTGGAGGAAGCGTGATACTTTCAGCAGAAACACGAAGAATGTCGGCACGTTGTTGGTCGTCCTGCTTGTCGATTGCTCGGTCGGCTGAGAAGGTGATGCGATTCTCTTGAAGGTCAATGACAGCTCCATACTCCTGCAGGAAGTCAACACCAAGAATAACGTCGCGTGAACATTCACGGAGCACAAGGAAACTTGCTACAAAAGTATAACCGCAGACCCGAACTCTACTCGTGCAGGTTCCAAGCGGAGAGACGGTGTGGCCACCAGCCGTTCGAATCAGAGAGCCATGCCAGGGCGTGATTACCTTCTTTAGTAGTCTGGTCATTTTCCCGCTTAGTATAGAATAGTCAGCCCCGGTATCAACTAAAGCACCTACTGCATAGCCGTCTATCAGCACCGGTATATCCAGAGAAAGCCGCACATATCGCTCAGTCAAATCCACACCCTTTACTGTTAGCGTCGATCGGAGGTCTTCAGCAAGTCGACTGCCCGTGACCTCGCCTCTAAGGGTCGCTTGCGTTAGTTTTCCCGGCGGAGACTGGGGGACCGTGCGCCAGCATGGCGTTGTGGCGCAGATGAAAAGCGCCTCGGCGACGGTGAGCACGGCTGCCGTCCAGAAGGCGGTGGCATGCGCTGTTGAGCCAGGTAATCCTCAATGTCTCGGGGTCGCTGGCCATACCGAGGAGGCGCTGAATATACTGAAAAGCCGCGCAGCCCGAGGCGCCGGTATGGACACTGGCGGCACAAATGGTCCGCTTCACCGCAGTGGAAGCACAAAGGTCGGCGATCAGGAGTGCGCCAAACATCAGATTTCCGAGGCGAAGCACATCTGTCGTCAAGGTAGTGTGCTGGTTGTTCCGCAAGATGCACAGGGTTGGCGTAAACGAGGGGTGGGGGCGTGCGTGTGTTCTCGTAGTACCGTAGAGGCTGCACTGACTGAAGTGAAACTGTAGGAGGTGCCTGAACAAACAGCGGGGAAGAGGAAGCTGGGCGCTTCAAGGCTTCCGCATAAGTCGCACGGTGGTAGTCAGCCGGGGCGGGTGTGGCGTTATCCAGACTCGCAGGGTCACGCAGGGCATGATGTAGCTCGTCCTTGACGATACTTGCAATAGAACTCACCGTGGGTATTGGTGGTGTGGCAGCCTTTTGCAGCTCCTCGCGTACTATAGAGCGGATAAGGTCGCGCAGACACTCGTTGTTGCTCCCAAAAGTCGTGAGAACTTGAGCAGCGGACGTGTTCACTTGCCGCTCAGACAGGGTGGATCAATGCCGAAGCATCTTTTCCATCGTGACGACTTCAGACAAAAACTCTGCGACCGTGTTCGGAGGGCTCCGTACAAGGCCAGCGAAAAGCTGCTCCTTAACTCCCCGCATCAGGTGACGCAACTTCTTTTCTTCTGTCATATTTGGATTAGCACGTCGGAACAGGCGCGTCATATCTTCCACATAGGTCATGACAGTTTCGTTGGGCATCTGGATGCGGGCCTGGATCGCTCGCTCCGCTCGTTCGTGGTGATCAGCACTTCTGTAAGTGTCCAACAGCCGGCGGCGGAATTCGGGCCACGATGTCATCTGTTCCTCGTGATTCATGTACCAGGTACGTGCTCCATCCTCCAAATAGAAGTACACACGCCGTAGTTTGGCCGCGTCGTTCCAGTCGTTCAAAGCAGCCACGCGTTCGAAGTCGACCAACCAGTCCTCGACGTCTTCGAGCTCGGTGCCGTGAAACGGTGTCGGAACCTGTGGACTTTCGAGGGTGTACCGAGTCACCGTGGGCTTTCCCGTACCTGTTAAAGTGGTTTGAACGGACGTGCTCATCATACTGGGTTGAACTGTAGGGTCAGCTTCAGGTGACAATCCCCTCATCCAGAGGCTTGTCCGTTGAACGGGAGTGTTGACTCGCACTGGGCTTGTGGTGCCGCTACCAGGAGGGGCCTGAAACATCCGTGAGGGGCTACCCAGCACCTCCACCAATTGTCACGTCGCTCCAGGGGGTGTCGGCAAGGTTTATTGACGTCTGAGCAACAAGGCTCAAACCAAGCGCGTCGGTTGGGCTTGTTTTCCAGAGCGGGAGGGGGCCCACGCGCACTTCTTTCTTCTCTGTGGTGTGAGCCTTCACCTTGGCATACGACCCACTACTAGAAGTAGGTGGCAATATGGTGGGTATGGGACGTCGAACCCCACTAATCAATCAATCATTCTTACAGTACTTTTACTTACTCTCTTCACAACCTTACGCATAGGGAGAGGGGGAATCTCATTATTTGACTTACATGGGCACCATCTGTTTAAACTGCCGCCGATAATTAAATCACGGAGAAAAGCTAATGCATGCCCCCCCCCCCCCTGGTGGGGTTTGTGTAAACACCCGCCCCCATCGAAAAAAGTTTCTGGCTACGCCTCTGGTGCCTGGCAAGCCCTTGCTGTGTGGGGGTAAGCCCTCGAAGCATTCAATACGCGTGCTTGTTGGTAAAAATGACTGATTGATTGATATGTGGAGTTTAACGTTCCAAAATCACCATATGATTATGAGAGACGCCGTAGTGGAGGGCTCCAGAAATTCAGAACACCTGGGGTTCTTTAACGGGTGCCCAAATCTGAGCACACGGGCCTACAGCATTTCCGCCTCCATCGGAAATGCAGCCGCCACAGCCGGGATTCGATCCCATGACCCGTGGGTCTGCTAGCAGCCGAGTACCTTAGCCACTAGACCACCGCGGCGGGGCTTGTTGAGAAAAATGCAGACGCGAATGGTGAGCATGCGCGTGTAGATGCTGGTGAGTGAAAACGAGAGGTATGAGCTTTGCATTTGTGATCTCCAACCGTGGGCTGTTGACGTGAGTGATCGAAAGCCTTGCATACTCCAACTTAGGTCGTAGCAAAGTTTCCTAGTAAATTAGGGTTCATCTTTGAGCTTGTACGATAGATAATAGTATCAACTGAGGATGTGATGATCTGTGCCAAAAATGAACGTGTGTTGCGCTGTTGTAGTATTTCCCGTAGTATTGTTTGGGAAAATTTACTGCCTTTTTTTTCGTAGGAGCAAGGAATCGAAATTGCTTGGATGAAAGAGTATACCTTGCGGCGACCTTCTAAAATCACAGATTTTAGATGTGAAGCAGCTCTTTGACTATAGCCTGTGTAACACTGAGCGTCCGTGTCTCCGTGCCAACGCGCCGCATCGCGCTCCCCTCTACGCAGGTGTTGAGTGGTGCCAAGTAAGTCACGCCCTTACTGGCGGTGTGCTGTGACGTCATTCTCTGTTTCACCTGCCGCGCGATCGCCGCGTATCAACTCTCTCTCTAGGTAGGCGTTCTCTTGTCTAGTTATCACTTTGTGATAAAGATTGCGAGTGATGTCGGTTATGCTCACAAACTGCTCTTGAGGCAGAAGCACGTAGACGGAGATGCCAAAAATCCCGTCGCGTTAGGAAGTCAAATGTAAAATTTATTTGCACTCAGTCAGAAAACGGACAGGCCATAGATTAAAGGAGGGCGGTGTCTCGGGCACTGCGGTGCTGTTAATCGCCGCTGACATAAGCGAAGTGTCGCGAAGAGGCTTGTGGCCACGCGCTCGCGTGGTCCGTAAACTTTTGTGGTTTACTGTGCATGGTGCTAACCCTGCTGAACAATGACGAATTAGGAATGAAAAGTGGCACTATAACGACATGAACAACAAGAGCAGTAGCGCATTCGTAGCTATGCCGTCGTTCGTGAAATTCAATCCATGGAGTGCCAGTCCTTGAGCACAATAAACAAATTTTTATGAGCTATTATGAAGACTTCTCCAAAAAAATTAAAATAAAAATCAGGGTATGAACAGGCCCCGTCGATCATTCCTTCGGTACATTCAGCGACAAAAAATAGTCAACTAAAAAGCCGTTCACTTAGACAAACAAGTAAGCTTTAATGTAGCGCTCATCATGCTCGCGGTACAAACATTTATCAGTGGTTGCTGTCGCTCCCAATTACTATTTAATTAAAGAGCAGGGCAGAGCACGGACACGCTGTCATTGACCGAGAGACCATAAAGCGTCGCCTGTGCATTCCATAACGAGCCAACTCTAGCAAATCTCTTCTCTTTTTTTTTCTTTGTCGGCGTTCTGTCACTTAGATTAATTCGCGCGGAAGCCACCAGGCAAGCATACGCTACATTGATGCACACTGCCGCATTGACAAAACGAGAGTCGGCGGAGCTTTTATTCCGTCTCGTTCCGTTCATTCAGCCTGCCAGTTCCGCACACGCGAGGACCCTGCGAAACCGCAGAGCTGAGCGAAAGAAGTAAAAGAGGAAGAAGTGATGAGGCTCGCCTATAATTAGGAGCGCAAGCAGTCGTCTTAGCGGCGCTAATTACAGGGAGCTAATTCTCTGCAGAGCGGCCCTCTTTAAGAGACATCGCCTCGCAGATTGGCTTCCGTTAAACCACTCTGTCAAAAAGCTTCTCATCGGGGCCAGCAGCCCCAGCACTTTCGGCGGCGTCGCTATATGGGGCTCTGAAACTGGCAGCGTCGGCGGCGCTCCTCCCTCGGGCCTCTTTCACGCCTCCCCTTGCTCCATAAAGAGAGATAAAGTGAGAGGGCTTTCGCGGTGCAGACACGCGCAAAATGAAAGACCGGCTGCAGGGCGCGCCAGAAACACGTCGTTCTAAACCATCGTCGCACCGCTCGTTACTTTCGGCCGCCGCTCTTCGATCGCAGTTTTTTTCTTTTTTCTGCTTGCTCCCACCTCTTTGCTCAATCTAGAGCAGACCGAACTAGGCTGCCGGATAGCGCGGCCATGTCCCCGAATATGAAGACGACGCCTGAAGTGAAGGCTCGCGCGTGCGTTTACATACACCTGGTGCTTTATAAATTATGACCTCCGGTGCCCCCACGCGCGGCTCCGCGAGCAGCGTTAGCACAAACTCATCGCTTTGCAAAGTACTGATCCGCGCCTGTTCTCGGTCCGCTACGTGCAGGGAGCAGCCAGCACTTTATGCTAACCTGAATGGAAAAACTGCGTCCCTTTTAAAAGCTGTCCCGCTTCTATGCCCACTGAATTTTGCCCCACGCTTCGCCATTTGTCTTCTTTTTAGTTTAATTCATTATATTTGCCTCCACACAATCATTTTACTTTTATTTTTTCAAATATCCTCACGCACTACACTTTATTTACCTCTCTTAGTTTATTAATACGTAGATGAATCAGCCGTGACGTGAAGTGTCGGTGAGAAACTTTTACGACGGCGAAATTAGGCTGGCAATTTTGAAAGCCGCCAAGAAAAAAAGAAGGAAAACGGTGCCACTTTGCTCGTCTCGAAGCCTAAGCATAAGTGACAGCTTGCTCGTGTAAAGCTTTTCTCTATACTTTTCAGATCCAACTTAAAAGGAGGATCAGCAGGAAGACACTCCAATTTGAAGAAAAAAAAAGCAAAACATTGCGAGAAAAAAAAATGGTAAACATAGAATGTGTAAGTGCATTATTCATCCATTAATTCGTCCAGCCGCGCGAACATGCTACGTGAGTTAGCGGGACAGAGCACGCAGCTGTGTCCATGGAGTCAAAAGTTGTCCGTCTTATGCACGCCTGCAGACTCCGCAATATTCAGCTGCCTAGAAATTAGAATGCACGCCTGCTATTTCACAGCGCGTGCATTTTTATCTGTGTTTTTCATCTGAAAATTTACTACACCACTTGTTTGAGTGACGACTTGTGACGCAGTGAGCATACAAGTAGCTCGAGATAATTTATGTAAACATCAAGCTGATAACGTCGTCGCATACCGCCTAAAAATAAACCTTATTATTAATAAAGCACTCAAACTCGTAAATAATGAGGAAAATCTAAAGGCACAATTTCTCGTTTCAGAAACTGCAGGAATCCCATAGGCAAAAATTCCAAACAAGCGAAAGAACTTATATGCTTTTTTTTTAATATGCAAACTCACTAATAGCAAGGAAATAAAGACTGACAGTTTCATTTGAAAAAGCTTGACCTAGAGGGCGGATGCGGAGGAAGAAATGGTAAGCCGAACCCACATCTCGCACAAAATATACTTTCGAAATTTCCTCGGTCACAGTAAATGAAGACGTAGATTAGAAACTTGCGCACTTATTTGGTCGTTGCGGCATTGACGCCAGTCGCATCCCATACGTGTTCGAGGACTGCGATTATGGCACACCCATTGAAGTATTCCTGACCGATCTCTTCGGCGAAGTGAATTGTCAAATCACGTATTCTACACCCTTTCTAGCTTGGGACAAAAATTGTACGCCTGGCACCATTGCGTGTTGTCGCTTATAGAAATGTCAATCCGTCCGTAATCACTATGTGTATGTATCTAGGAAAGAGAAGTCACCCGATGGAGTCGGCAGCACTGCTCAATAAAAACGGGGCGAGACGTGATCCTCGGATGCAGTTCCACAAACCTAGACAACGCTTGTATTTCACCGTATAGTCGTCGTATTATTGTTGCTCTCCTTGAATTGGCGTGAACAAGTTTTCAAGAAGCCCGCAATTTATGTTCTATAATGTTGTCGTTTCCGAGAACCTGCCTCCGTTATCATGTGGTATACATCTGCAAACATTCGTTCGCTAGTTATACTGTTATATTGGTAGATACCACCAAGAAGTGTTTACTAATGAACCTTTTTAGGGTGGATATCGGATCAAGGCGGCAAGAGAAGGCATTATTTAATTCTAAGGTTCTACGTGCCAAAACACGATGTGATTTTGAAGTACGCTGTTGTATTCCGCGTTAATCTCCGCTACCTGTGGACATTTAGCGCGTGCCTAAATCTAAGCACAGTGGTTTCATTTCTTTTTGCATCTCGCCCCTATCTAAGTTTCACTGCAACGCCTGGAATTGAACCCGTGCCCTCGAGCATAACAATGCGACACCTTAAATGCTAAGCTGCCACAATTGGATACACAGAGAATGTCAAAGCATAAGTAAGATGTATAAGTGCAATACATATGAGTACGTTTGATAATTAGAATCTTGCGCAGTCCTCATGCTGAGTCAGTCTAACTAGAGACAGACAGCCTTAATTACAATATTGACTCATGAAGCACAGGGCGGTAATGTCTACAACTCTTTTTATTAATGTTCGTGTTGGTATTGTACTCGTCGTGATACACTTCGTAAAAAGAAAAAAATTCCGCCATATCCACGAAGTGAATGATGATGAGTGGGCGAAGCTCCGGAGGTAAACCTGGTAAACCATGAATCCTCTGTACATTTTGCCCACTCAATTTTATTACATCGCTCCCCCTAGCGTACGTCGCCGCACTAAATCGAACGATTGCCTTCAACCAATGACATGCGCCATATGTGACATCATTCCTATTTTATAAGATCTCGCGTCTTTCATCAACTACAAGTACCGCTTTCTAGTTAATAACATCTTGCATCTTTTCATCATCAGCTACAAGTACCACCATCTAGTAAACACTACAAGAAATAAACGAGAGGTGGCTACATACAGGAGACGGTACCGCCATCTAGTGAACACTGCAAGAACTAAACTAGAGGTGGCTAGATACAGGGGATGGTACCGCCATCTAGTGAACACTGCAAGAACTAAACTAGAGGTGGCTACATACAGGCTACAGGGGACGCACAGCCCACGCCCTAAGGAGCTTCGCCCCTAAAAATTGAAAAACGTTGCCACTCATTTATCCCGTAAGCAAGCAAGAACGCGGGAGTAATATCAATAAATAACTTAAACGCCCTTTGGCAGGCTTTCGAAAAAAATACAATAAATGAGCGCGGACGCCCTCGCAAGCTCTTACTAAAATGCTTCCGGTGTGGCTCGTTATGTAAGTACTCACAAGCAATAAAATTTCTCACTCCAGGTCACAAGTGATTTATTAATTAATTACTTCAAGTGATTGATAGTTGACCACTAAGAGTACCTACTTGTTTTGGAAAAAATTACAAGATTCTCTGACTGTGATTGTTCATTCGCCTCAAGTTGGTTTTCACCTCAAACGTCGAGCAGGTAAGCAGCAAGAGAACAGACCCATCTTCGGGAACTGTTTTTTTTTTAACAGAAGTTTCCAGACAAGCTGATCTGCTACCAAATTGAATTTTCGGCCACTGGATTGGCAGCAAGAGATGTCAATATTTTTGTTAATTATATTTATCTGCTGTCGGGGCACACTTATTCAAGGAAACGGGCATCCCGTCTTCTCTTTACATTAATTTCAACAACAAGTCTTTTCAAGGTGTATTCGCAGTGATATAAGCCCGTTTACGTTTGGGTATGTTAAACAGAAAATTGTCTAATATTGCTTATTGTCTTGTGTACCGTTCTTCTTTTTTATATTTCTTTGTGGTACTAGCAGGCCAATATTATGAAGATTATTTAGAATTTCACATGTAACTTCCAGGATAATATTATGATGCATGCAGTAGTAGAGGGTTCCAAAAATTGTTACCGCTTCTTGAGCTTTACCTTGCAAATAAATGAATTATCGCGATAAAAACAAACGGGAAAGACAAACGGAGTTAATTCACAAAAAAGATCAAATAACATTTATGATTACCGTATAGACACTGCCACTCATATGTAAAGTATTTGATGAACCTTTAAACAAACATGTGCGTTAGTATTTGATAATTTCTTTTAACTTTGTATTAGTTTTGTACTGCCTATTATCGTCTACTTTTTGGTATTTTTCAAAAAAGCAATATTATAAAATATTACAACGAGCAAAGCAATACCACTGTTTCGATGACCATCAATAACATGTTGTAAAAAATATTGCACCTACCGTCATCCTTGCCGTGCCTATTTTCTGCAGTGAAAGATTCATTCTCCAATGCTATACATCTAAATGCTCCTGTAGAGCGTGCTTTGCCTGTAGGACGGGCGAGTTGTTGGAAGAAGTTGCCCAATTAAATTCAAAGAGGGATGTACGTTTTGGAGGAACCTCGTCATTGATGAATATTTTTCAATCCACAGTAACCTTATAGCATAAAAGAGGTGAAACCCAAAGGAGGAAGAAGGAGGAGAGCAGATGAGAGGGGGGGGGATGAAAAAGGAAGAGTCGAAAATCGAGTTCACTTCATTTAAACGGGGCCAAAAGAAATCTTTTGGCGTGTTGCGCACCAAAAATCACAATACGATTTCGAGAGCTGCTATACTCTGACTTATTTTTGATCACCTGTGGTTCTTTCACGTACGCTTAAATATAAGTACATGGGTGTTCTTGCATTTCGCGCCCCATAGAATCGTGTACCCTGTCGCGAGCTATCAAAACCGCAAGCTCGAGCTTGAAACCTCACCATGTCAATAATTAACCTGCATTATTACTTCAACCAAGATATCTTCGTTGCTAGGGTGGCAAGTTCCAGAAACTCAATAATGCACAATTTTCTTGCCTTCATTATTCAGTGAGGCCTTCCCAAGATTCGTTGACACGTGACAATCTCACCCGTACCTACTTTTGTTTTCAGCGACACCCGGTGACGGAAAGACACAAAGTGTGCTGTCACTCGTAAGAAGACACATGAAACTGTGGTGGCTCGTTCTGAGCCACAATTTTTGGCCGGGCACCAATTCTTGAAGCACATAATTAACTACAGTTACCACAGTTACATCATGGTGCCGTTAAATAATGAGAGGGCCGATTTCTCTACTGTGCAGAATTGATCACTACTAAGGGCTTTTTTATTGAATTGAATTTAATTGTTTATTAACAACAACAGTTGCGAGGATGACCAGGCAAAAAAGCTGCATTGAGCAGCTTGAGGGGAACCTGGCCACCTCATACACTGGGCTGCTTCATAGCGGTCACACAAAAACATGGTATACATCATGAATGAACTAACCTAAAAAACACAAAAACAGTAAACATCCATGGTCGGAATAAATAAACAAGGTCATTAGAGCAACTTTTGAGAAAAAGGGGAAAAATAAGTGAAAGGAAAGAACCAGAAAAACACTTTCGTTTTCTTTCTTTATTCAGCCTCTTTCTACGACGTCACTGGTGCTGCAATCGAAAAGCACGGCTCCAACAGCTACTCTCATCTGCGGACGAGAAAATGTCGTGCCTAATTGTTCTTGCATATTTGATGCCCCTTTTCCGAGAACTAGAGCGATCCGGTTTCACTCGTGGCGGCACCCTGCCATCAATACTTGAGCACGATATTTTGCCGGCTGCCATATGTGGAAGTAGGCTCACCTTTGTGAATCCGCCCTTCACCAATGGTTGTAACGGGCCTTCACGACCGCGCCAACCTGACATGAAGCTTCTTGTTTGTACTTCAATTGCAGCACTTCGTTTTTCTTTTTTTTCTTTTTGTTCTACACACGCTTCATGCGTTATCACCGTGTGGATGCGGTTCCTTCTCCTTTAGCTTCATACTGTGTCGTAAACACACCACCAGTTGTTTATGATCACGTGCGGTGAATACCTCACAATAAGTCTATGGTGTATGAAAGCGCACAAACACAAAGCATCAAGAAGTTTCATTTTTATTCGGGTGTCCCTGTTTTTGGTTGGTTTTGTGCACTAATTTGTCAGAAGCTATATACAACTAGCCAAAATTCTCCTTCACGATATGTATTTACATCATAGCGAACATAAGTCACCGCAAGAAGGCACGATGTATCTTATTTGCTAGGGAACATCATTAGCATTTCAACGAAAAGACAAGTCCTTACAAGAAATGCCAACACCAAATGTTTGACCATATATACAACGCAAATTTCAAGACGACCCTCGAAGAGACCCCACAGTGTCACCTGATACTGTAACTAAGATAGCGGACGTAATGCAAATGTCAAGACACTGCTTTCCATTTACCGGTCATAAAACGTGGTGGTTGTCATTTGTGAGGACGCGAATAAATCATTTAAATCTCGAATAAAATTATGATTGGTGTGCACTACACTAATGACGCTGCATTGACTGAAGACCAGAAATATTGCTAACAATTTTATTGTGCGAAAGAACAAGTTAGAAAAAATTCCACTGAAGCTCACAAGGTGCAATACTTTTTTTTTTCAAATTAAAATATAAATTCGAGGCTTAAAACGAACATACATACGATATAGTTATGAGACACATCGTACAGGTGGACCGAGAAAGCTTGAGCACTACCTAAATGTACACCTAAACCTACGCACACGGGTGTTCTTGTATTTTACCTTTACAGAAATGAGGTCACCTTGGCCGAGAATAGAATTTGCACCCTCGTCCTTATCAGGTCGTAACCTTAGATGCTACGCTACCGTCACGAGTGGCTTTTTTTCCCCGCAGCTCAGTCATAAGTGCACCCTGAACATAACAATTTAACAGTCCCAACACTACGAAATGATTAGTATAGACGCTGTTGTGGAGGGCACCGGAAATTTCTGCCGCTTGTCGTTCCTTAACGTGCACCCATAAATCTGAGCACACGGGTCTGGAGCATTCTCGCTGCGGCCAGGATTCAATAGCATGACCGATGGGTCAGCAGCAGAACACCACAACCACTTGACAGCCAAGGCGGGTATTCCATAACTATGTCTTTGTACCAACGCACTTTCAGCTTGAATAATACTAAAGTAAAAAAGAACACGTGGTAAGTGCTACAGACTTATTTGGTAATTCTCTTTCTCTTCTATAGATGCCGTACTACTTTGCGCGTCTCAGCGTTGTTCGGTTGTACGTATCGGGGCGCACCTTAAGACGGCTTCGATTGTGCGACTCAGTGGCGCCCTTGTTCTCGCAGCTCTCGCGAGCCCTGGATCACCGCCTCCCGCGCGGCCGGAGCCCTCCACGAGTGCCGGCAGCAGCCGCGGCAGTCCCGACCTGCCTTCGGGTTCGGCTGACGGCGACGACCCGAAGAACGGCAACAAGCAGACCGCCGCAGCCGCCCAGCAGCGGCGCAAGAAGAAGACGCGGACGGTGTTCACGCGCAGCCAGGTGTTTCAGCTCGAGTCCACGTTCGACATGAAGCGGTACCTGTCGAGCTCGGAGCGTGCGGGCCTGGCGGCCTCGCTGCAGCTCACAGAGACGCAGGTGAAGATCTGGTTCCAGAACCGGCGCAACAAGTGGAAGCGCCAGCTGGCCGCCGAGCTGGAGGCGGCCAACCTGGCGCAGCAGCGCATGGTGCGGCTCCCCGCTGCCGCAGCCGTTCTGTACGAGTCGGCTGCGCAGGACGCGGCCGCGGCGCTGGGCCCGTTCTACTACCCGGGAGGCCCGCCGCCGCCGCCGCTGTGAAGGAAGCGCAGCCTGTACATAGACCCTCCTTTTTTGTACCTCCCGCTTGCCCCCTCCGGAACGATGAATAAACGCGACTCTTTGTTGAGCCCCGGCGTCGGTCAATCTCCAAGAGCAGCGCGCGCCTTTTAATTACGGCCGCGCATCTAACGAGCGCGCCCTCGGATTTTACCCCGCACCCCGCTAATGGGTCGAGCGCATTAAAGCCGCGCTGCATTATTTAGCGCTCGCCTCCCCGCAGCGTGGGGCCACGCCGAGCAGCCGGTAAACAGGCGCGCGGACGGACACGGCCGGCACGCCAAATTGATAAAAATGGCCCGCGCGCATCTCCAAATTGGGAGCCCGCCAGCCATTGGCCACTTGACGAGTCAGCGCCATCAATGTTGCAGCGCCCCGGGTGGTGCGCCGGCAAAGCCTCGCCACCTGCCGGCAGCCCGTGAGTCACAAGCGCTGCGCAGTCTGCCCTGGCACCTTCCTCTCCTATCAAGCGGACACTCTGAAGAGTGCTTAAATCAATGAAGATAGCGAGAAAAAGCTCGCCGACAAGACGCTGGTTGGTGCATGTCATAAACAGGGTAACCACGTTGGGAGGAGAAACACGGTATACAGGCCTTCCCACACAAAACGTCACTAGGTGAAAATGGCGGCAGGCAGGGGAGAGGCACGGAAACTAACATAGAAACAGCCAAAGTGTTGCGAAAATTTGAAAAGTACACTCATAGAAAACGACAGTTTCGTGCAGCGTCTGTGTCAATAAAGACACGACCAGACTTTGATTGCTAGATTCTAGAACCTCACCACCGCTCATAACTTGACTTTACACACGAAGCTAATTTGCATGTGTATTTTTGAATAATAAATTGTTATGCCCAAGGGCAGAATTTCAAAAATAACAAAAAACGGCAATGAAGGGCATAATGACCCAAATAACAAAGAATTGCACTCCGGTTTGTAAACACGAAGGTGTGTAATGACACACAAAAGGAAGGAATATCGAAGCGATACTGCCATGCTACTTCTTGTGAAACAGGTATGCAAGAATGTAAGTGGCAGGTGTGAAAAGTCACGTGAAAGACATAACACAGTGCCTTTCTCATTTTACGAAAAACTATTCAGGAACTCAGTGTTCCCAGAGGATACCACAACGATTTAGCATAACGTTGCCGTGAGTAATCCAAGAAAGCCTGGACAGCGTTCCGCGTTCATTAAAAAAAATTAAAACTCGTTCACTTTTCTTTCTGGTAACAAAAAATTGGGGCATCCTTAAGTTTCCCTTTTAAGAGTAGAATATGGTATAGCGACATCCTGTCCTTAATTCTTGCTTCCAGCACGTAGTGTATACTTTTATTGTATGATGTTACTCGAGGATTTCCAATTGTGGACGACGTAGTCGATTAAGTTGGAAGCGCCTTGCGACAGTCAAGCTTTCGGATATGGCTGAATTCTATGCAATCGGTAGTGTGCTTTAAACTACAAACAGTTATACGTGTGAAATCTTTTCTAACAAGTCTGTCTTTTTTTTGCAATTGGTGACTGGATTTAAACGATGAAGTTGTTACAATATTTAGATGTATTCACACCTGATGGCAATGTAATCTTGTACCACGTATTATTACTGCAGTATTACATGTTGTATTGCGAAGCTTGTATACAGGACGCGTGTATTTGTACAGCACAAACATTAATTTTACGGCACATCTAAGCAGATGAATGGCCATGTCGCAGAACACCTCCTTGCTACGCAAACGTCCCGTGTTCAATCTTCACTTGGTCCCGTAATTTTTTAAATGTTATTTGGATCTTTCTAATTTTTTTGTCCCTGCACAATATGATGCCTTTTTGCTATCAACCAACGATGCCCACGCCGGAATTTGTGCGAAATGAGCTCTTTAACGCTATCGCGTTAAAAGGCAGCACTAAAAGACAATAGAATGCTCCGAGTTCTACATAACTTTCGTGTTAAATATTTATTTTTTAATGGTTTACTTTACTATCTCCGCCATAAACTACGCTGCGGCGCCCTTAAATGCTCTTTCCGTCTTTTGCATAGAGTACCCTAAATGTCCACCATAGGGAACTTTGGACCTGGTGTCTATGGAAACTGCGACGCATGGCGCTTCAGTGAGCATGAGAATTACGGGTACAGTATGAATTTGCCTTGTATTCGTACGATACGTTCCGTTTGGCTTCAGGCGGCTTGAAGTTGCTTTGTCTCAAAACAACAGTCGGCAAATGTTCGGTAGTTACGCCTCACTCCCTTCACCTTTTAGGTTCACCAATTCGAAATGGGTCACGAAGTGCACAACAGTTTGTTCTTTCATTTGAAGTAAAACCAAAACACAGTAGTAAACGATGCCATAAGTGCGTTGGCCGCCCGCAAACACGAAGACTAGGCAAACCCATGTACTACCCATAATTCTAATGGTCACTGAACGATCGCAGCGCCAGAGTCCCCTCTAGTTAATTTCAGTAAATTACATGGTCTTTTGCCTGTGCTCAACTACTTATTTAGATATCAACGCCAGTGCATGAAATATAACGCATTAGTCGTTGTGAGTCTAAATGAACAAGTGCACATTCGCATCCAGACCACTAAGTTGAGAAGTAACTGGTTTGCATTTACTACTCTGAAAAACATTGGCTGATCCCTGCGTTGTAACAATCGGTATAACATGAAAGTGAAATGCGTCCTCATATAAATACTGCTCATTTTGTAGTGGTATAAAAGAGCTTGTGCAACTTACATTGAAGTTTTGCAGATATAGCACCTGTTGACGTGGACACAGCTACGTTGACGCCTAGTGGCACGTCTCTATCACGACGACTACCACCCATGATCATCATGTAACCATTGTGGTAACAGAAATGTTTAACCTATACCTGAACACGTCCTATCGTTATTCACCCACAAAGCGGGACGCAGAACTTGGTAGCTTGCGCCGCTAATGCGTGCCGGCATTCCGTGTTCTGGTGGTTTCAGTTTCTCTGCATCATGACACGATATTTGCCCGTCGACATCGTTGCCTTGGTGCAGTGCTTATGCAGCAGTTTTAATAAATAGGCCGGTGCTATCACACTCGAAGTAGTCGGCGGTGAAACATGTGCACGTGGAAGCTGAGCAACTTCAACAACGAGCTGTCACGTACTAACACGAAGCGAAAGGCAAAGAACATTGAAAGTGTGTCGGCGACTCTGTGATGCTCGCTCGGTCAGGGTTTTTCACATCAACCGAGAACCTTTAATCATGACCTCTGAGACTGCGCGCCGGCGCACAATCTTGGACGCCACGCTTTAACTGCGTCATGACGCATTACGGCGGCACCATCCGGGTTCGCCAATACAGAGCACGGAGTGGGAGAGAAGGAGTGTACGTGTAAGGCGCGTTCGTAGAGAGAGAGCACCGGTCGTTTTTATTCGTTCACCAAGGAGCCAGAAGTTCGACGTCTGGCGGGGCAATATTTTGTTGCATGTTTTTCTTCCTCATTTGGTGGCATTAATTTTGCAACGACATAATCGTGACGGAAATACGTCACTGAAGTCCTGGTGGATCGCGGCTGAAAACATTTTCGTGTTAAAAAACTTAAGCATTGCCTGTGGTGGTTGCAAGCTGACACATTAATATATCTAAGAACAATCGCATCTAGTTAATTGAAAACTTGTCAGCGTTCTTTATTACTATTGTAATTTGTTATGATACCCGCCACCCTGATAACTTACCTTCGTATGCTTGCACTCTATCTACTCCCTGCGCAGTTCAGATGAATTTCGCAGGGAGTAAATGCAGACCTAATACACAAACACATCTATTTACAACTCAGATAAGAGCTATAAGAAAAGCCACGTCAAACTGCTTAAGCTACGCTACAAAAACGGATGGCGCTCAAAACGACGAGTTCTGCTGATTGCCTGGGGTTCATCTTGAACTTCATTACGGCGCATTTAAAGAAGAGCAACATTGCACTGACACGACCCCGGCGAAGACAAGAAGCAGACGCAGACGGTCCGCCGAGAAGTCTCCCGCCAACGAAGTCTCCAGACCACCATGGTTACACTAGGCTGACGACGACGCCCCAAAAGACAGCATGTCGTCATATTGTAACATGATTACAGATAAAAAAAAACAGCGAAACGCATCCGCAGACCTGCAGTCGTCGACATGTCGCCCGGAGACTGCGGCTGAGCGAAACTTTGCCCGTGTCATTACTTCAAACGACCACGAAGAGGGAAACCTTGAGGCAGATGACAATGACCCACCCGAGGCTTTCACTGCGTTTGAATAGGCATCTTGCGCACCCCACGGAAGTCTTCACTTTCTTTTTGTATCTCCCCACCCCACCCCCATCTCTCGACGCTGTGTATTATGGCGGTGGCTGCGCCGCATAGCCGGAGAGGGACAATGGCAGAGTAGGGAGCATGGCTGAAAATGAGGTGCAGGTGTGCAAGTTTAGTCCGTGTCTCCCTGTGTGCCTCTAATGTGACTAGAAAATTGTCCGACGAAAGGCTGCGAGCACGATAAGGTGCGGACGGAGTCTTCCAGAGACTATGAACGGACTGTTTGTGTCAGTACATGTAGTGTAAAAATGACGACGACAAAAGACACTCCCAAAGACAGTCGGCTGACCAAAATCAGCGTTGTGTCTCTCTATAGCGTAAACGCGCCTTTACAGCGCAGCACTGGACACGGACACAAGATAGGAAAACGAACAACACAACGCCGTGTTCTATTATCCTCCGTCATTCTCTAAACCTGTTCTAAATGAGCGCGTGATCATACCGATGGTGTTCATTGAATCCTCGGCAAACAGCGAGGTAGCGCCAATTCGGTGGCTCCGAGTAACGCTCAAATGCCTAAATTTTCTATTCCGGGCGAACTCATTTGAAAGTGTAAATATTTTGAAAAATCAGCGAAGCACGCTTCTTGCCGGGTGCACTGACCAGATCGCTCGGCAGTGAAGTGTTGTTATATACGGTCCAGTGAGTGAAGACGTTCAAAGTGAGCATTCGTATACCCTCGCTTAAAACTGAAAGTGCACCGCTTATAAGCTTTAGGAAAGGTATCTTACTTCCGTTAAATCGCCAGGAAACCCAGTTCAAATTTTTTATGGGGCCATATCAGTGATGAATTTACTCCTGACCACGAAGTACAGGATGTTTCACACTTAGGGCAAATTTCGAGGCGCGTGGCATCCTGGTGCAGACAGCGCTGCAACCACGCACCATCAGCCGATTGCGCGTGCGCAGATAATTCAGGACTGTATATAGTTTTGAACCGCGTCGTCTTCTACGGCGGCTCTCGCTTGCCGCATTGCTGACCAGCGTGTGAATATCATTGTTAGGGCAGGACCTGGGCTAATAATACGCACTAAACATTATGCGACGCCAACTTCTTATCCTTTATTTGTGATAATGCTGTTCTACAAGCGCAATTTGACAGCATACCTTGTTTGCTCTCTCAAAACGCCGTGGTGTTGTGTGCCTTCATGAATATTTCTTCACTGCCTGTGCACCCCGGTACACTTGAACTAGGAAGACATGACAATTAGCAAGCAATGTGCGTTGTCTTGATTTGACAGAGTAAAAAACAACGCACTCAACAGTAAGAGTCGTACTGTTGCGCTAGCTTAACACAAAAAAACAAATGGGAACAAATTCGAGAATGTTTTAAGTCAGGACAAAGCCTCAACTAGTCTCTTTACGACGACTTTTGACTACTACAAGAGTCGTTAGCCGGCTCCTAAAAGCTGTGTATTCTTCACAACAGCGTTCAATCATCTTGTCGCTCGTTTTCTGGTATATACGGGGCATGGTAGCAGGCAAACAACACAGTATTACTCTTTTCAGGTAAAAAAAAAAACGCACGGCAGATCAGCCCCTGTTTTATTCAGGTGAATCTGGATCTTGTGATGCCACGCCCCCATCGTCAACGAATGGGACATGCTGCGGAGGAACACATCATTCACCATGCATTCACTGCCATCTAGAATGAGTGCCATCATCGCTACCGCTGGGCACATGAACTTGGAAGCATCATGAGTGCATTGTGGTGCCGGGAGTGAGTACTTTGTGTTGTGATCAAATATAGTCGAGAATAAGCACGCTCTGCTGGTTGTTATATCCTGAATCATTCCTGAATTCATTGCCGTTTGTTTTGTTGTGTTAAACCCGCACAGCTGTTCAGAATTCACCACCGAGTCCTTTGATTTATTTAAACTAAATAGAGGCCACGAACGACGCATGCTGATTATCGTGTCTTTCTCATCCAAGCTTACGGCGGCACGCACACAATGAAGAATCTTTGGTGAACGCAGACAGGGACACGGTGTTTTGATATAGGGCAAACTAGGTATACGCTGTCAAATACTGTTTCTAGTGCCCCATCATCACGGATAGAAGCTGAGAAGTTGGCATTGCGCAAAGTTTAGTGCAGGCAAGCGTAGAACGTTGGGCAAGTTGGTACAGCAACATCTGAAAAAAAAAGTACACTGAGCAGCAAGACAAGACATGACGCAAGAAAGCGTGCGCGAGTTATAGTCGTTCCTTGTTTCTTCGTATCTGATCTTACGGCGCAGATTTTTCTGAAAATTATTAGCGCAGAGTATCGGCCCAGTTCCCGCATTGACAGCTGACATCCGTGCGCTGGCCGACGATGCGCCAAGTGCCCTGCTACGATGCGGTTCAACTCTACGCCCTTGAAGCGGCTGTGCGCGCGTCAGCTGCTTCCGGTGCGCTATTGCAGCCCTAGTCGAATCGCCATGCCTGGCGCTCCGAGATTTTTCCTATATATAAAACAGCCTGTACATCGCACACTCTGTGAGCGATAAACGCGCATATGACAAATTCACTCCATAGCAGTAGGTAAATATAATACATAAATATTAATTTTTCTGTAATATTTTACAATCTGTTTAAAATATATTACAGATTGCAGCGGGCCTGCAGTAATCACACTATATGACCACTGCTTCAAACATTATTGTAGTTACACTCCTAAAGTTACTTTAGGTGGTACATAAAGGACTCTCTATAGCCCGACGTAACGCCGACGCGCGCGAACGCTCGGCACAGCGACGCTACGTTAGCAAAACACCAGCACTCTACAGGTCCGACGCGAGGCGCGACCGATGCTACCGGCGTTCATCTGCGTGCCTCGGCGGCAGCCGGCGCGAGGTGTGATATGTCGCATTTTGCGCCAGCGACGTTATCCAGACTCCACCGCGTCTGCGTCTATTCGTGGCGGCATGCTCAAAGGCGCATGCGTCGAAACCACGTGGCACGGTTCGCGCGTGGCGTCACCAACTTCTGCCGCCATTGGCTCGCGCGAAAGCTATGTCGGACACTACATAGCTGTGAAATGTTAAATGACAATTTGGGCTAGAGTGAAAGCTTGAAAGCTTAGTGCTTCCAAATGCCTGAAGCGTCGATATCTACTAATTTACTAAAGAATAAATTAAGGTAAATATAGCAGTCGATATGCGCTCCAAGTGGGTCAATTTGGAATGAGCCGACGATGATGAAGAGTGCAAAGTATAGTTCACTATTTCTCAGATTACCTATAATGAAAATGACACTCTGGGCATTAGAAAATCTAATTGTGTTTGATTCATGAAATGTCGGTGGTTTTAATTGCGTTAACAGTATGTGAGCCACTAAAACATCACTTTCTTTCAAACAGCATTTCGTTTGCACTAAACGAGCAGTACAAGATCTTTAGTATGGCATTTCAAGAGTTCAAATCGAGTCGTAATTTGCCTTCGGTGTCATTATTTGTGCAGTAAATCATGTATGTACACTTTACTTGATAGTTCAGGTGAGTTAGAAGTAAATAGCGTTATCACGCATACTTGTAGCGCGGAAAGATTTACTGAACAAGGAAGGGAGCCAACTCCTCTATCGTCAATATGTTGTTCTTTCCTTCGCTCTTTCAGAGTTGGACAGACATCGTCTTCGAATCTACTCACGCGTATCCAGTAACCGCTTTGGCACCTCTATCGCTCACTTTGTCGTTGCAAAAATGTAGCCAAATAAACTCCGCAAAACAGGTGTGTTTCCTTTGTCCCCGTTACTCCGCCAACCTCCGAGCAACCCTCAATACAAGCTACAGCCACAAAGTATGAACTTGAAGGCAATCTGTATCTTCCGGAAGGTGACCTTTTAATTTTATATAGCAATACATCGATTTTTCGCAGTGACTATGGTACAGGTTGCCGTAACAGTAGCTGGTGCTTCTTTAACAAGGTATTTCAAAAAGTATTTCTGCATACTTTTTTTCCTGGTCCTTTCAGCTTCCATTAAATAAGAGTCCACTGTACTTGCACCTGTCATTGTGGTTTTTCTGTGTGTCAGTTATTTGTGGCTCCTTCGTTTTTGGTATCACTATCAGGTCTTTAAACCATTTGTCTATTGACTCAGCAGCCCCACCACGGTGGTCTAGTGGCTAAGGCTAAGGTGTCTAGTGGCTAAGGCTGCTGACCCACAGGTCACGGGTTCGAATCCCGGCTGCGGCGGCTGCATTTCCGATGGAGGCGGAAATGTTGTAGGCCCGTGTGCTCAGATTTGGGTGCACGTTAAAGAACCCCAGGTGGTCTAAATTTCCGGAGCCCTCCACTACGGCGTCTCTCATAATCATATGGTGGTTTTGGGACGTTAAACCCTAAAAATCAATCAAGCATATGCGACACCATTTTCGAGGTGTGTCCGCTGACACCTGAACAGTCGGTAGCTATGGGAGCAACAAAAAGCCGAGACAAAACAAAGTATGCATACCTAATTTGCAAGAAGGCAAAAATAAATACAGAAAGGAATAAATGGATAAAATGGAGTCAGCTTGCACTCGCACAAGATGCGGTGGAATGAAGATCTTTGTATTGCAGTGGACCTAAATAGGTAGGCAGTGATAATGCAGCCTGAAGAAATCATATGTACTAACAGATTGTGGCTTGTGAAGGAGAGAGCGGCGAGTGAACGTAAAGAGCGGTATTTCCTATGTAAAAAATTGAGTCACAGCTTTGCCACAAAGGTGACGTAATGAACGTGATAGCAACAAAATGGAAGGTCACGCAAAGAATGGCAAGCTGGTGGAAGCATGCCCCGTGTTTCTCACGCACGAATGATGCACGAACCGTACTCACAGGTACAGATGAACGCGGATAAGCGTCGTGGTTGTTACTTCGCTGTGTCTGAAAAACACGCCCTTTTCGCTAACAGAGGCTGTGCAACGATTACAGTGACCTTTGTGCGCCCGGTAGCCACAACATAATCGTACACTCACTCCGCAATCATGTGATGGCGTCGGTGAACGAGATTCTGCAGATGAACCCACGTGCTCTCGCGTTAGCGTAACGATGAACCCGCGTGGCGTGCTCCAGCAAGAGTTTGGGAAGAGTAGCAGCAATAGAGACTACAGTGAATCCATGGTGTGCTCCACTTGCAAGGACGCGTTAACACCGGGCGCGGTGCCCGTGATAAACGGAGCTTTAAGTCGACTCATACGCTACTTCGCATGCGGCTTGTGGTTCCCTTCAGTGGGAGGTGGTGCAATATTAAAGTTATGTTTCTTACCTAGCTTTTTCGACCCATATTCTTTAAAAGGAGAAAAAAATCTTTCGACAGGTTCGTTTCTCATGTATTTACGCGATTTCACATTGACACCGAGTTGCTAAAGTTAACCGTGGGAGCCAAGAATGGGAGATGAGAGCGCGCCGCTACCGCGTCGTGACGATCTGGCGACGCGCCCTCATTGCACCATCTCACTAGTAATGCTCAAAACACGATAGTTCTTCCTAGGTGGCCATCGCCAGTGGTAAGTAGTAGGTATAGATAGCTTGCCATTTCGACGTTGAAGGAGGTGCTCCTTCGTGGCTCAGTGGCTAACGCCTGTAAAAAACAAAAACTTTAGCTCACGGTGGAAAAAACAATGTAAACATGCGAGAGGCGTGCCGACGTGCTGTTCTCGAAGGCAGCTTGCACACCTGCTCCACTCGTCGTCACGTGTTCATAGTGGCTGGTGATGTGATTGATTGATTTGTGGGGTATAACGTCCCAAAACCACCATTTCATTATGAGAGACGCCGTAGTGGAGGGCTCCGGAAATTTCGACCACCTGGGGTTCTTTAACGTGCACCCAAATCTGGGCACGCGGGCCTACAACATTTCCGCCTCCATCGTAAATGCAGCCGCCCCAGCCGCGACTTGATCCCGCGACGTGCGGGTCAGCAGCCGAGTGTACTCAGCCACTAGACCACCGTGGCGGGGCTGGCTGGTGATGTGCTTTCAGCTGGGACGACTGGGCGGAATCAACGCGCCGTGACGTCACTCGGCACTTACCGTGTTTACAAACATGGAATGGGTCTATAAGCTCATCTTGATGGTCCCATTATGACGTCATGATACGACATCGTGGCTTTGCACAGCTTTGTTATCGTGTGATCGGCCCACCAATCACGGAGGCCGAGCAGAACCAGGTGAGGCGCTGAAAGTTTGGAATGCCGCCAGTCATTAATCAGTGCAAAGCCACTTTAGGGCAGAAAACATTCGCGGGGGGGGGGGGGAGGACCAATAAATTGACTGAAAAAAAAGAAGCAGATGGATGTCGCCTTCAGGTCACCTTGGGTGAATACACAAAAAACCCTGCGAGTTTTTTGTTTTTTTTTTCTGTTACGTAGTGTTTATTTTACTGTTTACTGCATGGTTATGTTCAATTGCATCTGCTTTTTATTGATCATAAACCTAGAGGCCTCACCTATTTTTGCTTCGCGCATTTCTCTCTCTCTCTTTCTTTTTCCCCTGTGCCAAGGCAAAAAGCACTAGACGTAGTTTCATGATTATCGACACAACAGCTACACTCACCGTCAGTTTCTTTCACATTGCCAGCTTATGTAAGCGCTACTGTAGCCGTCTATACCTTTCCCACACTGAATAAGGCTTTCACCATTGCTTTTGAAGTCATTCTGACCATTAACAGCCTTCCACAGCAGCGTTTTCTCGCTTAAACCATCTGTGCCCAAATATTGAGTGCTTATTGGCACCTTAAGAATGTTCATGCTGCGCAATTTTCCTTTTGAATACGCCTGAGTCGAGTTCTTCATATGTTTTGTCCTTTGCCCTTTTGGCAAAGGCGGCAGAAATGGTTGTATGTTTTGGGCAGCTTGGAGAGGCAGATGTATACAAACGACAAATTGCTGAATTAGCATAATCATAAACTGTAATGAAACAAGAGATCACGGGAGCTGAAACAGTAAAATAGAATATTTTGTGAATTATGCACACTGACGCTCATTCCGTTGTACATTTCTTCCAATTGTTAACTAGCTATGACCTTTTGAGCAGTCAGGTCTAAAATTCTTAAGTTAATTTTCAACTCACAGTCGTGGAAACAGGAACTACGCAGAGACAGCATGTTTTACGCAGTTTGAAAGCAAGTACTGCAGGTGAAGTATGCGCTCTATGGACGTGCTGTTAGCTGGTTTTTACTGCTCTCAGCGTCCTAAGTGCAAACTTTCTCACACGCAGCATTTGAAACAGACAATTAGTATGCAAACATACACAACATAGAGGGGCTCGAACTCATCTATAAGGGTAGAATTTTGACATAATCATTCTCGAAGTGCATGGTCTTGCACTGCATATCACGCGGAAGCATATTATGAGTGGCAGTCCCCGACATAAAGTACTAATATAGAATCTGTGTGGTCAAACTGACAATAAAACAAACAAGAAAAGCTCCTGCTACGCGGAAATACGATCAACCAAGCACAGGGGACTCGCCGTGAAAGCCGAGAAAGTTGTCCAATTCAATGGCCCTTTTCGCGTGAGGAATTTCCCAAGTCATTAATAAGTCAAGGATACTAGTGTTTCCCGACTGCATGTTGCTCTGTGGTGTCTCTTCTGTGAGTGCATATTCAAGCACGGTAATGACGCGCGACATTGCCACAACGATGCGTTCGTATACGCTCGCGCGCTGTGGGAAACGGGGTGAGCCCATATAGAGTTTCATAAAATTAACTAGAGGGCACTCTGGCGGTGCGATCGTTCAGCGACCATGGGAATGATAGGTAGTACACACATTTGCCTAGTCTTCGTACTTGCGGGCGGCGAATCGTACACTTGTGGCATCGTTTATTGGTGGTTACGGTTTCGTTTTAAAGAAAAGAACGAAACCTTCTGAACTTCGTGACCTGGTTTGAAAAGGTAAGCTTTAAAAAATAAGGTGGGGGAGCACAACCACTCTTTTTTTTTCGTGAAAAACAGCTCCAAGCCACACGAACACAAACGAAGCCAGAAGCAGGCCATAAGTACGAAGATTAAACAAATGTGTGTACTACCCATCATTTCCATGCTCACTGAAGCGCCGTGCGTTGCAGCTCCCGTATGCACTAGCGCCAGAGTTCCCTCTAGTGTATATTAAGAAACTCTATGGGTGAGCCAACGCTTCCGCAAGCAGACGACACTCCGCCGGTGCTCCGGTTTCCCATAATACTTTGCAGCCGCCGTAAGAGGGCACGCGTCAGTTTCTGGAAAGATCCATCTTCGCGAGCGCCCATGGAATTGCATGCGGTAGTTACAATTGAGTGCATGCATTTGTGTGCGACCCGCGAAACTTTTTTAATATCCGTCTAGCATGTGCCCACCAGGTAATTACTGATCTTGCTTTTACATAGCTGCAGCCCTTCCAAATTTTTGGCATTGTTTTTGACGAGATGCATGGAGCTTTGCACACCGATCAGGCTTTGCGGAAGTGAGAATTGAGAGCTCATTTTACTCGGATCCTACAAGATCACAAGTAACTGATCTTGAAGAGCTACACCTTTCCTAATGCATTGAAATTCGTTATAGTAAATGTGAAAATGTCGCTTCAGAAAACGTTGCTTCAGATTTATTCATTTCGTTTTGAATAAGCAACGTCAGCAATTGCAGTTGCCACTGTTCATTTAACACAAAATAAGATTGACTTTTTACTTCCACCAAACGCGTATATAGTATTCATACAATACAGTATCAGATGCAACCACCACGAAATATACCTAGCATGTGTGCGATCTCATAGCAGTGGACTCGAACCTCTTTGAAATTTCAGTGACAGTATCTTCAGTGCTGGCAATTGAGCAAGCAGTTATAAAGTAAATAATATTGTCGCGGTGCAGCGCGAACCAAAGGCAGATAAACGTTGACACAGCGACTCTCGGCAGCCGAACAGCAAGATCGCCTTTTTTATCTTCAATCAGCCAGAGCTCCACTACCTAGTGTCCGCCAAATCCCCTTATCGTCGTTTTATCCACCAGTACACACGCGTCATTTGCCCCCCTCTTAATGAGCATCGCCCCGATGCTAAACCAGTAGTGCAGTTTTTTTTTGTCTGTTCTTTAAGAAGTGTCTTGCGCAGTCACTACCTTTCATAAGGCTTCATGCGCACAACGTGAACTATAGTTCAGGATGGTGCTGGCGAAGCCTCGTACTATATGAACTGTCGGCGACGACCTCGTAAGTAACATCACTCAGTCGTCGCAGTACTAGATATGGCCCAAAGTATCTCCTTAGGAGCTTTTCAGAGAGTCCTCGTTTCCGTATGGGCGTCCAAACCCATACTCTGTCGCCGGTCTGGTAAACGACTGTTCTGCGGCGAGAATTGTAGCGGCTCGCGTCGTACTCTTGTTGTTGCTGGATTCGCAGGCGTGCTAGTTGCCTCGCTTCTTCCGCTCGTTCTGTAAACATCTCGGCGTCCGGTTCGATGTCGTCGCATTCGTGCGCTAGCATCGCTTCTAACATGGTTCGTACTTCCCTTCCGTGAATTAGGCTGAACGGGGTCATCTGGGTTGTTTCTTGCTTGGCAGTGTTGTATGCAAACGTGATATATGGCAAGATTTCGTCCCAATTTTTGTGTTCGACGTCTACGTACATTGAAAGCATGTCTTCAATTGTTTTGTTCAGACGCTCTGTAAGCCCGTTCGTTTGCGGGTGGTAGGCGGTGGTCTTGCGATGGGTTGTTCCACTCAGCATGAGAACTTGTTCCAAAAGAGCTGCCGTGAATGCGGTTCCTCTGTCTGTGATTACGACGCTTGGCGCACCATGCCGCAGGACAACGTTCTCGATGAAAAATTGTGCCACCTCCGCTGCTGTACCTCGCTGGATAGCCTTTGTTTCAGCATAACGGGTAAGGTAATCAGTCGCGACAATAACCCAGCGATTCCCAGCAGTAGAAGAAGGAAGTGGGCCCAAAATATCCATGCCAATCTGGTTGAATGGTGTTCTTGGGACCTGCACGGGCTGCAGGAGGCCAGTTGATTTAGTCGGCGGTGACTTCCGTCGCTGGCAGTCGAGGCAAGTACGAACATGGTGTTTTACGGCTATGGTCAGTCTTGGCCAGAAGTAGCGCTGCCGTACTCTGGCCAACGTTCTCGTGTAACCTAAGTTGCCTGAAGTCACCTCGATGTGACATGCTTCGAGTACTTCAAAGCGAAGGGCTGCTGGGATGACGAGCAAATACGCAGATCCTGTCCAAGAGAAGTTTCTTTTGTATAGTACTCCGCTCCGTAAGCAAAATGATGACAGCGCTCTTACGAAAACAGTTGGTGCCTTCTGAGATCTTCCCTCCAGGTAATTAATAGGGCAAGTAACTCAGGGTCGCCTCGTTGTTGCTGTGCAATAGCGGTTGAGTCAAGCACACCGAGAAATGCTGTTTCCTCCTCATCGGATAGAGTTGCCGATTCAATGGATGAGCGGGATATACAGTCGGAGTCCATGTGGCGCTTTCCTGACTTGTGTACGACAGTCATGTCGTACTCCTGCAACCTGAGACTCCAACGCGCTGATCTCCCGGTAGGATCTTTAAGATTTGTCAACCAACACAGTGAGTGGTGGTCGCTGATGACTTTGAAAGGGCGGCCGTATAAATACGGGCGAAATTTTGTGACCGCCCATACCACGGTGAGGCATTCCTTCTCAGTCGTGGAGTAATTAGTCTCGGCGCGTGTTAGTGTTCGGCTTGCATAGGCGATTACTCTTTCTGTGCCCTCTTGCAGCTGCACAAGCACAGATCCCAAACCAATATTGCTGGCATCAGTGTGTAGCATCGTTGGGGCTTTCTCATCAAAGTGGGGAAGCACTGGAGGCGTCTGTAGTCGCTGGCGGAGGTCCTTAAAAGCAGCTTCCTCTTCGTTGCTCTATTGGAAAGCAACGTCTTCTCTCGTGAGGCGGGTCAACGGTGATGCGATGCGTGCGAAGTCCGCGATGAATCGCCTATAATACGCACATAGTCCGAGGAATCGTCGAACAGCCTTCTTATCAGTCGGCACCGGGAACTGTGCAACAGCTGCGATCTTTTCAGGATCAGGACGAACGCCTGCGTGACTGACAACGTGTCCAAGAAATTGCAGCTCTTCATAGCAAAAGTGGCACTTTTCAGGCTTCAACGTCAAGCCCGAAGATCGTATGACTTGTAAAACTGCCTCACGTCTTTTAAAGTGCTGGTCAAACGTTGCAGCGAAAACTATGACATCATCAAGGTAGACCAAGCACGTTTTCCACTTCAACCCAGAAAGTACGGTATCCATAAGTCTTTGAAAGGTAGCAGGCGCTGAACATAAACCAAAGGGCAAGACTTTAAATTCATATAAGCCATCTGGTGTCACAAAAGCACTCTTCTCGCGGTCTCTTGGGTCTACCTCGATTTGCCAATACCCACTCCTTAAGTCCATCGATGAAAAGTAACGAGCATGTCGAAGTCTGTCGAGAGAGTCATCTGTACGAGGAAGTGTATACACATCTCTCTTTGTCACCTGATTGAGCTTTCGGTAATCTACACAGAAGCGCAGGCTGCCATCTTTTTTTAACGAGGACTACAGGTGACGCCCAGGGGCTTTTTGAGGGCTGAATGACGTCATCTTCTAGCATTTTGTCGACTTGCTCTTGTATCACTTCGCGTTCCTTTGCAGCCACGCGATAGGGGTTTTGGTGAATTGGTCTCGCCATATCCTCGGTAATTATCCGATGCTTGGTTAGAGGCGTGCGGCCAACTCTTGATGTTGTCGAAAAGCAGTCTTTGAATTCGGCCAGTAGCTTAAGAAGCCTCTTTCGCTCGTTCTTAGGCAAAGTAGTGCTAACGTCAAGAACTGGTGTCAAATCAAGTTTTGGCGCCTCGTCGACTACTGCCAAGCAGCCTTCTGCGTCTGTGATATCGTCGAAGTAAGCGACGGCCATGCCTTTTGGAAGGTGCCGGCGCTCGTCACTAAAATTTGTCAGAAGCAAGTCCGTGCGTCCAGCGGCGACACTCACGATACCTCTTGCGACGGAAATGCCGTGTGTGAAGAGGAGCGAGGTTATTCGGTCTGCTACTCTTTCGCCGTCAAACTGGACAGCGGCTGCCACAGAAACTAGAGTGCATGACCGAGGAGGGAGAACTACATCGTCATCAGTTAGACGCAATTGGTTTGGTCGCGCCTGTGTACAATCAGGTGCACCCGAACTGTTCCAGAATGTAATCAAACTGTCTGGGATATTGATGACGGCGCCGTACTCTCGTAAGAAGTCCATACCAATAATTAGATCCTTGCAGCATGCGGCGAGAACGACGAACGACGCAACGAAAGAACCTCCTATGTCAATTCTCGCTGTGCATCTTCCAGAGGGCATCAATAACTGACCACCTGCCATCCTTATTTGAGGGCCTGTCCAGGGTGTCTTCACTTTTTTGAGGCGGATGGTGAGGTCCTGACTGATGATAGAAAAGTCGGCACCGGTGTCGACTAAGGCTGTTACTTTCTGGCCGTCAAGAAAAACACTCAGGTCAGCGGTCACAATGTCGTCGCTCTCACGTCTTGTCGTATTTACAGCGCCTTGTAATTGGGGCTTTTCGTCGTCATCTTCATGGCCTGCAACCTTACCCCCGGAGGTCACCGCCCTCAGTTTCCCCGTCGCGGGCTGGGTGACCTTCTCGCGTTAAGGTCCGCGGAGGTACGTCGGTGTGACGAAGGTGAATGAGCGGAAGAAGGAGAGCGGGATTGACGTCCCAAACCTGGCTGGCGGGTAGGTAGTGCCTCCTCGTCAGAAGTACGGTATTGGTCAAAGTGAGAACGGGCTCCATGGAAAGAGGCGTCCTCTCGGCGTGGTATGTATTCTTCGCTCGCACGTCGATCGTCACACCATGTTCGAAGAGGGTGGAACGAATCACCGTGGTGCCAGCAATGACGGGCAATATGACCTGCACCTCCGCAGTTAAAGCATAGTGGACGTCGATCGATTGTGCGCCATGCGTCTGTTCTTCGAAGCGGTGGACGTCTGAGCCTCCCTTCTTGCGAAGATGTCCATGGTGCTGCTGTGGACGCCTGGTGGTACGTCGGTTGGCTTGTCGGTCGGCTCAGGGTCTGCTCTTGCCGCGGTGACCAAGGGGCCGTCGGCACTGGGTGATATGGTGGCGATGTACCAGATGGTGAACGTCGCAGAGCATCGGCATAGCTCATGGGACGGTGCTCGTCACCAGGACCAGCGGTAGAAAATGCGTGGCGGATTTCGTCGCGTACCAGTTCAGCGACGGACGCAACGGGGGTTTGAGCAACTGGATTCCGGAACTTTTGCAGTTCTTCGCGAACTATCTTCCTAATGAGGTCTCGCAGGGAGCTTTGATCCTCAGGTATGGCGGCAGCATTGATTGGGGTGCTGCTAGGCATTCGATGATACTGCCTGCATCGTTGATGGAGCGCCCGCTCGATAGCCGTAGCCTCCTTGATGAAGTCAACTATGGTACTTGGAGGGTGGCGCAGTAGCCCGGCGAAAAGTTGCTCCTTAACGCCGCGCATGAGGTAGCTCAACTTCCTATCTTCACTCATGCTCGGGTCAGCTCGACGAAAAAGACGAGTTATATCTTCAGCAAACATTGTAACGCTTTCATTGGGTTTTTGAACCCGTAATCTTCACTCATGTTCGGGTCAGCTCGACGAAAAAGACGAGTTATATCTTCAGCAAACATTGTAACGCTTTCATTGGGTTTTTGAACCCGTAGCTCCAACAGCTGCTGCGCACGGTCGCGTCGATCGACATTGGTGAACGTATCGACAAGCTGTTGTCGGAAGTCGCCCCAAGTTAACAGACTGGCTTCTCTGTTCTCATACCAAATTTTCGCACCGCCGTCAAGGTAGAAATAGGCGCGTGAGAGCTTTTCTTGTTCAGGCCACAGATTAATCTTGGCGACACGCTCGTAGTGCTCAAGCCAGTCGTCCACGTCTTCATGGGCACCGCCACTAAAGTGATAGGGAACCAGCGGTTGAAAGATGGTTACCTGTGAAGGCTGTGTTGGCGGGGGGCCTTGGGGCGCCGGTTGCGGACTGGCGTTGGCCATTTGGAGAGGTAATCGGCACTTGTGAGGTTCCGTGGAAGGCATGAACTCTGGAGCGAGGCCTATCAGACGCCGACTGAACCAGTGCACGGGAGTTGCAATGGGTGACAATGCGTCCGAGCTAGATGAACGGCTCCCAGTGGGAGTATGGAGCATTAGGTGGGGTTGCGTCCCAGCACTTCCACCAGCGTCGCGGTGCAGCGCGAACCAAAGGCAGATAAACGTTGACACAGCGACTCTCTGCAGCCGAACAGCAAGATCGCCTTCTTTATCTTCAATCAGCCAGAGCTCCACTACCTAGTGTCCGCCAAATCCCCTTATCGTCGTTTTGTCCACCAGTACACACGCGTCAATATGAAAACCGTGAGGCGAAAAGCGCGATGAAAGGCTGAAAAATGCGAGCACAACTGTTTGCTTTCCTGCGCTTTTTAATGTTTTTGCCTATTTCCGTCATGACATTTTTAATAATAATGCGACTTATTCAACCTTGCATTAAACAGTGAACACATAATCAGAACAAATTGCATGAAAATATTTTATTTCTTCTCAGTTTAAGGCTGATCCTGAATTTTTTTCAATTCTTTTTTTTTCTTCTTTACACCTTTGCGTAATAAACAAGTTGAAAATTGCTCCACAACTAGGTAGGCGATATTTTTCAAGAAGAATGTCCGAGTGAGTGCATATTAGTTGGCGACACTTACACACACAAAAGGGGCCCCGTTCCGCGGCCGACAAGCATATGTTTACGTTCACTCCCCCAAAAACGCTGGCTGGAAACGTTGTTGCATCCAATAGTTCGGCCACCACCTTCCCATTTCCTCTTATCTCTAGTTTTTTTTTTAATTCCCCGCTTACCTCTAGTTTTCTTCTAATGCCGGCTCTTAAGCCCTTGATACCTTTGTCATTAGTCTTGGTTATTTCCGAACGCTGTCGCGTTGTGGTGCCTTACATCTTCCGCAAGGCCATGTGGAACTGGTGTTCGTTTTCGTAAAACAGCTCGAGCACCCCTTCCAGTGAATAAGTTTGGCTGACTGTGGTCATTTGTGGAACGGCACGCAGACTCAAACTTACATCTGGGAAACATGCGAAGGCAAAACGGTGCCGGCAAGCTACTCGTGGGCGACAAGATTTTATATTTGAAAAAAAAAGTGTGTACTGGCAGCCGACACACACGTTGAGAGCCTCTGGCCGGGAGATTGTCAGGAGGGTCGTCTTGGAAAGATCTGCGGTGGGGAAAAAATATGGCATAAACTATCTTCTATAATCGTCTCTGTTTACTTCTCACGTTATTTGTTATTGTTGTTTTGTTCTACCTCCATTTTGTGCGGCCAAATCTTGGCTTATGCGTCTACTGACAATAAAACCATCCATTCGGTATTTTCATATTAGTCTGTCCACAGGCACTGGCGAATCCAGATAGCACTCCAACGCGCTTGTCTTCTGGCAGTCTCTGTCATGCGTCATAGTATATATATATATATATATATATATATATATATATATATATATATATATATATATATATATATATATATATATATATATATATATATATATATATATATATATATACATATATACACGCACGTACCGTGCGTTTTTTCATCCAGTGGCCGTGCCCCAACTATGCCCAGCTCACAGTGTGCGTCACCACATGACTCTGTCCCGTTATCTGTACAAAGGTCTTCGCCTGCCGGGCCGGAGGTACTGCGAGCTTCAGAGTTGTCTGCCATGGCGACGCACATACAGGGTGGCTGTGCCAAGTCATTTACAGATGGCATTTCTGTATTGACAAGACTCTCCAGGCACAGCGCCTCGACGCCATCACTGCGGCCTTCAGTGGTCTCTGTGGCCACAACGGGACTTTGAGCAGCTAACTCTTTACGTTCGCTCGGGGACCCGGTGTTCGCGTCATCGGTACTGTTATTTTGGCTGGCTCCCAGCGGTTCGGCACCTACGGGCTCTTTGCCCCTTTCGTGCCTTGCATCCCAAGTCTCAAGCATGCGCCGTCTACTTTCGATTTTCTGGCGCTATAGCTGAACATTATCCTGGTACGACTGCTTGTTCAGGCCACGGTCGGTCACGCTACTGGGTGTTCTAGCGGCTAAGCTGAGACCCGACTACGTCGCACACAGTACGGTCTCAGGGTTATGACGCGCAGCATTGCCACAAGGCTCTTTCTCCTTCTGAGTTCTGAGCCTAGAATTCTCTCTTTCCTGTTCCATAACAAATTTTATATGTTGCCTGTATCTATGATGTTCGGCATCACGCTCCTCTTTAAGTCTTTGTCGTTCTTTTTCGACGAAATTATATAACTACTTGCCTACAGAACCAAAGGCCCTGTTCAATAAGCTTGTCAAACTCCATGTCGTCCATTGCTACCAACAGCTGCTGACCAACAAAGCAATAACAGGATGGCTACATCAAGCTCAGAGTTACGTCAGTCTCCCAAACATTACCGCGTGGTCGGCCTATCCTGTCGTGGACCCCAGATAATGTCACGCACTGCCGGTGAGGCCCCGCCGATCTAACATCGACGTGCGGCAGGCTCGTAGGCTTCCACTTTACGCTTCGGCCTGCGACGCCTAAAAGCCCTTGAAGTGGTACATCTGAAATTTATTAGCAGGTCGGTCGACCCGTGTGGGGTTGCACGTGTGGTGATGTGTGGGCCTGACCGACGTGCTCATAGAGCAGACACGGACATTTGACTAAACACAAACAAGCATTTATTTAAAACAAGGGCAATGGCAAGGAGAACATGACAAATGAAAAGAAAACACTAATACTCGAATGAAAAAAACAACTATATAAAACTATGTTCTAAAATAACGCTAGATCAGGTACAAGTAACCAAAACGCGGAATTTTAACAAAATAACAGCATGAAAAGAAAAGAGGAATACAATAAAATAATAACAGAGCAAAGATCATGCTCGCGCTTCTGAGCTTTGTGCGACGCAGCGCACACAACTGCAATTATTGAAAAGCTGGTTATAATAAAATGACAGTTAAAAAAAGTCACAATGAAAAGTTCTATACGGACCTCTTAGTACACGTAGGGCAGTTGAGGGGGTGTCGCTAGCCTAAAGGTACGAAAACACGTTATAGGTGTGAAATGCAGCAAGGTAACTGTTCCAGATAATATATTATTAAGTTGTTGGGTTTTACATCACAAACTTTCACAAGGTTATTAGGGAGCTTTAGAATAGGGTTCCCAAAAGTTTGGGGCCCCAAAGCCTTTCGCGTATGGACGCTTTGGGTCAAGCAGGAGTGATGAGATTTCGAATAGGGTCTGCCGCTCTTTGGAAACTCCCCCTATTTTTAGTCACTCTAATCTTGGCTGAGAGTCGTCACTTCAGTGGGTGTCGTCACGTTTGCCTGACCCAATACTTTTGGGCAGGCTTCACGCGGTGTGGGTTTTGCGCATGCGCAGTGGTTTTGACACTTTCTTTGGGGTCCGCATTCGAAAACTCCCTATTGAGAAACGCAGCGGCAGAATATCGCTTTCATTTTTACGAGGATATGTTAGCTTCAGCCTAACGCACGGCAAGAGGCCTTTTTTTTTTTCAATCATCTCCGATCACACTTTTGAGCAATGAGTGAGAATCTCGTTCATGACGTCGCGCACAGCAGCGCAAAACCATGCTGCTGCCAATGGTGTGCCTCTTTTAAAACTGCATTGCACATGCCACGATGGAAATCGGATAAGTTTACATCCAAAGTGCCAGTCACGGTGTACATTCAAAACGTTCGCTTTCGAAAAAGATCGGATTTTTTTATGGCTGCCATCTACGTGGGTGAAGCCTACTACGTGCTAGTCGCGTCTCTCAGTACTCTAAATAGAGTTTCTCCATCCATCCATCTACGACAAGCAAACGTCCACACTATGAGCAGTGACCCTTCCGCGACCCTCTTCTTTCAAAAGCTGTGACTTTAGAACATAGCAATGTCGAAATTTCTGTCGAAAGAATGCAGACACGCAGCTCTGCTGTGCAAACAGATGCCGCCGGTGGAACTTTCTTGCCAACCAGTCCCTGCTCCGAGAGAGGGTATGGTGGGCGGGGTGCCCGCAGTTACGTCACACTGTTTACAATAGGAAGAGGTCTACACTTAATGCAAACAAAACAAACAATTTAAACAAACAAAACAATTTAAACAAACAAAACAATTTAAACAAACAAAACAATTTAAACAAACAAAACAAAAGAGACTGCATTTTTGTGCACAAAATAAACTAGCAAAGAATGTCTTTTTGGCATATTTGCTTATATACTCAAAAAAACAAAAAATATGAATAAGCTATTTACAATTCAATGACAGCAATCTGGTAATGAGCAACGCCTAGGCTTAGTGATTCGTCCACTGCGACGACGCACAACTTCGGGTGACGACCCCCTGAAAAGCTGTTCCGGTTCAGCTGACACGGGAGAATGGGCCCGGGTTGACGTGGTGCTGTCGATAGCCTCCGATGGGCGCACGTGTCCAATGGTCTCGGGGTTTAAACGCCAAGAGGCAGCAAACTCAGAATTTGGATACTGTCTTGTGTGCAGATTCAGCAAAAAATCAGTCATAGACCTTCTCTTCTGTGCGGCGTCCTCTGCCGAAAACAAAAGTCGGTTCATGCTCACGGACTCGCCAAACTTTGGAGGATTAGCAAAGAAGCGCTCCAGGTTTAGCAAAATATATATCCCACAGTCTGAAGTGTTTGGCTGACACGGCGATTGGGGGATGAGCAGCGGAAAGTTTTCACAAGTAAACAGTCGCTCGAAGTACCTTTTAACACGCCACTCGTCCGTGAGAAAGGAACGAATTTTGTCGGCGATGGCCGAATAGTTCTTGATGGGTTTTGGCAGTGAATCGAAGATCAGCATGTAGCCCTGTGCCGACATCTCCACACCGGTGAAAGGACGAGCCGCGCGGCCTGCGAAGCACACAACTGCGACGATCCAATGATTCTTGTTTTCATTAATTGGTATCACTAAAAAGTCTTTGTCGAATATGTCCAGCCGTTTTACCCAGTTTCGCACGAGCTCGTGCACACTCTGGGTTACACTTCTGCGTTGTTGCTGTAGCTTTTCGTAAAAATATGAATCAAAAAAATGGCTCACGGAGCGAACCTCTTCACACGCAAGCTCCTCCTGAATGCGTCGGCCGCCCAATTCTACAAGGGTGTCGTTCATCCATTTTCCGGGAAGTAGGCGGCGAAGGTCACCCACCGTTATCTTCAACGCGCCTCTCACATTCGGCGTCGGGTATGTGCACAGCACATCGTCGTTTTGCAGCATACAAATTTTCGCCATCTTTCTCGAGATTCAAACACAGCGTCCAGATTGAAGTTATACCAGTGTACCGAGCGTGGCCACCACTAAGGCCCGGAAAGCCTGCCAGCGATGGCCGCTTGGGGCGCTGCGCTAGGATCTTATGTTACGAAGGGGTAGACACGAACGGGTAGACACGGTATGCACGGTATGTCTTACGAAGGGTTAGACACGGTATGCAGTGCGTGTGGAGAGGAAGAAGCAACTGCCGAACACTTGATAATGTTCTGTAAAGGGCTTCACCCTATAGTTCAGGATGATGGCGCAGAGTTTTTCAAAGCACTGGGGTTTAGGGACAGTGAGGGCAAAATAGACTTTAAGCGGGTAGAATTAGCTAGAAGGAGGTTATCTGATTGGTGGCTAAAGTCAAGGCACGAGTGAAAATTGAACCCTTCGCTGCAAAGTACGAATTTTCAACTTCGCTATTTAAGGGAAAAAAAAGAAATCTAGTTTTTGGTTTATTAAGTATTACGGCTTGGTGGCCGATCTAAAGGGTACAGCCATATCCATCCATCCATCCATCCATCCATCCATGTCGGATGGATGGATATGGCTCTACCCTCTAGATCCGGCGGCCGCAGATGTGCACCGCATGGTTCAGCGCCGTCTGGTGGTTTGCGGTGGCAGGCGTGAAAGCTCGGCCAGCTTAAAGCTTCGCTCAGTAGTAAAACGCACCTCCTCTATTTTCTTTCTCCACTGACGGCGCCGCGTCGGTATTGGCCAGATATTCCGTCACGTGGGACCGCTGGTTGTCCAACGGATCTATTTCTTCGTGGATACGTCCTTCCGTGCACGTTGTGCTATGAAATAACTTTCACCCATACCTTCCAACCAAGGAATGACGGTGCTGTTGGTTCCCCTAGGTGACTGTTGTGCCTTCTTCTGCTAGAACAAGTCTAATGCCAGCCGAAACCTCATGATACCGCCCTTAAACGCAACGAGTTTCGACAAGAGGCATAGAATCGGAAGTGAGAACTTCAGGCCGACATTTTCGACTCGACTTTGCGAAGTGAGTAGCGAGTATCTCACAATGGGTATGCGTTGAGGTTTGCTTAATTCCATGCAACTCAAACGCCGTAGGCATGTCGCAGTAAATTTAGCAGTTCGTCGCCATCTCTGACGCAGGTTTTATTACGCTTCTGTGGGGTTTCTCGTGTGTGTGTGTGTGTGTGTGTGTGTGTGTGTGTGTGTGTGTGTGTGTGTGTGTGTGTGTGTGTGTGTGTGTGTGTGTGTGTGTGTGTGTGTGCGTGCGTGCGTGTGTGTGTGTGTGTGTGTGTGTGTGTGTGTGTGTGTGTGTGTGTGTGTGTGTGTGTGTGTGTGTGTGTTTCGATTACGTTTTCTGCTTGGCATTGTGCGCCTACTGCCTTTATTTAGTTCGCGGTACTGGTTTGTGCGCTTAGCATGCAGGGGGAAGGACGATCGGAAATGGGATTTCCGCGCTGCTGTTCTGAATAAACAAAACTGAAGTGCGAAAACTCACGTTAAGGTTCGCACTCTTTGTGGGCTTTTGTTGCGTGCTCGTATATATGAGAGCAAATTGCTTTCTCTGGCTTTTTACGTTGACCGAACAGTGGGGGATTCGCGATGCGAGGGCAGCTATGCAAAATGCGCCCGACATATGTTAGGTGCGTCCTTCTTTAGGAACCCCACGGATGCCGACTTAAGACCGCGTTTTATTCATAGTGCGCTTTGTGGCCCCATTCTTCTGGACATTTTTATAACTAAACAGTGTCATATTAATATCCACTTGACGTCTTTTTTTTCTACATGCTGCTACATGGACAGATTTGTCTGTTTACTTTGCTTCCTCAGTGAAGGTATTTGTGCGGTCAGGTCAGCTGCAAGTCTGTAGTGTTTTTCTCAGCTCGTACATGCATTTTGTGAGGTGGTAACTCAATCTCTAATTTTCCACATTTAAGTAGTGTTCCATGATTCATAGTCAATATAGATGAGCCCATTTTTACTGACTGATAGGTATACATGTCTTCATTGCGTTCTTGCTATCAGCTTTCCGCTAGGCCAAATATTTCCGTGGCTTTTTTTTTTTGCTATATATAAAAACGGCACAACGAGAAGACTGAAAATACCCGAATGCGCATCTGGTCTCATTTCATCACGCAGTATTTATCCTAACGAGTCTTTACGAGCTCACCCAATTTCCAGTCCTACGTTCACTCTGTTTTATCCGTAAGCCTCCTGGTTGAGTATTTATTTAACGGTGAGACTCTTCACAGCGAAGGCAGGCAATGAGAGCGAACTTGACACTTGTTGATATGGCCTACAAGAAAAAAAAATTCTCTTTGTTTCCCAGAGCAGCCATCATTCAGGGCAGTCATGATGAAAAGCACCTGCATGGTAAACGCTCACGACGACAAAGTTTCAGTTACCTCATATTCAGCATTTAACAATCTCACGTTAAAGAAATGATATCGCCTTCACTGGCTTGCAGAGTATCAAAGCTCTTAACAGGAAATGGCCAAAATTATCATATCTAGCCTAGTTGAATAAGCGTGATTTCTCAGATGTGCCTGCAATCAAGCCACGTAATAAAACATTTCTAGGGGCTTACAAAAATCTATATTCAACAAAAAGACACCAATTTTTTTAAATGAGTCTAAAATTATGAGATCTAGGTATAAATTTTTCGGGTTGACATCGGTGCCTCGTTTCGCGCGACGTCCTATTTTCGTGTGAAAGTTTGCAACTTTACAACAGCTGTTTGAATTTATAAAGAAGACATGTACGCCCCACCGCGGTGGTCTAGTGGCTAAGGTACTCGGCTGCTGACCCGCAGGGCGCGGGTTCGAATCCCGGCTGCGGCGGCTGCGTTTCCGATGGAGGCGGAAATGTTGTAGGCCCGTGTGCTCAGATTTGGGTGCACGTTAAAGAACCCCAGGTGGTCAAAATTTCCGGAGCCCTCCACTACGGCGTCTCTCATAATCATATAGTGGGTTTGGGACGTTAAACTCCACATATCAATCAATCAATCAGACATGATGTACGCCTTTCGGTGCATTATAAGCGCCAAAGCCTTAGATGTCTCCCAAAACGCTAAATGTCGGTGACATCCGCGTCTACAGCGTCAACGCGAACTGTCGTTTCCACTGATAATTATTAGTTAGAACAGCTTTCAGTTTGCGTTGCGCCCGCGTCGTACGCCAACCTCTTGCGTGGTGGTTAGGAATGGTAAAATCTATGAATGATTAATCAATTAACGGGTACATTGTTCATCGATTAATAAATCGATTTTCGTCGATCAATTACCTCAAATAATTGATCACGGCCATTCGATTAACCGCCCCATGATTGATGCCCACGAGCATATAGATAGGCAAATCTTGTGGAGCTCAAGCATACTCATTCATGGGATACTTTTTCTGCTTGGGGCTCACTCGAACTCACACTCACGAAATTTTTATTCTTCCGGACTCAGTCAAACTGACGGCTTGATCTGTGTCAGAGTGAGTCAACTGTTAGCCGAGAATTAGCTTTTCTGACGATAACGTCAATCGTCTATAACATCGATGTTATAGACGCACCTATCACGTAATATAATATTGATCAATACTATATTGTCACGCGCTAAGAGCTCGAAGGAACGTATAAAGGGACACGACTGTCAAAAATCTCAGAGACAAAGAAGGACGTCTCCGCTGGCACGGGTTGCTCGTCTTCGTCTTCCTCGTTCACGGGCACAGAACTGACCCACTGTTCACTGGCACAGAACACCACGTGGCATCACTCCTCCTCCCAGATCACCGGAACAAGCGCCTGCGGGAAACAGACCCCGGTATGACTTTTCGTCTTCCAGATAAAATCAGCCGAAGACATGCTAATATACTGCACCGAATTCGCCTGGGCGTCGCCTTCACTCGCCACTACACCCACCCAATCGGCCGTGCGGACAGCCCCAATTGTGAACGCTGCCGATTGCTCGAAACGATAGCTCACATATTTTGTGACTGTGCATTATACGTGGCGCAAAGAAAAATGCTAACTGCAACGTTGGCAAGCATTGGACGAACACCATTAAGTGAAAGCCACATATTGTCAGCAATGAACGACCAAACAGTGTCAAAAACTGCTACAAAGGCTGTTCTAGACTTTATAAAAAGCACTGGACTAGAAACTAGACTGTAGGGTACTATGCTAAGTGGCTACTGTACATACGCACCACCTCTTCTTGTCCCCATCATCACCCTTCATCCCTCTTTCCTTCTCCTTTCCCTTATCCCCTGTGTAGAGTAGCAGGCTAGAGCGAACTAGCTCAGGCCGACCTCTCTGCCTTCTAATAAATTCTCACTCTCTCTCTACTCCTCCTCCCAAGAGAGCATCGATCCGATGCTGAAACAAAAGTGTGCACAGCAATTGGTTGAAGTAGGTAGCATAAAAAAAACATTAAACAAATTAGTGCACGAGAGAAAATGCGTCCTGGGCCCGGCAATCGTAAATAAACGGCATTCACTGTTCGTATGAAGAGTTCACTGGCATAAGAAGAAAATTCGCACCACCGCGTAAAGTATGGTTTTAGGCGGACTACGTGTACAGTCTCTGGGCGTGGTAACCTGCGCTGGGTTGATGGTGAGCCTCCGTCTGGAACCACTTCGTAGTTCACGTCGCTCACACGTCTGAGTACTTTGTGAGGTCCAAAGTACTTCCTCAAGAGTTTCTCACTGAGACCTCGCCGCCTAATGGGTGTCCAAACCCAAACTTGGTCACGAGGTTCATAATTAACTTCTCGATGGTGGATGTTGTACCGCCGTGCATCTGCGCACTGTTGAGTTCGGATGTGCACACGGGCCAGTTGACGTGCTTCCTCAGCGCACTGAATGTACTCATTGATGTCGGGGGCTAATTGGTCAAGCTTGTTGATTTCCTCATATGGAATCATGACGTCCAGCATAGTTCTAACATCTCGACCATAAACGAGTCGGAATGGCATGAAGCGTGTAGTTTCCTGCGTTGCAGTGTTATACGCAAATAATGTTACGTACGGCAGGATGTCGTCCCATGTTTTGTGCTGCACATCCACGTACATAGAGATCATGTCGGCTAGCGTTTTTTTTTAGCCTTTCTGTTAAACCATTACTCTGAGGGTGATACGCAGTGGTCTTTCGATGGGTTGCGTAACTCAACTTGAAGATATCATCCAAGAGTTTCGCTGTGAATGATGTCCCTCGATCAGTGATGACATATGACGGGGCGCCATGCCGTAGCACAATTTGATGCATAAAAAAACTGGAAACTTCAGATGCGGTCTCTCGTGGCAACGCCTTCGTCTCCGCGTAACGCGTCAAATAATCGGTTGCGACAATAATCAATTTTTTCCCCACAAGAAGACAGAGGAAACGGGCCTAGGAGGTCCATCTCCACTTGTTCAAACGGTGTACGTGGTGGATCGATCGGTTGTAGATGATCTGCAGGCTTTAAATGTGGTGTCTTGCGACGCTAGCATTCACGGCATCCCTTCACGTAGCGTTTGATACAGGCAGACATTTTAGGCGAGTAGCAGAGTTGCCGCACCCGATCCATAGTTCTCGAGTAGCCCAAATGGCCAGATGTGAGCTCGTCGTGGCAAGCTAATAAGACGTCATCGCGGAGGACTTTAGGCACGACGAGAAGATGAGATCTGTCACCAGCACCGGCGTTCATTTTCTATAAGACGCCATTTCGTAGTTAAATGATGGCAACGTTCGCGACAATGGACGAGGAATGGGCGCGGTGCCACCTTCTAAATGATCTATAATCATTCTTAGATCGGCCTCATTTCGTTGATGAGACATCAGATCCGGTCCGCTGACAGTTTCCATGAAGGCGCCGTCCTCTTCTGCACTACTACTGGCGGATTGAAGAGGTGCTCGTGATAGCGTGTCGACGTCTTCGTGCTTTTTGCCTGACTTGTGCACGATGGTGACATCAAATTCCTGTATGCGCAGACTCCATCGTGCTAATCGTCCTGAAGGGTCTCGTAGATTGGTCGACCAGCACAAAGCATGATGGTCAGTCACCACTTTAAATGGTCTTCCATAGAGATATGGCCTAAACTTGCCCAAATGACCGCGAGACATTCTTTTTATGATGTGGAATAGTTATATTCCGCGCGAGACAGTGTGCGACTTGCATAGGCTATTACCCATTCAATGCCATCTTGCCTTTGTACCAAAATAGCTCCAAGACCAATATTGCTGGCATCAGTGCGTACTTCAGTGTAAGCACCTTCATCGAAGTGGCCGAGCACGGGAGGGGAAGAGAGCCGGTGCAGTAGTTCCACAAAGGCAGTCTGCTGGTCGTCAGCCCAGACAAATGGTGTGTCATCACGCGTGAGGCGTAATAGTGACTCCGCAATGTTAGAGAAATTTTCAATAAAGCGCCGGTAATACGCGCACAGACCCAGAAACCGTCGAAGACTTTTCTTGTCGGTTGGAGGTGGAAAAGCGGTGACGGCAGCAGTTTTGTAAGGATCAGGCCGAACACTGACGGCGCTCGCGACGTGACCAAGAAACTTTAATTCTACGTAGCCGAAATGACATTTCTCAGGCTTGAGTGTGAGATCGGCCGATCTAATGGCTTCGAGCACATTCCGAAGGCGACGAAGATGCTCGTCAAACGTTTCCGAAAACACAACGACATCATCGAGGTAGACGAGACAGCTTTTCCACTTGAGGTCTGCCAGGACGGTGTCCATCATTCCCTGGAATGTGGCTGTAGCGGAACAGAGGCCGAAAGGAAGCACTTTGAATTCATAAAGTCCATCCGGCGTTACAAAACGGTCTTTTCCCGGTCACGTTCATCGTCCTCTATTTGCCAATAAGCGCTCTTCAAGTCCACGGACGTAAAATACTTCGCGCGTCGCAGCTTGTCCAGAGAATCATCGACTCTGGGCAACGGGTACACGTCTTTCTTTGTGACATTGTTCAACTTTCTGTAGTCGACACAAAAGCAAAGCGTGCCATCTTTCTTTTCACAAGAACGACTGGTGATGACCAAGGGCGGCTTGAAGGCTGTATCACGCCATCCTGAAACATTTCCTTAACCTGCGTTTGAATCGCGTGTCATTCGGTTGGCGAAACGCGATAAGGCTGCTGCCGTATGGGATGCGCGTCGTCGTAGCTGATAATACGGTGTTTCGTTATCGGTGTTTGACGTATCTTCGAAGAACGTGCAAAGCATGTGTGGAACTCCAACAACAGCTCGCTCAAACGCTGCTTGTTCGCTTCAGAAATTGGATTGATGTCGACGCTGCGGAAAGGCGTTTCAGCAGTGCCGATGGCCTCGGAAGCAAAACACTCGGTGACATTGGCGACTGGGTCGGCGTAGGCGATGACAGTTCCAGGAAAAAGGTGCTGGTGCTCGTAGCTGAAGTTTGTGACAAAAACGTGATAGGTGCATTTTTGGCACTTTTTGATATAGTACCTTAGATTACGAGCTATGAGTACTCTTAAATCAGTAAGCTGACTTTTCTGGAAAAAGATGACAACATGAAATTCATTTTTCACGAAATGTTCTGGAAGAATAGGTGGCTAAGGGGAGGGGAGGTGTTTAGGGCAACCCCCTACGTAATTCACGCCTTCGATCACTAAATCTGGAAATAGCGTATGAACGACACTGCTTCGGGATGCACGTGAGTAAATCTGAGTATAAACGTGAGCGCAGGTAAGGTTCGCAGTAATGCTGAAAATGGGGAGTCACGATTGCGAGGCGAGCCATGCCGATACGCAGAATTCGAGTACACCGAATCTTTTTGACTGCAGGGCATGTATGTATGCAAGTAGAACGAGCCCAAAGCCGTCCGCGGCTCTGCCTCATAGAGGCAGAAATTAATTTTTCCTGGTCTCCGCCGCCGACGGCATCCTCCAAACCCTCCTCAAGGCTTCAAGCGCTGACTGGAATTAGCCCCACTCCGACGAGACAAAAATGCACTGATTCGCTTCTCTCCGCTTACAGCTTTTCGCCTCCTCTCGACCCCTTTCTTCTAACGTGCGCTTGTTCGCAAAGTACACGTGGTGTTTGCTTGCTGTATAGCATATACTCCATGGAGTTTATGATGAATACTGATAGTGGGGCCTCACAACCGGCTTCTCTAGTGACCCCACCGACACATGAAAAAGCATGAAACGCGGATCGCACCAGACACTGGGCCGTGAGTTTACAAAGGCGAGCGGATAGACCACCCACAATGCGCTGCCCCTTATGAGGCTCTCGGAAAGCTGCGTGTATCGGGCCCAGCTGATGCAGACGCCGCGACGAAGGCGAGAACAATGTTGACGCTCTCACGTGTTCTGACAAACCGCCTACGATGAATGGGAAGACGGCGCTATCGAGTAGTTGGTGCTACAGAAACGCTGTGCGCGCGCCCGTGCCGGAAGACTCGTCGCTCCGTTTGCAACGATTGCCGAAAGCATCCGAGTCACCAAATAATACTACGATTACGAAAACTGTGAGAAGTTTGTATACAGCAGCGACCAGAGCCTTTGAAATACTTCTCAACTGTATGTCGAAATACCGCAGCAACTACAGCATTGAAGTTGAAACTCTGTTGTCAGCTTTTGAATAAAATTACGGCATAAAATCTAAACAATTTTGAGCTGAACGCCAAGATTTATTGGGACAGACAAAGTTATCACAACATAAAGCCTGGCACAGAGAGCACGTAAAAATCAAGTGTTGAAAACTGTATTAGGGTAGCTGTATGTGTAGGAACAATTTAAGTGAACAAAAGACATCTCTTCTTATTCGTGAAGCTGAATGCGGCCACAGTCTCTAACTTCAATGCTAAAGACAGGAAATGAGTAATGCAATGCAGCTCCACCATAGCAAAAAACAGTAAAAGTGCAGTTTGCAGCAAAAACGCTTCATCTGTTAATGGTTATAGCATCAATAGTGTTGCCAATAATTGGACTGCATTTATAGTGGTAATTCAGGAATCACAAGAAGAAAATAAACCTTCCGCTGATGCTATGTTTTTCTGTTTCAGGGTTGTCCTATACACGGATTATTCTTCCACCGTGGTCTTATACACCATTTTACAGCAGCACTCTTGAACCCCCGAGCTGCTGGGGTTGAGAGTGTGTTCTCGGTGTTGACATCGTGCTCTGGGCTGTGCATCTCAAACCTCAACGTTTAGTACGTTTGGATGTGGCATGCGAATTCGGCGCGTCTTTGCGACAAACAGCAATGGCAGGAAATGGTGCGTACTCTAACAAATCGTCCGGCCATCATTGTGTCGTGCACGGGTGCACCAACAATCAGCGGGAAAGAAATATTTTAGGTACGATTGTGTGCCCGCAACACAGCACACCACGCCACGACTGCACGTGTGACATGTTCTCACTGTATCGCTTTCCGTCGTCTCCTGAATTGCGGAGGCAGTGGGTGGCGTCGGTAAATGGGAAAAACTTCAGTGTGTCGCCGTACTCGCGCCTGTGTTCAGGGCACTTCGTTGGCGAAAAAAAAAAACCGACGAAAACAACGCCCCCATGCTGCATCTGGGATACGAAAGAAAGGTACGCAAATCGCTTATCATTTACCTAGTAACCTACAAGAACATTGCGTATTTGTTCTTCAAAGTCTCAATTATCATTTTCTTCAGGTTGTTGTGGGGCGGCGGCGCTTGGTTAGGCAAGATTATGTTCCCAAATCAAAGAAGGTACGGGTGCACTTGGCGTGCGGCTCATGATTTCAATGACAAGCTAGGTTTCTTTTTGCAGAAGTTGGCGAATGATGACGCCCTTTCGGACTCGGCTGGGACAAGGGCGCAAACAAGAAAAGGCACAGTAAGTGTTTCCGATCCAGTCACAGCGCAAACTCCGAAGAATGCACTTAGAGTGAGGCTGGCAAGCACTCGCGCGCGTTGATGTAAGAACAGCAGGGCTGAACCAATGTGTTTTCTTTGTGCTGTGGGGCATGTAGTGTTCACTTTTGGGAAGCGCTGCAACATTGCTGAAACCCAGATGAAAAATTGCGAGCCGCTTCTCACAACAATAATCAGTCCAATTGGGAAGTCGCGCATAACTTCATGAACCTTCTTCTACTAAATTCTTCAGCACCCTGAAGGCTGTCTAGCTTCAGCGTTGGCGCAACGCACCTCTCAGTATGCACTTATGCATTCGAAAGTGCCCTTTGAGCGACTTCATGCTTTCAACGATGGAAACTACGAGATAGTGTAGTGCGCAACATTATTCTAAGCTTTGTGACCAACTGGGCCGCTAAACAGAACGACCAGAGCGCACCAGTTTTCTGTATCACTCTGCCATCGAATGATAAAATCTTCTACGCGGCCTCAAATTTCTTACCCCTGAAAGTATCGAAAGTTGTGCAGTCCCCCAAGAATGATGTCATCTTGTTAAAACCACATTGCCTAATTTCATTTTTGCCTAAAGGACTCTCCAAATATCCCTGTCCTATACTGTGAATATTTCCTAACATCACAGACAGACTTACAGGGAACATGCTACCTTAACATGAGCAGTGTTCAGGTAGCATAAGCAGTATTAATTGATGCATACATTGCACCAGAATCATAATGAATGCCTGCTAAGAGAGATCAGGTTGCCCAACAGTACTGAGGGTCCCTCTAGCTTCTTTTTGATAGTGTTCATGCTTGAACTTACCTTTTTACAGTGCCTACTGGTGTACTTCTATGTCTTCATATAGTGTTAACAATCAATATTGTTCAATACATGTGGCATACCACTTTTTATTGATGTTGTGCGGTGTGACAGGTTTCATCTACTGAGATTTCCTTGATGCACTACTCCCAAGTTCTCACTGTGTGATTAAAGATATAGCATAGGCTGCACAACATTTACTGTTTTGGCGCACTGGGTTTTGGCTGCGGATACTAACTTATTTGAATGCTCCTTTGCTGTGCAGCCTCTCTCTGACACTGAGAATGATGAGAACAAATCTAATCCATGTGAGCCTTCTGTGTTAAGTGGACGTGTCGAATTTCTAATACCCCATGCTGTAAAACGATAGCTGTAGGCATAGGTCAGGTAACTTCTTCATGAGCCAACTCGCTCTGCCTCAGATTGGGCTGTTAGTCTGAGTGAGTTTGGTCATTGAGTCAGAGTTCGAGTGGTTTGAGAAAAAACTTGGTGAATCTGAGCCTGAGTGAGCCTCAAGATATTTTTTGCGTGACTCTGAGTGCACTCCCTTCTTTTTCTTTCCCATGCCTATGGCTGCAAATTCACATTCAGTGCTTACTTACATTCACAGTCTGCCTTTATCAGAAAGGTCTGCCAATGCATGTATCACTATTGTCTGGAGTATCATTGATCGTACAAGCTGATATCTACCACAAGCAACTAAATAATTAATGATGTGGTCCCATCATGTCGGGCTGTTGGTTAATACTAAAAACCACACAGAGGCACTTCAAGCTTGCAAGTAATGACATTGCTTCAGTAGACAGAGTTATGACTGTTGTATTTTTTTTCAGTCCACATCTGATAATGACACCCATGGTGCACCTCTGCACATGCTCGAGGATGCTACCAGGACGATAAGTATACATTTACCACCGCATCAGGTTTAGATTGAGATGCCAACACCTTGCCTAAATACGAGACTTGCTGGTTGTTTAACACGCTTGTTAAAGGAAAAATAAGAGCTGCCTATGTCATACGTCATGTGAGGAATAGTCCACTGAAATGTGCAGAAAGAACAGGATTAAGGGAGACAGACCGGATGCAGCTTACCACTTTTTATTGAAGTCAAATAACCCATTTACCTAGTCAAATATTTAATCATTTACCTTGCATAACGATGGCATGCTCTGTTTGTGCATGATGATTAGTTTGTTAGAATGATCATGCTTATGGGTAGTTGTGCACTGAACACTCTTTGCAACTGTGCTCTACAAACACTGTTCCTTTTGCCACGCAGTCTGTGCGCGACAGTTACACCGAGGATGCGTTGGATCGCATGCATGAGCGTACCATGGTAGAGGTAAGTGCACTGCTGCGACAGGGGTTTAGGTTTAAGATGGCAATATAAAAACATGAAGTCTGTTCTGCAATGTTCTGGTATTAAAAAAATTGAAAGGGTTGAGGCACGGGCTTGGTGTGCCACCCGCTGGCTACATTAATAAACTGCGGTGACACTGCCACCGTAAAAGAGGGCAAGCGTATGTATGGCACAGCATCACCCAGCCATGTTGTTACAGAGACCTCTTCAAAACCAACTCTGCACGGAATATGGCCCCAATTTGACAAAATGTAGCAATCACTGAGCATCGAACTACACATCGTCATTTCATTTCATTTATTGATACTGTCAGCCCTTTGCGGGCTGTTACAGGAGTGGAGTTGACTCATATAAAACAGAAATGTGCATAAAAGAAACATAAGAGAAATAACCTTCACTACTGGAACACATCATTTCAAAGCACATACAACAAATATATCATAATGTCTAAGCATATAGTTTAAACAGAGAAGTTAGTGAAAAATAAGAAAAGAGAGCATCACTGCCAAAATACACAGCATATTTTGCGCATAATAAAACACATAATAAATATCATAGCCTAGTTACAAAGCACGTAATTCACACATATTCACAATCTTAGCGCATGGTATTAGAGTGCACTATATGTTTTATTGCTTCTAAAAAGTCAGTAAGCGGTTTGACTTTCACAACCGAATCTGGTAACGAATTCCACTGCTGAATCCCCCTGGAGAAGAAGGTGTACCTGAAACAGTCATTATGAAATTTGGGGGGCGGTATGTACATACTGTCTGTGCCTTGACGTTTCTTGTGTTTTGATTTCAAAGTACCTGTCGTAGCTTATTTTAACGTGATTATGAACTATTAAGAAAAAGAATTTCAGCCTTTCATATTCGGTGTGTTTTTGTAGATGTAAGAGCTCTGCAAGTTTGCATAATTCGGTAGGTGAATGTAAACGACGGTATTTATTAAATATAAACCTAGAACTGTGTCGCTGTACTTTGTTAAGTTTCAAACAGTTAGTTTGGTATAGAGATCCCACACTACTTTAGCATATTCGATTATGGGTCTTAGCAAAGTTTTATAAGCTAAAATTTGAACTTCAGGAGAGGCAAAGTGGAGGTTACTTCTCAGGCCCCATAACACCTTTTTAGCTTTGGAACAAAGTTCCACAACATGAAGATTCCAACGCAAGTCGGGTGTATATATGAGACCTAGGTATTTATATTGCTTAGCTTGAGCAAGTTTGTGACCGTTAATACTGTACAGATAACTAAGAATGTTCTTTTTTCTATAAATGGGCATAAAAACAGTTTTCGTTGGGTTAAGCTGCATTTGCCACTGATCGCACCAGTTTTTAATTCTCTCTAAGTTAAGATTAAGTTCGGCCTGGTCGCTCGGTGACTGTACATTTTTGTATAGTATGCAGTCGTTAGCAAACATTCTTATTTGGGTAGTAATATTTTTCGGCAAATCATTTATAAACACCAGGAACAAGAGGGGCCCTGAGACACTACCCTGGGGCACCCCAGATACCACAGGCGATAAACCAGATTGGTGGTGCCCTAGTTGGACATATTGTTCTCGGCAGGCAAGATAGGAACTGAACCACCGGGCGAGGGCAGAATTTTTAAAGGTACTATCGATTTTAAGTAAGAGCTTATTGTGAGACTACTTATCGAAAGCCTTTGCGAAGTCTAAAAATAATATGTCAGTTTGACCACGGGTATTAACTGTGCTAGATAAGTCGTGTACAAGCTCAATAAGCTGAGTAACAGTGAATAACCCTTTTTAAAACCATGCTAACAGGAAACAATTAAATTATGTTCATCAAGATAGGTTAGCAAGTGCTTTGATACAATGTGCTCTAATATTTTTGAACAGGTGCTTGTAAGCGATAGAGGTCGGTAGTTGCTAGCTTGCGATGCGGAACCGCCTTTGTGTATGAGCACAATTTTTGCACGTTTCCAAGCACTGGGAAAAGAGCCACTATTAACGGATGATTGAAAAATTAATATTAAAAATTTTGATGACCATTCGGCATATCTATAAAGAAATTCATTGGGAATATTGTCACGACCAGGGCTTTTTTTGGTATTTATATGAAGCAAGAGGTTTAGAACACCCTCTTCAGTGATGCTTATATCCTGGATAGGAATCATATCTAAGGAATCGATGTTGGGCACAGTACCATTATCGATTGTAAAAACTGACGAGAAGAAGGAATTAAACGCCTCTGCCTGATCCTTGCTACTTCTATGATTAGACATACTACTCGGCCTGGTCGAAAGATTCACGTACCTACAAAATTTGTCTGGGGATTCTTTCAGAAATTGTTTCAACGTTGAGTTATAAAACTTATTTTTAGAATTCTCACACTTTGCCGGATGCTTTTACTTAAAACCTGGATGTTCTTCTTTTTTTCAATGCTTGGATTGACAGAGCACGCCTTTCGCTTGCGTTTAAGCTTTCTTTTAGCGTGTATTATATCGCGCGCAATCCAAGGGTTTCGTTTTTCTCACATTTTTACGATGTTTGGTAATGAATCGTTGGATGCAAAACATTATCTTAGAATGAAAAAACCGCCACAGTTCTTCTGTTGAACGAGATGTTCGGTACATTTTCAGAAATAAATAATATGGCTGTTCCAAATGTTCTAGTATGGCTAAGTCGTTTGCGGCACTAAAATTTGGGATCATAAGTTTTTCATCATTGTGCATGACATTGACATACAGATCTAAAGTCAATAAAACCATTTTATGATCAGAAAGACCGTCCTCAATTTCACACATACCAAGAAACGGGAGTAGTGATCCAGATAAGAACATCAAATCAAGCACTGAAGAAGCGGTTGGACCCACATGCGCACAAGATGAGACGACCTGAGTCAGATCATAGCAGAAAGAGAGCTCTAGCAGCTGATCACCTTCGCTTCCCTCTGAAGTGAGCGGCGACCAATTAATTCCAGGGATATTAAAGTCTCCTCTAAGGATAATATTATCATCATGCTTCAGGTGGGAATCCATGAGGCTTCTTAAGTTAGCAAGTGCATTCACGCATTCACTGGGGAGTTCGCAGGTCTATACATAGCACCAATGTATACCGAACGATTACTGAGTGTGGTTTTATTCCAAAGAGCTTCGACATCAATAGCATGCGGAAGAACACTAACTAATATATTGTCTTTAATCAAAATGGCCACACCTCCTCCTTTTCTTTCACGGTCTCTTCTCACGATTTTGTATCCGGCAGGAGTAACCTCGGCATCCAGTACATCTTTCTTCAACCATCTTTCGGTCATTACTAAAAAGTCGGGATCGTGTTCTAGTACCACAGTCTCAAAATTCGCCATTTTATTCATAATACTTCTGACATTACTATTTACTAACTTTAACCGGTTAAAACTATTTTGACACCGTCAGTCGCCATCACGACGCCCGTCAATTGTTTCGGGAGGTGTCTTAGATATGTACCTCATATTAGTATCCCCGTTCCGACCGTACACCACATCATTTATTTTCATTTAGTCAAAAATAAGCTAAACCTTGGCCCCCATTTTTTCTCTCCTCAGCACTAGACTCCACAGCCTGCTGCGTATCTCAACAACTCGTTTAGAAAAATCTTCGTTTATGCTGACCTCCTTACCACGCAGTTTAAAGCAGTTTCGTAGATACTAGTCTTACCTTTAAAATTTGAAACTCTCAGGATAACGGGCCTATCTTTGTCCCCCTGTTTTGCTCCTAAGCGATGAATTCGTTCTATTGAGTTAATTTTAGGGTTTAGCAGCTTATCAAAAACATCAACGTTAACCTTCTCACGTAAGACATCTTTAGTTTCATTAATGTCTTCTTTCATCCCTCTGATAATAAGATTATTCTGCCGAGAGCGGTTTTCGAGATCGTCAAGTCGCCTGAGGAGGGCATTCCTGTCAGTGCAAGACTTAGTAACGAACTCATTAACTTTTTGTCTAACAGTTGCTATTGAGGTTTCGGCTTCACTGGCAAGCTTCTCAAGGCTAGCAAGCCTGAGTGGGGCTTCGCCCAGAATTTCTAGCCTTTCCTCTATTTTCGAAAGCCTGCCCTCTACCCAAGCCTCAAAAGATGCTTGGTTTTTTCTATTTTGGTTACTTTCTCCAGGACCGCCTTTTGTGTCTTGATTATTTTGTTAAGTTTTTCTTCAGCGATAGGCCCGGGATTTTCTTCAACATCACCCGAACGTGACACTAGCAAGCTGGCAACGGCAAAACATTCAGATAAACAACAAAGAAGAGTATGTGGACACGGCAACATCACTAAGCACAGGTAATCACTACGAAAACAGTATTTCCGATAACCAACCTGCACAAGGAACGAGAAAGTCTATGACATTGTCATGGCGGTGCCGCCGTGCCCACTGACGCTTGCAGAAGTGAGCGTCCCTTTTAAAGCATGAAAGCCAGCGGGTCTGGGATGTGCTGGTGACGTCACGGTGCCTGAAGAAGATGCGCTGTAGCCATACTCCACGTGTGGTAGCCGCCACAGAAGAGTGTCATCCAAGATTGCGCCCAAGACGTCGTTTGGCAGAAGTGAAGGCGATGCAGGCTGGCAGTGTCCATTTGCCGTGAAAGTTTCAGCAGCGCTGATCCAAAAGCACTCAGCTAGAGCCTGCACAAGGAACGGCAAAGTCTGTGACACTGTCACGGCAGTGCCGCCGTGTAAATGTCACTGACTTTCCATCAGCCGGACTACGCTGACTGCAGGAAAAAGACCTCTCCCATGTGAACTATTCGCTGTCCTTGAAATGCAGAGGCTTGCCTCTGTTACACATGTGAACACTTGTTTTGATAATACATAGTCAAAAAGGTAATTGTATGCTGACGGGCTCACGAGTCACATCGCTCAAATTCGAATCAAGCCCAGAGTCTGGGTGAGTAATATTTTGACAAGTCTGAGTACGCGTAAGTCTGCTTAAAAATTTTACGAAGAGTAAGTTTGAGCGGTTCAAGGAAAATTTTTTTTGAATCTAAGCCCAAGTGAGCCGACATTACAAAATATATTTTTACACATCTGAAGCTCGTACAAATATATACCCTTACCTTATTTTTATCTCACATTCTTACGAGTTGTTGTTGTTGTTTATTCAAAAATAGATAATTTTTATGAATACATTTTTTGAATGACAAATGAGCAATCGGAGGTCCCAAAGTAAAAACTCAGGGGGACCTCCTAACAAAAAGTAGAAAGAGTATTAGCTTTTTAGTCGGCAAACAGCGACGAAATCACAGCAATATTTAAAAGAAAATGGTGCAAAAGCGTAGGGCCATATGAGCAATAGTGACAATTTGCTTGAAACAAAGAAACCCAAAAGAAAACATTCAAGTCAAAAGTCATTTAACAATAAGACCAAGCACTTACTAAAGGAGTACATTGAGCATGATTTGAGACCAACAGGTGGCATGTTTTACAGTGTTATGCATGAAAACCTTGCCGTCACTTGACCATAGTTGGTACGTACTTTAGGTAGAAGTAAATTACGGTTAGCTGAAAACCTCATGTTATTAGTATTTACAAGAGTAACTCCCGAGAAACTGGAAATGTATAATTCATTATTAAGGATACGAAACATGATCATTAGAATTTTGTAGCTGAAGAGTTTATGCAGAGGTAAAATGTTCATGTTGCTAAAAGGGGGGGCCTTCAGTTTGATGAACAAGGTAGGTCAGTATTCACAAATATATCATGTAGTTATCTTTTACCCCCTGTTATCATTGTTGTGCTCTTATAACACATGTATAGCAGGAGCGTAGCCAGGAGGTAGCACACAGGGTACATTTCCCCCCCCCCCGAAATTTATTTGGCTATGGCATAGAGAGCGAAAAATAGCCTGCCCCCCCCCCCCCCAAATACTGACTGCGTGCCTGATGGAGAGTGTTCTGAAATTTCAAAGAAATATGAGATGAGATAAAGGTTGATTTATTATTACAAGGCTGAGCATGCTCCAGGTTTTTTTTTACCTCTGGCTGCAAAATATTTCATGCTTACTGCTTTTTTGCATGCATCATCATTGCCTAGAATATCATTGATCGTACTAGCTGATATCTACAACAAGCAACTAAATAATTAATGATGTGGTCCCATCATGTCTGGCTGTTGGTTAATACTAACTGCTGTCAGAGGCAGTTCAAGCTTGTAAGAAATGACACTGCTTAAGCCTGCAAGTGATGACATCGCTTCAGTACACAGAGTTATTACTGTTGTAGTTTCTTTCAGTCCACGTCTGATAATGACATCGATGGGGTGCCTCTGCACATGCTCGAAGATGCTACTAGGATGGTAAGTATGCATTTAGCACAGCATCGAGTTAGAATTGAGATGCCAACACCTTGCCTAAATGCGAGACTTCCTGGTTGTTCAACACGCTTGTGAACAAAAAAGAAAAGCTGCCTCTGTCATACATCATGTGAGGACTTGTGTTCACTTAATGCGCAGGAAGAACAGCATCATTAAGGGAGACGTACAGGATGCAGCTTGCCACTTTTTATTGAAGTCAAATATTTACCCATTTACCTTTCATAGCAATGGCTTGTTCTGTGCATGGCGATTAGTATGTTAAAATGGTCATACTAAAGCATGTGAAGTTTCGTATTGAACGCACTTTATGAGTGTGCTCTACAACCACTGTCCTTTTTTGCACGCAGGCTATGTCTGACACTGACACTGAGAAAGCAATGGACCACCTGCATGAGGCTGCCATGGTAGAGGTAAGTGCAGAAATAGCACTGCGACACGGCTTTAGGTGTAGGATGGTGATATAAAAACATGGAACCAGTTCTGTAATGATTCAGTAGGAAAATATTGAAGCGGTGCGGGCACAAGCTTGGTGTGGCACCCGCTGACTACACCAATGAATTTGGGTGACACTGCCACCGTCACAGGTGGTGGCAAGACATCGCCCAGTCGTGTTGGTAAAGTGACCACTTCAGAAACTAGATCTTCACACAATACGACCAGAATTTAGACAAAATGTAGCAATCACTGATCATTGAACTACTTACTGCTCTTGAAGTACAGAGGCCTGCCTCTGTTATACATGTGAACTCTAGTCTTTAAAAAATCGCGAGAACATGAAGAAATTTTGTGCTTGATAAACGGCATTTTTCATTTTTTGGTATAAATATGTACATTAGGCTGTCTGTAAACAGAACTATTTCTAGAATGATTGGTTTCATACCTGGATTCTCTCATCAAACAGAACTGTTCAGCTGAACACATTTTCTGGTCCCATCAGGTTATCTTTAATAAGATTCGACAGTAATAACGAGCGCAGATGCTCACACAACATGTCTACAGGAACCATGCAAGGTAATGTGAAACACACTGAAGAACAAGCCGTAATTACAACCATGCAAGATAATATGTACTGTTCTCATAATTAGATGCAGAAATGACATGAATCAGTAGTATGGTTATATTAGGCTGTCTGTAAACAGAAATATTTCTAGAATGATTGGTTTCATACCTGGATTCTCTCATCAAACAGAACTGTTCAGCTGAACACATTTTCTGGTCCCATCAGGTTATCTTTAATAAGATTTGACTGTAATACCGAGCGCAGATGCTCACACAACATGTCTACAGGAACCATGCAAGGTAATGTAAAACACACTGAAGAACAAGCCGTAATTACAACCATGCAAGATAATATGTACTGTTCTCATAATAAGATGCAGAAATGACATGAATCAGTAGTATGGTTATAAATATTTCTGTGAGGAAGGTGAATCAGCATTGGGTAAAATGCAGGCTAAAAAAACAGTAGTCACCGGTGACTTCAGTGTTAAAATGAGACAACAACAATTGAATGAACTGGCTGCAGGTGATTACCACATTCATTTTGAATGGCAGTGAGAAGCATTAGGTGGAAATTTCAAAAGGAGTGGCTGATGCATTATGAGGACAGCATGCATGCAGAAAACATGAAATAGTCACTGAAAAGTGCTCATGGCAGAATAGAATAGATTACATATTATGCACTGACCACAGCATAGTGCGAAATGTAGAAAGTATTGGGTGAAATTATGTAGTGGACACAGCACGGCAAGGTGCAAAATAAGACTAAAGCTAAAAATAAGGCAACATCTCGCTTATACAAAACAAGCTGATTTTACACACAAAGCACACAACTTCAAACACCAGCTTCGTGGCAGGTTCACTCAAAGTCGGCACAAAAGACAGTGCACGAGATTGAAATCAGTGTAAGTATTTGATGAACCACGTAAAAAGATATCATGCATATTCTCACAAGAGATTAGACAACTTATCACACACTGCCAAGTTATGGGGATATGCATCATAAACTTTAAAAAAGCATTTTATCAGGTAATAGAAGCTTCAAGTTCCCAGGGCGGATTGGCATTGTTAGACATAACAAGCTGTTAAGTGGACTTAACAGGCTGCTGACGATAACAATACTCTCAAATCTACAAAGTATTTGTGCTATCGACGTGTTCTTTGCTAGCCATCTCACCCAGTTTGAAACCCTAATCTTCTGCTGTGCAGCCCATGACCATGACTGAGACTGAGGAGGAAGTGTCTGCTGTCGTACTCAAGGATACCACAGTAAGTATGCAAATACTACAGCATTCTGGGGCCTTGCGACAGCCATTACTTGGCATTCACCTCACCTTAATAATGCCCCTTTACAACTTGATGCATTGTGTAAATCACAAAATTTGTAGATATTAGTTTTTCTTACAGTGTAAATTCTTTGGTATACTGGAAACGTTGGCACCAACATGTCATGTTGCATGCAGGTGATATAGATGAGCATTTGTTTCAACTTTTCAAATTTTAGCCTTTAATTATGTATAAATTTCATGTCAGTCTTTGTAGTGCACGGGCTCAAATAGATGCCCTTTTCCTGCCCCAAGTTCTAAGTAGAATTCATAAATTTCAACATGTTGTTAAGGTTCTACTGCTAGACAGTGACATGCAAAATAACCCTGGGTCTATAAAAGAAAAGCATTGAAATAAACACACAAATTGTGCTATGAAACATTTGTGAACATGGGGCGTGCTGGAGGCATCCTTGACAAATAGTTTGGCTTCTTCATGTTGTGGCCTCGTAGATAAGTCTACTTGTCCTAAAGTTGGCTCCCACAACACACTGTGCCACAAATGTTTCATCGCTTCGATTGTGCATTTAACCCCGAACTTCAACCTTTTTTATACAAATGATACTGTCAAATAAAACTTTCATAATAAAAGAAATGTAGGGCAAACTCCCCACTAGTGGTGCGAAGGCAGAGGCCGAGCCGTGGAACTGATGGCATTCCCCTCTCAGTTTCTTTCCTCACCCTAAAAAGTCATCCCTTCCCTCACTTCCCTTCCTACCCTGTGTTTATGGTCTGCTAGCCACTTGCCTTCAGATTGTGTCTATGTAAGCCTGAATCTCACGTTGCAAAGAAATTTTTCTCTCAGCAATATTTTCATCTATTCTTATTTCTCTTTCTCCGTCTTTTTCTTTTACAATACTAGTCCTCTTGCTCATCAATTTCTCCAGCAGAGGATGCAATAATCTCGTGCTGGAGACATCGATGCTTGTTTTAGGAGCAATCGCGATGATGACAAAGTGAGCACATGCCAGTTCATGGTGTGTTTCGGGTAACATCACACAAACTACAGCCAACTGAAACAGCTTCACTGCGAAACATGTGTAAATTCTTTACATGTAAGAATTTGAAAATTCAGGTGGCTAACAGTATTCTGTTAGTTATGAGCTGCTTGTAAACAGCAGTTGCTATGCTTACTCTGTGTCATGTGACTGTAGATATAGAATTGCACTTAAGACAAAATAATCCTAGTAAAAAGTATATACTATTGAACTTTAAAGAAGTCAAAGGTTAAAAATCTCCACATCAAAAATATTCTCTTTATTGTGCCTTCAAGATGAAAGGCAAGGCATTAGCCTGTTTATTTGCTCTTTCTCTATCTCTGGTTCTGCTTGTTCAGAAGCAGTAGCACATCAATATGTCCCGTTTCTGTAAACAGGTTACAAGAAAAAACCAGTGGACAGTAGGAAAATATGATGGCAGAAGACCATAACTATGCAAGGACTGTTCCAGCCTCTAAGAAGTGCAAAATCTTTGCACCAACCCTCACAGAAGCTCACTTCCTTTTTTACACCGGCGTGTAGATATATTTAAGGAATTGGCAAAGGCCATCACAGTTGAAAGAACTGTGTTGAGGATCAACTGTTGATGACCCCAACGAGACTGTACTTAGGGCTCCTCTATGGGCCTTTGTCCAGAATTTTTGAAAAACCAGTTGCCTCTGTGCACAGTATTGTGAAGCATACGTTGTTTTCACTATGCAAAGTAATGAAAAAAGTGGTCCTCTGGCTACCAAGAGAGACCATAAGAAACAGCATGCCACCTTCTTCCATTAACAGCGATTATGAAGGAACAACATGCATCAGTGACTGCACAGAGATTTTTCTGCATGGATCAAGGAAGCTGATGCCCCGAGCACAGACATATAGCAATTATAAGGCGCACAACACTGTTAAATTCTTGATGGCCATTGCGCCAAATGGCTACATCATGTATGTGTCCGATGTGTATGGAGGACGAGCGTCTGACAAATTTATAACTGCCGACTGTGGCATTGAAGACCTCCTGGGTCCTCGTGATAAGATTATGGCTAACAGAGGATTCAGCCTAAGCCGAAACCTTGAGCTGCAAGGAGTCAAGCTGAATATACCGACCTTTACAAAAGGTAAGGAATGAACTGCTAACGCTTGATTATTGTTGTGATTGAAAACATGTCAGCTAACGATCCATTTACCCCACAGGAAGGCCTCAGCTCTCCGAAGGAGACGTCACCAGAACAAGGAGGATCGCCTCATTGCGTATACACATAGAACAAGCAATTAATAGAATCAAGACCTACAGAATATTCAAACAAGCATTGCCCACCAAATCGAAGAAGAGTATTGGCAATATGGTGCTTGTTTATGCTGGAATATGCAATTTTAAGGGTGCACTAATTGCAAACTAATTTACTGGTTGATAAGTGGGGTTTAAAGTTCCAAAACCACCATATGAATATGAGAGATGTCGTAGTGGAAGGCTCCCCAAATTTTGACCACCTGGGGTTCTTTAACGTGCACCCAAATCTGAGCACACGGGCCTACAGTATTTTCGACTCCATCGAAAATGCAGCTGCCACAGCCGAGATTCGATCCCGCGACCTGCGTGTCAGCAGCTGAGTACCTTAGCCACTAGACCACCGCGGCGAGGCCTGATTGCAAACTAAACAAGTGCTCATGAGTAGAGCAGCAAATCATGACTGTACATAACTTCAAAGGCCACTAAAGAGATACCAACTTTTCTGATCACCTCTCAAGTAGGCGTGAAGCTTCAGAAAGGCTGAGACGTTATCGGTTTACCTCAATGAACAGGGTCTGAAGATTTCACCATCGAAATGTGGATGAATTGCTTTTAGTCGAAAGCCAATGAGACCTCTCATACTCTTTATGTATCGACGGCCAAGTCATACCTTATGTCAGGACACAGATTTCTAGGTGTATTCATTGATGGAGATTTCTGCTGTGGCCTACATGTGGCCTACTTGATGAAGCGGCTGACAGACATTGCTAACTTATTTCAAGTATCTTGGAGGAAAAACCTGGGGGACCTCAATACATGCAATGATGCAATTGTAGAAGACAATTTTTTTCTGCTATTTGCAACATAGTTTGTCAGTGCTGATCAATACCTGCAGAACCAACATTCACACACTCGAAAGCGTCCAAACTGGCTCTGCGAGTTTGTCTAGGGCTACCGTGATGTTCGTCAACAGCTGAGACGTATGCGATTGCAAATGACTACCTGCCAAAGATGCATATCGTAATGAAAGCACTCAGAACACACGTGAGGCATATTACCTGCCCCCCTGCCCATCATCTAGCCTCGCTGCTAGAAGACCGCCGTTGTGCCTAAATTTGCCAGACAGTCTTGTATATCGTACACGCATACCTATGAGATATACAACTCCATCCACAATTGCAACTCTCCTATGGTGTAAGACTTTTCCATAGGTTCAACTCATGGTTCCAGGCATACGGTCCAAAACAAAGCTCTTGTCTTCAGCACTAAAGCAGCTGTCTCTTCTCCTGTTGTACGAATACAGTGAGCATAACCATCTATATACTGACTCTTCAACTACAGTGGATGGATCTTCAGGGTCAGTGATATTGCCTGCCAGGACGACGAAGATTCGGTTATCCCACCAGACGACATCGCCAACTGCGCAACTTGCTGCTCTACGTAGCGCAGTTAAAGCCATTGAACACCGAAAAGCCGAAAAATGGATCATGTTCACGTACTCCAAGGCAGCAATACAGTGTTTGGTATTCACCTTATGCCGGGGACCTCATGAACAACTAGTGGTGGAAATTAGCTGCTCCACCACCTCTTCGACGAAGGACACGAAATCATGTTTCAGTGGCTTCCAAGTCATTGTGGCATATCGGGCAACGAACATGCCGATGCAGCTGCTCGATTAGCACACGAAGACAGTGTAGAAGAACCTATTTCATTCTCAAGGACTAATGCTGCAATAAAGATGGAAAAATTAAGCCCCTGTTTAATTGAATTGTTCAAGTGAAAATTTTTTTGAAAAAGGCACAGATCAGAAATTTTTCTTCTAAGCTGCAAATCAAGAAGTCCGAGATCTGATTTCATTATTGAAACGCTAGCTGAGCGGGAATAGTTTGACATAATGAAACGTGCTGATGAACTCTGAACGGACTCAATAATGATTTTTAATGTTTTTAGATCGGGGTCCCAAATAGAAGACGCATACTCGAGTTTTGGTCTAATGAGTGAAGCAGACTGGCAGTGAGCCCAACCTAATGAATAGTAAAAAAATGGTGCCTATTTGTCCTCGGTGTAGTGACTGAAGGCACGGAGACATGCAACCCCTTGCAAGTAGCCTGGGGCAACAAACATTTGGCATCTGTAACTAGTAAGACAGCATGACCACTGGACTTATGGAAAAAAAGAGTAATATTTCGCTGAATTTCTCAATGCAAACAAGCAGGAAGCTTTGCTGCAGTCAGTAGAGTCCATCACATAAGCAGTTACATGTTTGTTTTCAGGCATGTTTTCAGAAAATGAGTGCTGTGATTGGTTGTAGAATTACCTTGCCCGAGATTGTGATAAGCGAAATTTTCAACAATCATGGCAGTCTCGGGACAGGATGCGTGCAATATATACAAAATGATACACAATATACTCATGCAAGAGATGCACTATGTATGTCTGGAATGGTTATGTGCAATATACAAGCGCACAATGATGACTCTTGGCAACAAATAACCTGTATTTGACACTAATGAAAAGAAAAATGGTGTGGCCTGCTGGCAAAATAGCATACATATGAAGACATCATGCCTGGCATGTGCAGCTACACTCGTGCTCGGGCAGAACAGCTGAACCAAAACGCAAATGCAAGGCTATGATAACTACAGTTCAATGCAAAATCATGCCAGGGACTATGCTCGGAATGAAAAAAAAACTCTTGAAATTTTTATGGGACATTTAAAAGCATATTAGCTAGACGGCACTTTGAAGTGCATGAAAATTAGTGTGCTCATTAGCAAGAGAGAACAAAAAAATAATACTGACCAAGTCAAATACTTTTCTAAGAGTTATTGGGCTGTACAATTTTTCATAAACAAGGTTCTCAAATCAGTTGCCTTATTTTTTCACACTTTATAAATTCATACCAAAACCAAGATTGGTTCACTTTACCCAACTGGGAACCGCATACAGGACAAATATGACTGTTGAGGCTGACATTTTGACAAGAGCTCATGACATTTTGTTTCGAAGCGTGCATGTGAAAAGAACATGATGGTTTTTAAGGCGAACCCTGTACTACCATGACATGTTAACACAGATGCAATGCCCTGTGTCAATCAGCTACATGTTGACATTCTGTTTACATTGTAGTGTTACACAAAAATTTTGTGGCAATCAGAAAAGTAAGTACTTACAAATTTCAGCCAACTACATTCGATGCTTTCAAATATACAATGAAAACAAATGCAATGCAGTGATGGTACATCAGCCCAGTGAGCTGACATAAACGTAAAAGCCAACATTTTGCAAACTTCCACCTATCCATCTAATATTAAATGTACATTACAGTTTGCAAATGTTAACATGATCGGTAGAAATTGGTAGTGATTTATTTGCATGTGGCCTCTCTGCTTCTGAAAGCAGCTCTGTAAAATAAAATGTCTTGAGCCTTGGCATGCAGCCTGTGACAAAATTTTCACAAAATGGTACTTTGACCACTATGTCACTCTTCACGCTCCTGACATAAAAGTAGCAAAGCTTCCGTCCTGTGCAAAACATCTGGAATTGCACTTGTGCATAATAGCCAATAGGGCCACCTTCGGCAAGGAAGTAATTACCTGCAGCACATTTCACATCATAGTTGCCTTCATTTACCATTTCCACGCAGTCAATTACGTATGGACACTTGATTTCTAGCACCGTCTAAAAACTGTGTGGGGACACCGACAGCCAGAGACCGACAGCCAGGGAATGTCACGGCACACAACTGTGCCACACAGTGTTAAAGCAAGGCCAGTCTTCTCTGAACTGCCTGCGTGCAACATCCTCATACCTCTGCCCATGCTTAGTGGCAGCGTTTCCTGAAAAGCTGGAGCTCAAAATTGAGTTGACAGCATTCGTGCAGGATGTCGAGCTCTTCTTCGACACTCTTTTTATGTTGGATGCTGTAAGGCAAATGCACCTTGCATCATGCCAAATGGCTGTGGTCTGGCTCCTCGTGCACTCCTCAAGTGAAGCTGCAGCTCTGAACGACAACTTGACCAACTCTTCATAAAATTTGTTGCAAGTGTCAATGTCGTCGTGGGGGGCATGTAGAATAGGCTACGCGGCCAGAGTTTTGGGTGGTCGCGGTGGAGCATTGAGCGTTTTATACAGTAGCGACCCTAAAAAAAAAGGCAAAATTATTGCTGCTGTAACACAGTGCTCCGAGAATGCTACTTAGCTTGACAGATTAAACAACAAATCACATTCCTCATGTTAATGAGCCAGGCTGGAAAGTTATGGGAACACCAAATTTTTGTTAACAGAACTTCAAAACTGTGAGCATGGAAACTGAAGTAGTGAACAGGTCTACTATAAATAAAATCTGCTCCACCGCCCCACAGGCCAGGTAAAAAAGCATGTTTAGCTGGCTCTCACTGCACCGCGTGATCTCCCTATTCCGTCTTTGACACGAATGTACGTGTAACACTTTCGGTTTACCTGGAACGTTGAACAGCCCCTGGAAACCCGAATCGCAATGTAAAGCTTGTATTTCTTCTCTCCCCAATGGCACGATGATATCTCGCAGCCGACGCTCTGCCATGGGGTCGGGGTCAACGGCAGTCCGGGGAAACTTGAAATTTATCTCTTCAATTGTTGAGGGCTCAACGTTACGTTTTGTTCCTTTATTCTATGCAGCAGCAACATTTGTGCACACTCTGCCGATAAGACAGCAATTTCTATTTTCCATAGGACAGCGTCGACATGGCTGCATACTCTGGCTTGTCCGGTTACGCATGTGCAGCCAGCGCGCAGGACCTCACCAGAAGGCCTCGCGGAAATCCACGCGCGATAGGGCCTGCTATTCACTGCTTGCTATGGTGTCACCGCCCCCTTTACTGGCACATCTTCAATCACTTTGTGTGCCAGCAACTGGCCCACCCAGCCAGATTGCACGTAGTTATATGACTCTAATGCCTTGTAGTTGCACACATGGCGAAGGTCGCACGCTTCCGCCTCTACGAGGTAATAGGCAATGTTCAGTTGTCCTATTTGTGGCCACTCGGGCGTGTCCTCTACCCAGTCTTCGATATCGTCAGGGTGGGCGTAGGTCAAGGTATCTGTGAACAAGTACGATATCCATATGTTTACTGATGTAACTTTTTTGTCGGGAACGAGCACAAAGCAAGTGCTCACTCACGGCGCCGTCAAATAAAAGTGGTAAACAGGGTAAGGAAAACAAATGACACTTGGCTTACCAGTTACTGACACTTGAGGTCGTGATGAATCTGGTACCAACGACGACATGCTGCAGTCTGCAGACGCGGGCTCATTCTTGCGTCGCTAGCGCGAATGAGCGCTGTTAAATAGTTCGGAGGGCGGCGAATCAGTCAGTGGCACCGACAAGTTCAAACAAAATAGTCTAAACGAACGAAATATCGGCGAACACAGGCTGTAGCAAAGATCTCACACTAATGGATGAAGCGTCGGCTCGCGTACGCACAGCCCATGATGGCTATTACGCCCAACTTGCACGTTAGACGGCGCGCCCTTCAATATGGTGGCCCCCTGTCGTGAAAACTTGAAAAGGTGTATAGGACCAATTATTTTTAAAACATTTGGTATTTTATATAGGTACCATTCAGCTTGACTAGCAAATGCTATTTGATACGTTATTCAAATATCCGCACACCCCTAATAATATTGTCGTCGCCAATGGCCCACCATCTTTTTGTGCAAATGTGATTCGGCATCTGTGAAACGAGTGTTTTTTTTTTTTTTTTGTGCTGTATCCCATCTCTCATTGAACACACTCTTGCTCATGCCTCAAGGTGCGTAAGCGGAAAAAAGAAAATGTACCTGGCTGAAAGTGATGCCAATTCGTGACATGAAATGGGAGTAAAGACATAAGAATATTTGATGAAAACTGCCCTGAATCTTGTCTATTAGCAAGAAGGTTCAGTTTAAAGCACATCTTTTTTACTCTTAGCTTACATCAATAAACTAAGCATGAGTCTGTTCATAAGCACTTACTTGTTTGTTATTGCATTATTTGTGCCATATTTTAAAAAATGCAAGGTCAAACAACACAATTAACTCTGCCGAGTAGGAATAAAATTACCATACACACAGCAAATTACAAAAAAAAGTTCCTTTTACAATTCAGCACACGCCAGACAGAAAATGTAGTGAGTGCGAATACATTATGGCAATTCTTGCCTAAATCATGAGTGGTAACCTGGCTTAATTATGATTCTTAATATGCATAAAATGCATTTTCTGAAAAACTTTGGAAGCATCCATTTTCTGGCTCAAGTTGAGTCAAATGTCTACATACTCTGGGTGCTTTATCATAAAAAAATTAAAATAAATGGAAAATTTCACATCAACATTTAAATGTCCTGACACACAAAAAAAGAAAAAGCTATATCCTAATTGTTTTTGCCAGAGAATCTCAGAAATGACATGATTGATTAAGACCATCACAAAATGTATTGAAAATTAAATATAAAGGGGGTTAAAAAATTACTTGTGAACTGCTTGGGGAATGTGAAGCCCACATATATTGTTACTACAGCTATGTGAATTGCTATATATATATATATATATATGTCACGGCAATAACACATGCAGCACAACACACCACATTCAGATGTTATTTGGCCTTTGGGGATAAAAATATATTTTTACTTGGGATAAATTTAGCATAAAAATTACGAGCCTGACATGCATATTGCCACGTGTGTTTCATTTTGACAAAGTCTGGTTTCACACACAGAGACTCTAAGCGACACTCGACGCAGATGGCACAGCAGTGTTCAAGAAGCTCCGCAATAACTTTAGATCACACTGTTGTGTTTGTGGATAGGACACAAGTTGTCTAGAGCTTAGGCAGCCACCAGCAATAACCTTGGAATTTTCGGTAGCACATGTATAAAAGCAGATGCGCTGCACTGCTTGTCAGATTATTGATGACCGACGCACTGTTTACCGCTATCAGGGCAGACTAAGTATTGCTTGTAGTTTGACTTTCTGTTTTTCAGCCAAAGGTTTGCTGAAATCAAAAGTATGGTCTCAATCCCACTGACTGCTGCAGTCTTCAACATCTTGATCACATGAGAATGTTAGTTTTTATGTCTCTCCATGAGATGTTTACATCTATAAATCCAGAAAGTTGAAATTTCAGTGTTCAATGTGTAGATGTAAAATTGCAAAATTATGAAATGCAATACTGACAGCTATCTTTTTTTGTTTTAATTTGAATTCATTTCGTAAAGCAGAGCAGTAAATAAGTGTCACTGTCCCCATCGATCCTTAGAGCAGCTTGCATCCCAAGCTGCCTAGCATGGTGTAAGAGTGAAGGTTTCGAAACAAATGTCAAAATGAACCAATGACATGCTGCTCACAATGGCCTGCTTGTAGTCCCCCGGTTTTTTTTTTTTCGCATTAAGAATGGGATCTAAACAGCTCTTATAATTGCACAGCAGAAGTCCTTGGACACCATTATCATTAAGAACCTGTATAGCCATAACACTACAAATAAATTAATGTGGCGGGCCGAATAGCTTACCCTATGATTTTTTTAAAATATTTGAAAGAATATCTTATCACCAGCAAAAAGCATTTCAATTCAAGGATTATGACCGTAGTATAAATCCAAGTCACTGCATAGTGGAAAGTACACCCAGCACTCGAAAAGTTGAGGTGGGTCCGACTTTGCTTTCACTTCTGATGACAGACAGTACTGTGGTGTAACTGAGCTTGCAGATGACATAACAGGACAGATTTTGCTCGTTTTGAGATACGTGAAAGCGAAAACATCCAGTGCTACAAAATTGATTTCCAACTTTTTTTTATTCAAAGTAAATTTGAAGTCCCTATAGGAGCAGGTTTGCTCTGGCAATACATAGTTTCATTTTACATTTTCAAATGTTAGTAGAGGTTATGTTGCACAACAGTTTCTCGTCAAGCAGAATGAGAAATTATGTATACTAAATGCCTTCAGAAAACGTCTACAAAGGCAGATGCTGTCCTCATTGCAGCACTTGTTCACACTGGGCCAAGCAGCAGTACACGGCAGCATTCCAGCTCTGGTCTCTGATCCACATTGCTTCAGGGGTCAGCCTAAAAGTGGGGGAGGACAGAACAAAATGGTTTTAAATTCTGAGTTCGGCAACCTGCTGTCTAGCAACATTTTCACTTGTTTTTCAAGATAGTTGCATGTGAAAATGAGGGTGTGGAAGAGTCAGCACTTTGAGGTGTGTCAACCTCACAATGCAAGTGATAGAGATGGCATAACTTTGAGTGCAGGCACCGACAACTGCACAAGAGGGTAAATCAAAGACTGAACTCAAAGAATGGAAGCATAGGGAGGTTTGCATTGTTAAAGAAATTGTGCTGTCGATATGAAGATATTTAGCACTGGGCTTATGCAGGTACTGCTTCTTACTTGACTGTCTAGTTGGACTTATAATGTAACCAATTAGGCAATCCAGATGGACATACAAACTGTTACAATGACATGTATTTATTTATAAATGAATTGATAGAAATGGAAGAAGGGTTGCTGTGCCAACTCGTAGCAATCCCAGAGGCAAGACCCCTTCATCTTTCCTGTAACCTTGGCGTAGATATATCAATCGTGGGCCTATGTTATTCACAAAATACATTGCTCCTGTGTTTCTACTGATACATGCGTGGCCATAGAGGACAATGCTGTGTGGTGGTGTGTAGCAGTAGTACGGAGCATGTCGAGATAGAGGCACTGAAGGCCACTTGATAAGCTATAAAAAAATGTCACTTTCAAACCCAATAAGCAAACATTTTTCTTATAATAGTGTGTTGTTACTACTGTGTCATTGTTGCACTCAACTTGTTAGAAGCACTTTTGGCTATTAGATACCTATAAATAAATCAATTGTAGTTAAAGCAATGAACCCGACACTCAAGTAACAGTAGCAACATACATCAGTGGTGCAGTAACCAGTGCTTCAGTATCAGTTGGTGGTAAGGCCTCAGCAAATTGCGTTTAAATGACACGACAAAGAGAAGGTAACGAGGGTGCCATTGCCTGAGATGTTTTTATGATTATTTATACCCTTCACTTACGAATTACGGTGTACTGTCTGCCAATACGTCAAATTCATATGACATGTTTCTAAGGCACTCAATATTACATTCCAAAGAAAAAGGTATTGCTTTGTGCAAGTAACTAAATATGTAATTATACTGCAATCAGTCAACTTAAATTCTTGCCTAAAAATAATCAAATAATAAACATTACATACGAAATACGTCCATATTTTGCTTTCTGGTGGCGCCCAATTCAAGCGACGAAAAAAACTTAACGTTGCTCCTGGTGCGCGGCACATCAAATGATCATCAAACGCGGTAATGTCTTCCAAAAGGGGATCCTCTGCAGCAATATGCCGCACAACGAAATCTTAAATGAATAATAGCATGACAAAAACAGGGACAAGAAAGAAATGACAAACTGCAGCGCTGTAGTCAGTCATTTCTTTCCCGTCCCTGTTTTTGCCATGCTACTGTTCATTTAGGATGAAAATACACCAACTCACCCAATCGTCTGTTCTGATGGAAGCACAATGAAGTTAAATGACCGCTAGTTGCCCACTCAAGAAGCCAGCATGAATGTGCACACTGAGTTTGAGTCTATTTGAAGAAATACTTGGTGCATGATGCACCTCCAAAGTTTATGAGGACAACAGTACACATTACCCCTAAAGGGAATACAACTCCTGTGCAATCTGCTCACAAATGAACTGCAGAGCTGAAATACATTATTGACTATCTGGGGACTCTCTGCAGCAAGCATCCAGAATGCACAGTTATCAGTGCCTTTCATGATGCACTTTATCTTGCCTTCCTCATCTAGTGATGATGAGCTTGCAGGGAAAGAGCACATGTTCAACGTAGCTTCTGAAGGTCTAATCCTTTCTCATACACTGCCTTGTAATTCCTGTTCAGCAGGAAGTCCATGCACTGCAGGCCAGCCAAATATTTTGGTAAGAGTTGTAGCAAAATCCCACCAGGTAGTGAAATCACTTTGATGATTTCTATACCACAGTTTCACTGCGTCGATCAAGCAGAAGTTCACATTTATGTGCTTCATGTTGGCGTTCCACTTATCGTAAGTGTCTGGAATGCCCTGAAATAGTCCTAAATAAGTCATCGCGAAAGGTTGTGGTAGTGTCTGGCTGCACAGTTCTAGCAGTTGCATGGTGAGGACCAGATGTACCCGCACCTGCAGTTCCAACGGGAGTTTTACAGGCAGAAGTTGGCCCGAAGAAGCACTAGTTTGCAAAAAAGGCTAACTATAAGCAGGTCAGCAATCACAGTCATCTTTCTCTTGCTCAAGCCATGTGTCCACTGTTCTCAATACAAAATAAATAAATGCATAGTGCATTCTTTGCATTATTATTTTGTTTCTATTTTTTTATACTTTCTGCAAGCACGTTATACTGGTTTCCTCAGCCTTGTTCAGGCTTATATACAGAGGTTCTAACTCACAGAAACCATTGAAACCTTTTCGCAAATGAAGTACATTCAAAGTAACGCAAGTTTTTTATAACTACTGCCAAAAATGTGCCAGTCATTCCTGGTTCAGGCAGCTTTTAAATATTTTCGAGGGTGTAGAGCAGCATCCCCCGTAAATCTTGCTCTATAAGTATGTTTGTAAAACACTATGGATAGGTTTAATCCACTAGGTGTATAAAAAAGTTGGTTTGTTATGTACAGTTGTGATGATGTTCCCAGAATAGACATAACTAGAATAAGTGCACCTGTTAGATCAGTTGTATTAAATTGGTAAAACTCCATCTTTCCATTTTACTGTTTTGCTTCCTTTGAAGAACTGTTCAGTTTAATCATTTTTAGAGTTTTATAAACCGAAACCTTGATGTTGCTACGCAACCAGACTAGTTTGGGTGCAACTGGGTGTCACCCACAGAAACTGTTAGCACCGCTTAGTGCAGGCCGCTGGGCAATGTTTGGGAAGCTTTACGATTGTTTCACATTGTTTTATTAAGACTACACACAAAATGTGACTAGCAGAGTTTATTTGAGCCTATGCAAGCCCCAGCACTAACTCCTGTAGGTTTCATACCAGACATCTATTACAGGACACATTCTACCAATAATCAAATTATCGATATGTGCCGAATCTTATCGCTGCTATCAGTGTAGAGCGTGTATAGATTGTACTTCGTCTTTTACCACGAAAGATATTATGTGATCACAACAATGCCCATCTCTGGTGCCATAGTTTTCATCCACCACTGGAATGCTATTGCACAAAAAAATAAAAAACCAAATGAGAGAAAAATATATTCAAGATGTATATCCAAAAGTATATCCAACCTACACGCTCTCTATGACAGTGCAGTACCCTTCCATGGATCCATGTTCGTGCTTGAAACTCTTTCACAAAAGACCCCACACAGACTTCATATGCATTACACAATGCAAGTTGCACAACTAATGGGTCGTTGAATGCTTCCAACTTATAACAAAAGGCTCATCCATCATCATCAGCCACATCAACAAATTGCACATAATGCCTTACAGGTGTGTCAAAGGCACTACACGTCTCCCAGAATTATGAATAATGGCATATTGGATTCTTCTCTACTCTTCAAAAATTTTAATGATTTATAGCATAGTGAGTATTTTGTAAGCTTACTTGTACTAATTGCCAAGGAAGCCCATAAGGCTCCCATGATCTGTTTCCTCAGAATCTCAGTTAAGTTCTTCCTCTCTTTCACATTAACGTAAGTAATATCGAGTGGTAGGAGAGTGTAAAACGACTGCATATCACATAATGTGAATATAAAGATCCCATTATGCATTTGCTCAGGACCTCAACCAAGTTCTCTCTTTCTCACATTAATGTCTGCAATACTACGAGAGTATAAAATAAGTATGTGTCCTACTATGCGAATTACATAACTAGTGAGTAGTATAGACTTTCCTACACATTACTGAGGACTGTCATAATTCTTCGATGTCATCAATCACTGCATCAACAATGTGCATATAATGCCTTGCAGACATGTAGCGGGTGTTCTATCATGGCCGAGGAAAGACACGGACGCCGGAACCACACAGGAACAAATGCATCTTTATTGAAGGAATGCTCTGCTTTTAAAGCGCTTTATCGTGACAACGGTCTTATGTCATGGCTCATTCGATAACCGATATCACAGCGGGTTCCTCACTTCTTTGCAGGATGATGAATAATAATATAGTGGGTGCTTTCCAACTTAAAAATAAACCATGATTTATGGTGTCGTGGGTACCTAACAAGTGTATTTCTGTTAGTTTCATCAAGAGAGCTTAAAACAGGCAAAAAAATACCGCTCCTCCAGCTTTCAATGTGACTGTGCTTTTCTCACAGGCCTGGCGTTCATTTTACAGCAAGTGTTTAGCTTGCTGTAATTCGTCTGTCGGAACATGATAAATATCACGGGTGCAGAAATATTGAAAAGATTTGAGTAATGAATCGAACAGTGCTCTATGCGGCTCAGTTCTCAAATTGAATAGTACATATTTGAAATACGAAATATTCTTTGAAAGTTTTTGAATAACTAGCAAACACGAATGAAGCTCAGAGGACCGATACGATAGAACAGTGAGAGGTAACTTTTTCTGTTTTGATAACCAAACTGCCCAGATGCATGCAGCCCATGTACTTAGGAGAATATCGACTGAATATTGATCACTAGACAAAGCCTTTTTTTTGCATATAGCTACAGTGTCACTCTGGCAAGAGTCATCAACCCACTGTCTTCATGGTGATAACCATGAAGATGCTAACTAATTAAAATTGAATAATGTTTACACATCAGATTTATTTGATAGTTGACCACCTTGAGAAGTGCAAGCACTGCTATACTTAATCCTGCTATTACAAAATATTTAGAAGGCACTAGCAAGTGCTGTACATGAGCTTGCTTCAGAGGTGTTGTCCGTTGATTATGAGTAATCATTAAGTTCCTTTGTTAAACAGGGTGCAGGCTCGCTTACATGACAAAAACAAAAGAGTTTTCAAGAACTTTCAAGACTATGTGTGCGCATTTTCAAGGACCACATTGTCTGTGACAAACTCAACTGACACATCTTGAGGGGAGGATGGAGGCTTGAAACTATAATTTATCGAAAAAGGGTAACATCGCTGGAGAAAACATCAGAAACGTGGCTTCAATAACATCTTCTTTCTAGACAACTGTCAATTATAGTGTCTTCGAGTTACATTGATAATCACTTTCAGTATGACACATGATCCGAACTTTTTTCAGTATGGCACAACATGCAAAGAAAAGATAGGCGAAACTAAGGATCAGTTTATTATGCGCACTCCTTGCTGCTTTTCCTGAATTTTCAAATCAATGTCCACTATCTCCAGCTGCTTAAAGTTGGCAGTGTTCCTGAGACTGCTTGACTTGATGATTCACATCAGGTCACTATAGTTGCCTTTCTTGCATATGAGTCTGATGTAGCTGCCAATTTGCAAACAATAACTTCTTGTTTCATTTTCTTTTTTATAATAGTTTTGACATCCTCCTCAATGCGACATCTAATCCCGCAGGATGCGGGATTGAATCCCAGCTTGGGCGGCTGCATTTCCGATGGAGGCGCAAAATGTTGTAGGCCCAAGTGCTCGGATTTCAGTGCACGTTAAAGGACACCAGGTGGTAAAATTTCCAGAGCACTCCACTACGGCGTCTCTCATAATCATATTATGGTTTTGGGACATTAAACCCCACAATCAATCAATCAAATTTGAAAATATCTTTAAAACAATGAATATTTATTTACATTTTTATGTATTATTCAACAATTAATTTCTTATAGCCTTATTTATCTAAGGCAACATTTTATGAAGTTATTAGCTGTATTAAACTTTGTGCTTCAATCATTTGCTATATTCTATGACATGTGCTTTGTGTTCTTTTTTTAGTGTTGTCATCCCTTCTCCCTATGAAATGTACAATGCACCCTGAGGACAAAATAAATGAATAAATAAATAAAATGCTGAACATGAAAGAAATAGAGTGAGAGCAGAAAAAGGATTCAAAAAAAGAGGAAGCAAGCTTGACAGAAAAAGGAAAAAATGAATAAATGATAAGGGTAGATCAAGAAGGAAAAGCTAGGCCAGTTGGTTCATGTTTAGATACGAGGAAAACTAATCAATACTCAAGACAACGACGAAGAAGGCGTGAGCTTGAAGGTGCTTTCTTCATCATTCCTGTTTTGACTTTTTGCTGCTTGTTCTCAAATATACAGTTAAAAATGAAAGCAAAAGAAGTAGAAATAGAGAAATAGGTAAATATAGGTGAATTAAGAAAAAAAAAGAAAAGAAAAAAGAACGGTTGATTGCTTCGCCATAGGAATGATAGGCATGACTATAACATGAAAGTGAAATGGCTGTTTAGAGAAGTAGTCTAATGTTTAATGTTCTTATTCAAAAAGTATTGGTGCTTGACAACTAAAGCACCCTTAACTGTGAATGCATCCACATCGATGCTTTTTGATACACTTCCATTCGCCAAACATCCATGATTTTTATACTTTTGTTTAAAAAAGAGCAAACAAAACACAGTGTCAATTGTACTAATTAAGAGTTCCTACATTTGAGTACTTGGAACCCAGATGGCATTTTTCTTTAGGTCTAGCTGCATGAAGAGAGTGAATATCTGTTGAGCTGCTGATTACATAAACAAATATCAATGGAGAATGAGCAGGTGACTACATGTGCCACTCACATGAGAGAGAGAGACAGAGAACAAAAAAGTACCACACATGTCAGACATGGTGTCTAGTTGCTAGGACTAGAACGTAAGTTCAAAAAAAAACTAGAAGAAAGAGGACAGACAAGTCGAAAATTATATATATTATATGTGGGGTTTAATGCCCCAAAACCACCAAATGATTATGAGAGAGGCCAGAAATTTCGACCACCTGAGGTTCTTTAACGTGCGCCCAAGTCTGAGCACACGGGCCTACACCAGGCAGTGACTGCTACGACCCGGTGAAAATAGCGCAAATGCTACTTTCACCCAACTTGACTTGGATCCGTACAAAGCTATGGCTTTTGGAGAATGGTGGGTCAGGCAACCTCAGGTTCTCTGAAGAGTTAAATCTGGTTCTCTGGGCATATTTTTTTGCGTGTGGCGTGCTGTGGCTTTTGGTTAACAGTGGGTCAGGCAACCTCAGGTTCTCTCAGCGTGTGTGCATGCATGCGTGTGTGGGATGAGCTGTACGCGATCGTGAGCTGTACACATTTGTGTTGTGCTGGACGTGCGCTGATTACGGTGTCCTTGTAGTGAGCGTGGGCACTGCGATTGACCTTATCGTTGCCCATGTGCTTGACGAACACGGACAGTGTTTGCAGCACTTGAACTTGCACTAGGGTCCCTTGCTCTAGAAACCATATTTGCACTGTCGCTATGTGCTTCAGCATTAATTTTGTGATTGCTAATATTTGATTTTTTTTGTGTGAGCTGGCACCATTGGTTGTACAAAATTTACTGAGCATGAAAGTATGTTTTTCATTTTGCTTGATCATATGCTTCGGTAACTTGCTTTTGACTGTTTTGCCACGTGCTCGTCGAATGATTCAATTAATCAATGAGTGGCATTACAGCCATTTTATTGGTCAACGAGGCCAAGGTTAAGCCATGCAAGAGTAACACGATGTAACTTCAATTGAGATACTGATCGTGATTGCAAAATGCAGAAGATTCTTGGTTGAGAAACACGAATCAAATTGAAAGAGCCTGTATTGCACTACTAAATCCTCATACAGCTGCATAATCGATAGTTGTACATAAACAAGTGTTCGTCGCCTAGGTATGTATTACGTGCGGTTTGCACCCCGCAGGTTTTCCTGTCTACGTGTGTCTCATTTTTCGGCGCGAAATGGCACCCTTGTAAGCAATAAACAAGTTAGTATGAATTCCTTTCAGAGATAAAAAATCAGATAGGCAGCTGTTTTCTTTTTTCTGTTTTTGGAAAGTAAGCAAATTTCTAAGGGGAAAAAACTTCATCCATGTAGAATGACAGCAAAAAAAAGCACTGAAAAAATGGTGACTTCTTTTAATGTATAAAAATATTGTACAATGACATGGTTTACAATTTGAGACTTACATATATCATTGAAGGAAGGTGACTGTGGTGCATTTAGCAAAACGTACTAAATGATATTAAACATATGAACAAATGTTGTACACACAGATGTATGTCAATAGTTGCATAAGTTTTGTATAACCAGTTGTTTATATTTGCATAATGATGCCAGAAGCAACACGAGTGTTAAGAACATCAGTTGCGGTAAGCTGATATGTAGCGCTTGCGCGCTCAAGGGTGATAGCGCCTAACACTGCTACAAAAATCTATTTAAGTGTATGGCACTTAAAGGGACCCTGAAACAGCTTCATCGATTTTTTACTAACACATTGGGCTGGTAGACCATGTCCCAAGGGTAATTTAGAGACCGATTTGAGCTCTCTGCGCAAACTGTGTAATTTATTACAAAGCTTTAAAGTTGCGAATCGCTCGAGATCGCTGCAAATCGCTGCGACTCCGCCAAACGCATTTTCAATCACCCACACACCAAGCGACGCGATCTGCCCTATTGACGTCATCGTTTTCAGCTGGTCTGCTTGACTGCGCAACACGCAGCACAGGTATTTCTTTTCTAGTAAACAGGAAACAAATGTTGTTTGTAGTTTGTAAAACACTTTATAGTTTATTTTGATTAAAAACTTTAACCAAGAAAAAGAAGACGATCGTAGTTTACAACTAAGCTTTGGAACTTTCGGCACATGGCGAACGTTGTCTGCTTGGATCCCACACGCTCCATGTTGACGAGAGCTGCGCAACAAGTGGACATCACGCGGTTGTTGTGACACCATGAATCGCCCTTGCTGCGTTGTGGGCTGCAAGTCCAGCGATTGGCGACAAGTGAAGATGAGACACCGTCTGCCTGGGGAAGGCAGCAGGCGAATCGATTGGCTGCAGCGTATCAGACTGCCCACATCGCATCGGCGGCAGGATTTGCACGTATGCGGTCGCCACTTTCAGCTGGAAGATTACGAATGCAATTCTGCGCTTATGCAGCAATTTGGCATTCACATGAGGAGGCATCCCCTCAAAGCCGACGCACTGCCATCTTTGTTCCTTCCCGGTAAAAAGGTAAGTACACGGGCGATTCAGATCGTGTGACATGCAGAAAGGGAGATTCACAAATGGGCGTTCAGAATATCCCATTGAACCTCAGTAACAAGTGTATACGTCGTAGTGCCAGCTGAAAAATTGAGGTTCAAAGTACCGCATGAGTGATACCTACATGATGAGCTCAAATAAAACACCGCATTAGTGCAACGCGTGTTCGACGGCGTTAAGGTACGGCAGGATTGTGTGCGTTGTATCCATGCCGAATAGCAATAGCATGGCACGTTAGAAAAATGTCTTGCAGTGCCGGAGTCCAAAGTGCGTTGACGCTTATGCTTTAACTGTAGCGCATGTGCTTTCGTACTTTATTGATTCATTTATTTGCCAGTGTGAATGTACTTTTATGTGTAAAGGCAGTCTAGCAAGAGAAAGCATGCCGATTGATGGTTGGTTCGATTTATCGGCTGTGCTTGGGGAAGTTTATTTAAAATGCTTATGGCTGTCTACGGGGCCGATTATGAGCATACTGCTTTATGTTGTAGCGTATCATGCGGGAAAATGAAGAAGCTCAGAAATATGTGCACCTTAGTCAATTATTTTTATAACTACAATATTCCATTTGTTTGCGTCATGATGCATGAGCACCAAATCACGGCAGTTGAATGAATATCTGACTTCACATCTAATAAGGAGAACTTAGCAGTTAATCGAAGAAAAAAAAACAAATGCAGAGTTTATGTGCATATTCCATCAAAGATGTGGAAAAAAATGCCACAGTACTTTTTATACAAATACAATAAACTCTCCAGCTTCTGTTAGTTTTATACAAGATTTCTTGGTAAGGTGCTTTTAATAAACACACAAAAAACTATGTATGCTATGTATATAAAGTTGCTGTGCATGAAATGTGTGAATGGAAATGCAAAGGCAACAGTTATAACCATTGTCATCCATTGTGTTTATGGTAAAAGAAATTGATGCTTTTTTTTCAGCGTCACACACTGCCTCAGGAAAGTATCAGAGAGTGTGGCATAGTCTTGAAACCTTCAGCCAGCCAGGTTAGTCCTGCTTTGTTTGTGTATGTTTACACTGTACAAAAGTTACAGTGGAATGTATATGTGCTGCATAGTATTGCTGCATATTGTGGAAATTAAGTCAGCAATGTCTTTCCTATGTACCAGACACTGTGCAATAAGATGATGTTGGATAAGGCTGCTCAATTTCCACAGCTCTCAGCTCCAAGTTGAGATAATCTTTAGTTTTTTCAAACATATCTTGGCACCAGAAAAGTTATCGTAAAAACCAGAAGCATTTTAACATTTATAAGCATGTTGTTTAAAACAAACACAAGCTATTTTATATAAAGTGATCCTAATACCACATGGCCACACAGACAGTTTAATGTATAAAATACAAAGTTTAGCAAAAGTGCAGGTGTAACATAGTATGTTTATTCTCATCACCTCATATCCAGACAACCACGCCTAAAACTGTGCACAAGGCACCCACAAGTACAGTGGCAACTTAGACGACAGTGGAATGGGAGTCCATTAGTAAGTTGACGTAAAGGTTGAAAAATACACGTATGAATCATAAAATTTACAATAGCTGTTCACTTACAGGAATCACACCTAAGCTTGTAAATGAATTAAACTACCTAGTAGGAAATAATGCATGATTATGAACAATTGGGCATGAAACCAATCGAGGAAGTTTTGTTTATTTGCGTGTATCACAACCATCCCAGCTACGCAGGTGAACACGACCCTGAAGGTGCTTGTTTCGGCTTACACACAAACAGCAGCTGCCTGGGCCATAGAAGCTGCTGTGCAGACACAGCGTGGTGCTTCATCACAAGAAGCAGCAATATCAGCTTCAGCCGATGTCGCTTCAGTGCCACAGCTTCCAGCAGGTTTCAGGCCTCTCGGTGGCTCAACACCTATCCGAATGGATGAATCTTCCTCCGCTGAGAAAGAAAAGCCAGCTGCCGTAACATCTCTCGAAATGGCTGAATCTTTCCTTGCTGAGGAAGAAGAGTCAGCTGCTGATAAATGGACGCATCTTTCTCTGATGAAGAAGAGCCAGCTGCTGAAGCTGACATTAGATACTTGCCCTCATTCAGCGAAAGTTTCAGCAGGTATTACAAGCTTTAGTTTTTGGTGGACTAACAACAAAGTTTAACTCTTTGACAATACCAGATACTTAGCCATTCAGTGATCTTTAACATGTGATGAGTATGTAGTCACAAACTATTTCACATACTGAAACCACCACTTGAGACAGTTATTCTCTGGGGTTGTGTCTGCCCTTTCATGTTTGCAACAAAGGAAGTTGAGCTCCTTAGTTTCCTAAAACATTTTACCTCAGAGTAGTAGGTCATGACAGTTCACGTATCTTTGCCAGAACACGAATGGTCCTTTCAGCAGTGCATGCTCATTTTCTCTACCTATGTGTTTCAAAACTACAAATGTCAAAAGACAGTACCATTCATCTGAGAAGCCTGCCGAGACACTTCCATACATTGCAGGACAACCTGCAGATTTTGTAATAAAGAACATTAAAGATGGTACAATCAAATGCAGATTCATAGCTAGAATTTTTTTCAGGGGCGGCCAACCTGTTGAGGGCCTTTTTGAAATCTGTATTTTCTGTAAATCTGAAATCTGTATCATTATGCATTCTCGGTAGAACACACCCCTCCTTCCAAATTCCAAGGAGGGTGGGGCAGGCCCATACGGCACCCTTCTGGCCACGGGCCTCATTGAACACCTTTATAAGTGGCATGCACTGGGGAACAATCAGAAAACCATGTGAATTTTCTTATCACCCCTATTTCAAAGTAGGCATACTGATCTCTCTTATGACACATTGTCTCTTATATGAGTGTATCTTATAAAGGAGTTTGGCAGCATAAGTAGCACTTACGAATCCTCTTTATTGACATTAGCTAGACAAGAGGATGTTTATGACAACAGCAGTGAAAAATGTTGGTGCACATTAGCAGTCATGATGCTCTATAATACAGCATTGTTTTTAGATGTTGCCACAACCTCTAGCAAGATAACGAAGCGAATAAAAGGCCACTTTTCCCTACAGTGAGTATGCTTAGGCCCAGCTGCAACACTAGCACAGCAATTATGCCCAACTAGAATGCAGCCCTGCCAAAAGCAGTATAACTTATTTCACATGAAAGCACAGGGTGGTTCATGATAAACGCTTTTTTTATTATAAGCATATATAGCACAGGTTTTCAGATGTTCAACAAATAAGAAGGGGCACACTGACACGTGAGTACAACTGCATTCTGCGCAGCATGTACAATGAGCTCCCACTTACCAATGCAGTCGCACAGTGCACACAAAGAAACAGCAAAATGATTTCATGTGACACTATTTACACATTATTTGTGCCCTAATACATCAACTTATTTTGTATAACACATTGCCAGTTACTTTACATAGGACTTCCAAGCAATCCTAGACTTAGCTCGTGCGACTATTTTGCGATATATAGCATACCTTTGCCACATTTCTTGCTAATATTAAAGTGGAGTGCACCAGTTTTGTTTTCTCAGCTGGTTGCGAAGAGATAGACCTAAAGGGTCCTTGCAATCGTTAACTAAAGCTGCATGAGCTTTTCTGCTACAGCAGCATGTCACAATGAGCACCATGAATTCAGGTATTCACCTTGCATCATGACTAAGAGCTACAAGCTTTCTAGCAGTGCTTTTTCTCCTGATCCCATCGAGCATGCAACTGTCGCTAGTGTACAATTAAGCTGTAGCAAATTGTCCACAATATAGTTAAATATTTCACTGCAAAAACACTACCTATATAGGCCACTTCAATTTTCTGCAGTGCACTGATAATCAGTAAACACTAAGAAGTATTTGGAGAAGTTAAGTTAATCGAGACCATAAGCAATAAAAAAAATTGTAGTGGTATCTATGGGGGTGAAGTAATGACTACAGATGCATGGATGCTGGCACTTATTTGATGTCCCAGTGCTCACTCTACTAATTGACATCAGCAACTCCTCTAGAAGGTTGCCTGGAATTAGCAATGATCCCTAGATTTGTTGCAAGGTGAAATGCAAGAAGTACAGTCCATATGGTTAAAGTAGACACTAAAAAGTATTACTATGACTGTATCAGTTAAAAAAAAGTAGGAGGCTATTTCCTATTGGTGAAATAGGAGTCATACGAAACCTCACATCGATGGATCTGGCTTTTCATATATACTTTCTCTCCTATTAAGCAATGCTCCATCCTTAATATTTCCTTCACGAACATGCTAAGCAACACAACACTTGCTATAGACAACATAATCATTGAGGCAAAAACCTCTTTACAGTTACAATATAATCAATTTAATAACATACCCTATGCTTTCTAATTATCTGTCGGTTCTCATTAATCTTGTCTAACGAAAAAAAGAAACCCTTAAATTTGCCCCCTTTTTTTTCACTCATAGCCAGGGTCTCGTTCTGGCGGACCTAATGCCTTCAGGTAGTATGACAGAAAATATTGGTGAGCTGCCAGCTTGTAGGAACATCACATGCTACATAACGCCTACAGGCAAAAATTGAGTGTCCCACACTCGCTGCAATAGCAACAGGCAACGCTGACTCACACTTCCACATTTAAAAGGACATACATATCCCATAAAGTGGATGGGGGGATAGCGGCCATGGTAGCTTAGTTGGTAGAGCATCAGATGCGTTATTTGAAGGTCATCGGTTCAGTCCCTGCCCACGGCAAGTCATCTTTCCGTGGACTTTCTTTCTTAACAGTTACATCACAATTACTTTAATAACATCCCCTATACTTTCCTTGGAATAATTGTCTGCCAGTTATCACTAACCTAACCAAGCCGTATTAATGAGAAATAAACACTAGTGCCAAAGAAAGAATAGTGGATGTTATTAGTTGTAAATATAATGTAAATAAGAAGAAATAAAGGTGGATTAAAAGATTGCTTGTCGTGAGCACGGACTCAACCTGTGAACTTCAAATAACACATTCGATGCTCTGCTAACTGACCTATCGCCGTGACCATTCTCTCGGCCACTTTTTGGGGGGCATACGTGATGAGAAAGTAGCCGCCGTTGTTGCTCAGTTGTAAGAGTAGCGGACGTTTTATGCGACCGTCGCAGGCTCAGTCCCAGCTCCTGTCAAGCAATCTTTTCGTCCACCTTTACTTCTTCACATTCACGCTACGTTTACTGCAATGATTATCCCCTATACTTTTTATAACATTATAGTTGGTTAGTTCTGAATATTATGTCCAACAAAGAAAAAATAAGTCTTAAAATTTTTACTTCTTTCTTTCAACCAAGTCATCCGACTTGTCCATTGTGTAATACCGAGTAACACACAGGCACTAACATGTTTTGTGGGGTCATTCATTCGCAGTACCAATCAAGACAACAGCACTGGAGTTCTAGCAGTGGAAGAGTCTCTTCAGAAGGAACGAAAGTTCATTGTGTTTGAGAGCTCCCTTCGTGAGCTGCTCGCTAACTGCTCCGTATGTGGCCAAGCAGTTGGCAACCTGAACTTCAGTGTCATGGGAACTCTAGTCGTTGTAGAGGGGGTGTGCGAGCAACAGCACAAGCTCCACTGGAGAAGCCAGCCACCTGTTCAGGATAGTGGAACTGGAGCCGGCAACTTCCTTCTGGCTGCTGGCATGCTCTACTCGGGCTGCGAGGTGGCTGCCACCATCCGATGCCTCAAGTCAATTGGTGTCCAGACCATCACAGAGCATACCTTCTACAACTACCAGAGGGCCTACTTGCTCTCTGCAGTAAAACAGGTGCACTTATTTATCAACATCTAAGTATAACTATAGCAAGACTTCTAGACATAATTGGCAGCATGAACACAAATGCTTATACTACTCTTGCACTACAAGTGAATCTTATGTTTTTGAACATAATTTTGCCATAAATTTTACACATTGTGCAGAAGGAAGCAAAACATTTGCTTCCTTCTGTATATCTTGGTCAATGTTATCTAAATGCAGAGCATAAAATCATTTTGTAAGAAACGTCTACAAAACTACCCCATCTGATTTCATGGTTGCAATGCAAAAGGGAAGCTTAATATTTTTGCATGCTAATGTTTAAATTCAGAAACCAGTCATCCGGAAACATCACAGTTTTACAAACAATTTTAGCATGCTGCCTTATTTATCCTACTGTATAATCCGAATACAGATGATTAAACTGAATTTAAGTTGATGAATTTATACCGTGGAGGTGGAATACTCTTTAATTGCTATTATACCAGGCCCCGGAAACTCAGCACTAGTTTCGGTTTCAAAGAACATGCACGCCTGTAGCGGTTGCCGGGCATCCTAAGGTCCGGTTGATTGAAGTGAGGTTAATGTGAATGTTCGCATTTATTGGCTTTCACAAGTTTTACAAGTAAAAAAATTCGATGCCATGTAAAGAAGTTCTCCTTTGTTATGATTTTTTTATTCTTTATTTCGTGAATTTCATTAGGTGAATTTAGGTGAAGCGCAGGAACTGATTGACCTGCATTGATATTGCTTGCCTCTGCTCCTTCTCGTCCTTCGCTCAGCAATATTAGAAGCTGAATCTCGCTGAGTTACCTCGCTCGGTTGGCATGTCACCTTCAGGAAAAATTAAGACAGCAAGTTGTGATGAGCAGAAAACAGAAGCCGCAGTGAGATACCCCGGACAAGTCAACCATGCATGCGTCAAAGATCGCTTATTAGGGCAACACATGTTTTCAGCCGCTCTGCGGAGTGCTAACCCGAGGATTTCTTGTTCCGCTAAGGTTTTTCAGCGTTTTCTAAAGGCAACAGGAGCACACAAGAATTTGGAGCAATTATTGGAGCAGGTATCGATTTTGTATGAGTAAACTCAGTTCTCAAGCCCGACCGGACTGACAGAAGTGCAGTGTCGCTTGACACACTGGTGAAGACTGCAGCAAAGCTCCTCTAAAAAAAATGCGTTTAATAAAAGGCTTGAATTCGAGCTGACTTAGTAACATTGTTTTAGCTTCTTTTACTTTTGGCGACTAGTTCAAATGATGTGAAGTAATTATATGCTGCTTCCTCCTTATGAAATTCTTGTAGCTGCGGTTTGAAAATTTGTGAATCCTTACTTCTAATAGTGTCACTCAAATACGCATCATGGACTAAATGCTTCTAAAAACTGCTACAAAAAATGTCAGTGGAGCCAATGTTTTGACAAGTGAACTTTTCTTTCTCAAGGCAATGCTGTTGCCCTGATGAGGACAAGTGAACTTGCTGAAACACTGTTTGTAGCTATGTTCTTTCTTGAAAAACTTCTTATCACATCAAGCCTCTCTGTGCCTCTGAATTTTAGTCTAGTTTGGTACTCAAATTCTGTAAGGAAACTATGCGCGTTGTCATCACATACGTGATTGAGTCAAATACAACGTGTCCTACTCGCGATTGTTGATAATTTTCACATTTTTCTTTTTTTCTCTATTCGATGACCTCACCAGTGGCGTCACGAAATAAATGTTCTGTTGGTGATTTTTTTCGAGTAGGATGCCTGGCCACCGCCCGTGGAAAAAGCAGTGCTGCTACTGCTGAGAGCGAATACATAGGGAGGTACAGGGAGCTTGTGCCCCCTGATTATGCTGCGGAATACTAAAAGAACCTATGGATTGTGCCACCTGTCTTTCGAGCTCTTCCTCAAGAAACAAGCAGCCATGGTGGATTCACTTGGTGACTTGCAAATTTACCTTGTAGTTGATGGGCGATGCGACTCTCCTGGCTACAGTGCCAAGTATACGACATACAGTGTGCTTGCCATGCAGACTGGCTGCATTTTACACACTGAGCAGGTGCAAGTCAGAGAGGTAAACTTGTAGTGCTAATGGTATACTGTTCAAGTGCTAAAAAGACCTCTTGCTGCACTTTCGTTCATAGTCACCCGAAGTCCCCAACAGTGTCTCAATGAAAAAGAAAGGGCTGGCCAAGTGCCTGACTACTGTGGAAAATCTAGGCATCTACATACGCTCCTTGACAACAGGTACCATATGTTCGTGCGAAATTCGCGAGCGAATCTAAGAAACATCAAGTTAATAAAAAATATATCTTTATGTGAAATTGTTAGGAAATGACTGTTGAATGCAAGGGGGGCATGGTAGTTTTATCACTCTTGTAGAAAGCACTATTGTGCCCATGACAGCAGGTCCAATGGACTTACTAGGCATAATTTTTTCCAGACCGACATCCTGGAGTAAAGTATACTGCCGCAAGAACAAGCCAAACATGCCACACTGGTATGATGTTTGGCACATTGATAAAGGTAAGCATGTACACTGTTTATAATGTTAGTGTGGGGCATGTACAGTAATTTGGCCCACTCTGATAAATTACCCTAGAAGGCTGATACTTACACATGAGTAACATCTTAAAAACAGGCTTGTTGACTAGTAATCATGGTAGATAAACTTGCAAGTCAGCAAGTTGCCTTTTGCATGCATGGTCTAATCACATTATTCAAGACAACCAGTAGTAACATACTAGGTTATAAAAAATCCTACAATTAGTGCAACTTTTCAGAAACATGCCGAAAATTTACTGGAACATTTGTATTGCATTCATATTTGTAGTGAATAAAATTGGACCATCTCCTGCTAAAGGGAGCCATGTGTAGATGCGAATCACCGGGCACTAACGCTCACACTGGCGGCGACATGACGCTGGCGTGCATCAAGCCAAAGCTAAGTAAAGACAATCTTGAGTGAACTTCGAACGCGCAATCCAGTGCCTACATATATGGGGTGACCAGTGAATGGTTGTGCAGGACGAGCAGTCAGTTTTATACTATCATATGGCCTTGCAAGGCAAGAGAGGGGGTGGGGAGGGACAGTTTTGCGGGTCTCACATGCGACAAGTGGGGACAGGATAGAGAGAGAGTGACGTCAACGTGCGTGCACTGAGGAAAGGCGTGACTTACTTGGCACCGCTCCAACAGCTGCGGCCAGGGGAGCGCGGTGCTGATGAAAGGACAGTTTATGTCTGCATCTGCTTTTTTTTTTCTATGAATATGAACACAACTGACTCATAACTAGCCCGCATGACCTCTTTGGCTGCTCAAACATGTTATGACATTACAGGCAAGCACATTCCTGAATGCTCTAAGTAGAGACTCTCAGAAAACTTTTATATCTTACAGTAGGAAACAGAGCTGACACCAAAATTTCTGTCGACATAGCTCTGTAATGCTTTCACATTAAGAACAAGTCCCTGTACCGTGCTTCTTACAGAAAAAAAAATGTCTTCTAATCACCTGTACTGTGCTTCTTACAGAAAAAAAATTGTCTTCTAATCATGAGATTCTGCCCCCAACTCCAGGCGTAAAGAAAAAGCTCCTAGCTGCCAGCCGCAATCATCGAGTTATCTCCCCTTGGATCCAAAGCATCATCAACCATCTCTATTGGGTTGCTGAATGGGCCAAGGAAATGGAGACCTTGTTGTAAGCATGTGGAGGAGTCTGCTGAACCATGTTTGTGACAAACACGACGGTCACGATGGTCCATACATGAAATGCCTCCATGACCACCTGGAGGACAGGCAATGGTTGAACTCAAGTGAGCATGCAAATCTACTGTTCCAACTAATCTTACTAATCTTACTGCTTATCTTACTGTTCCAACATTACAATTGCGGACAAATAGGCAAATGTTGGGACTCAGTGTCAAAGCGCTCAGTCCTTTATAACGGCAGGATGATTCACGTCTAGTGCCTAGCTTTCACCACTAACCAGCATGAACATCACTAGTGCGTTATTCAAATTCAGAATATTTTAATACATTTTCAAAAGTGGTCTAATAATATGTTTATTATAACAGTTGGATTTAAAGAAAAGGTGCAAAGGTAAAATGTCACAATCATTACAAACAGGTGCAACTATGCACAACGATTCAGACATGCTGCTGCAACAGTAATTATGACCTATTCATGTTATACCTGCGTTACACGAGCCCTTTCAAAAGGTCATCCAGTCGATGGCTATTGGAACGGGACAACTCGACTGACTTGGTGAAGCTGTTGCGCTGCTACACGGCAGTTCTGAACGGCCACTTAGTAATTCAGATGTTTCTTGCAAAAACTGTGTGGCGTTTCGGGTCCCTATTTTAGTAATCATATCACCTAACGTTAAATATTGTAAATTCACCTAAAAACTGAAATATGTCTACTGATGTTATTTAAATAATTCAATAAATGTTTATCTGCTGTTATGAATGTATATTTAGCTTTTACGTTGTTTGGCAGCGAAGCCGTGGTGAGCGGTACACAGCGAGACAGCACACTAAAGACACCGCCTCATTCATAAACGCTCCTTCACTAGACTTGCCACTGCTTTCAATGGTGCTTTCTTCCACGATTCCTCAAGATGAAATTATAGGTCTTCTTTTCCAGGCAGAAAAAATTAATTTCACAAAATACCCTGAGACATTATATGGCCTTTGGACTACATAAACATATTTAACTTTGAAATATCTGTTCCAGCATCCCGTGCCTTTCATGAATTGAAAACCGTAGTGGACAACCCTCTACTACTCCGAGACATCCGCCGGCTCTCTCCCGAGGTGCAAACATTCTCATTGGAGTCATTCCACAGTGTCCTGAATAGCTTCGCCCCAAAATCTAATGCTTTCTCAGAAGACGGCATACAAGCAAGGTACTCATTTTTGTCACTTTAAATCTAAGAAAAACTAACGTTGAAACCTCTTATTCGTTAGGGCATGGCTCGCTGTTCTTCACTTCAATGAGAATGTCGGATGGCAGCAAGCACTTAGGAGGGAGAGGAGCGATGGAAAATAAAATCGTCGAAGGCAAGGCGAGGCCACTTCACTGTTGCCCCAGTCAAAGAGGAGCCTAGCTATGGTATGTAATACTTTCGGACTAACCAACCGTAGCAGCACAATGAGTCCAAGGAACACATATAGATGGTGATTCATATTTCTACTTGTGTGCAAAGTTAAGCTAAAGAAAAAGTAAAAAAAAACAAGAAAAAATACTTGCCACTTCTGGGAGGGCGTATTACAGATAAATTGCACAACCAATTGTGATACTGTGGCAAATCTTCTGCCATCTTCTCTCTAGTATATTTTTGCATCCATGCAACATTTAACAACCTTGGGATTGTTACCCATGTGGCAATCTACTAATCACAGCTTACTGCTTGCTCTTTTTACTGTTTCTGGAACATTCCCTTCTATGAGGGATTATCATTTTCATGTGAAAGTCACCTTTTTGGGAGTCTCAACCCGTCTAGCGTTCATTAGATCATGTATTATGGCTGTTTTAAAGTAACCGTAGATACAGTGACAAGTGCGAAAATATAAATATAATTGCGTTTACCTTATATAGTCATGCTTGACAGCATATCATCTATGAAATCTCAGCAGAGGATATAGAGTACAAAGGCAGCTCTTAAAAATTTTGAGGTTGATGTGTGCAATCCAGTGCAAGTACTATGTGCTGCTCTCCTGATGCTGAAATCGTCTTGCGACACTGACTCTGGCTTGTTAAAGGTTCGTGTGCTGAATGACGCCACCTGGCAAAAAAAAAGCGTTCCACTGAATAACACTCACAGGTTTCCATGCAAAAGAAAATCCGATACCTGGAGTTGTATCGTAAAATAAGTAAAATGATCAGGCATGTAATCTGATGATTGTAAGTTTGGTTACTGCATATACATAGTGGTCTTTTCATTTTTTTTTTCACACTGATGCCGCAATTACTACTACAGTCACAATAAAAGAGTGCAATTAACATTCTCTATGCCTTTCTTGGCTTCTGTATCAGCTAGTAATCAATAACTCCATATAAGGAGACTTGAAGGTGATTCCTGCTTTCTGTAGTGCCACCACTGCAGAAGAGCTTTCAGCTCGTGCAGCTAGTCATGACAGATCAAAAAATGGGTGCGCATCTGGTAAGGAGTGCTGGCTGTTAATTGAAGAGACCCGCTTCTAACAAACTGTGGCATTCTAGATGGCAATTAATGGAAATTCTCCTAAACAAGCGTGCAATAAATATATGCTAAAAGGAGAGCCTGAAGATAAATATAGGGTTGTAACCATGCCACAGCATGCGTGCTTCTATTGTTAGTGGCCATCACCAGCTGCCCCAGAAGAATTTTTTAATTGTCTCATAAATCACTCACCCCCACCTCAAATTTGGATTTATATCATTCATAAGGTAGATTGACCTACGATCAAGTAAATATGGTAATTACTTTTATCTTGTAATGTGTCCTGGAATAATAGTGATTTTGTCTTTCTTCAATATGCAGGATATATTCAAGAGCTGTTGGAAGATGCCATGGACCTCTGCGAACACTCGGCATACAAGAAGAGCTTTGCAAGCAATGAGGCAGCAGAGCCGTGTCATATGTCACTCACCTGTGACCGGCCATCTAAGGAGGAGCTCATTGCTCAGAGGCCCACACGCTTTCCCAAACCATCGACCTCTAATCAGTGAAATGCATTTGTTCTCATGATGTGGGTGTCCGTTCAACGTCCCAAAACAGTGATGCAATAATGAGGAACGCTAAAGTGAAGAGTGCCAAGAATTTTGGTTACAAGGTGTTCTTTAGTATGCACCTAAATCTAAGAACATGGCCTCAACCATTTTTTCCTCCAGTGAAAATGCAGCCACCATGGCCAAGATTTGATCCAGGGTCCTTCGGATTATCAGTACAGTACCATAACAACTAGACAAACCATGGCGGGTAGTCACGAATACTAGTCACAGCATCAAAAGCCTACCATCAAACTTGCATCAAATCCATTTTCACGTGTGTGCTATACGGCTGGCAGCACACAAAGAGCCACTGGCTGAATCGAGCGAGAGAGCTACACTGGATTGAAGCAATGTGGAAAGCTCGGTGAAACAGAGAGAATGCAAACGTAGAGACGACGCAGGTGAAGTCATCTGGCACTTGTGATTGAAGCAATGTTGAAATCTCAGTGAAGCCGAGAGAATGCAACCGCAGCAATGACGCAGCTGAAGTGTTCTGAGACAAGTACGACGCAACAAACCTACACGGCATACGGGCAAACATGCAACCTTGACCGATGTGTGGAAAGTGCCGTCCAATATTATTTTCTTGTGTGTGCTATACGGCTGGCAGCACACAAAGAGCCACTGGTTGAATCGAGCGAGAAAGCTACACTGGATTCAAGCAATGTGGAAAGCTCGGTGAAGCAGAATGCAAACGTAGAGACGACGCAGGTGAAATCTTCTGGTACAAAGTGACGCAACGAATCTTCTTGGCAGTTGGGCAAACATGCAACCATGACTGATGTGTTCAAAGTGCCGTGAAATGTTATTTACACGTGTGTACTATACAACTGCAGCCCACAGCCACTGGGTGAATTGAGCGAGGGAGCCACATTTGACTGAAGCAACTGCTTTCCTGATAGTCAGAAAACGATGCAGCCATGATTGCTTTTTGTGAAGTGCCACGAAATATTTTTTTCCTATCTGTGTGCTACGGGAGGCCGTCTAGAAAGAGCTACATCTATTTGAGATGGCATCACAAGTTTGACAGAATGACTAGATGGGAGTATTTGGGAAATGTTCCTCGTTTCTTGTTTGGGTGAGTCTTGAAAAGAAATGTTCCATCATATTTAGTTATTTCCTTTGTATAATGCTTCTGTATGATAATTGTGCATCTATTTTAAACCTGTTCACTAATGAAATAGTCTGAAATTATCATCATAAGTGGTAGATGCGATGAGCAAGCCCTAATTAATGCTGTCTTAAAAACTGATGCACGAAGCAAAACTAGTTTGGAGCGATAGATTGCATGATAAGTCCACTGGAAAAGACAAACTTGTGCAAAACAGGTCTACCGAAAAGAAAATGAATGCCGAAATCAGTTGAAAGCACGGGATGTTTGCTGCTCAATTTCAAGTTAAGATATAAAAAACTTTCACGTGCCTACAGAGGTGGATATTAAAAGCCCATGTAGTCGGCTGATGGTAACTGCTTCTGGATGGCGGTGACTATGCACGCAGGTAATACAACTCTGTTGCGTCGCCCAAACCTCTTCCAAATCCATCGCGTGAAGAAGCGTGAAGAAACCGATATTTACTGGAAAAAGGCATAGGATGACATTGCTGAAACTGCAAATTCGAAATGTCTTTTTTTTTTGTTCAATTCAGCATTACCTGTGTACTTCTCCTTTAACCGCGACGCCATTCTCCTGCAGCTCACAATAGAGAACGCGCAGCACTGAGGAGCTCAGACACACGCTTTGGAATTCTTCGTGCCGAGTTATGCAGCAGTCCGGACTTTCGAGAACAATTTGCGGTATGTTGCTACAGCAGACTTGCTTATGGGCCGTTGGCATTGCTCCACAAAGCCCGCAGTCGCACCTGCATTCGCGAAAATCAGCCTCAGTTATTGTTATCATGGACACCGTACGAACATCGCGAAATGAAAGACAATGTCATGACAAAATCATTTGTAAGCTAGTGGTTATGCAGCACAACGTACAAGTTACATGCGCGAAAAAGCAAGTGCAGCAGCTACGCGAGGGCGAACAAGTATCGAACAAAAAGGGCTACTTGAATCATTTACACTTACCCGTGACCATTGCCATCGTCATGGAAGTCCGGCAAATCAGGTGGTGGCGGATCACTGCTGCCATCCTCGGCACGAAACGCAGGATCGCAAAATGATGTGTCACTGTATGGTTCAAAACCCATTTCGTTGCTCCTTCAGCACAACCGCTATTCAAGCTCGGCGTCCATGGTGAGGAGTGGTTCAAAGCGCCGTGAAACAACAACAACAAAAAAACAAAGGCTGCTCGCATTGAGCGCACAAACAGACGATCACCCAGCTGACCCAGCCGCGGTCAAGCGCCTCACTGCCAGTGGCTCTGCTCTGGCTTTGACTTACCGGAAGCAGACGACACAACGTCACGCATGCATTCTGCCACGTCACATCATGACGCAGGCCCCGTGAAGGTGGAAGTTAGCCCTGAGCACTCAAAGGAAGAGTTGAGGGTGAAAGGCGGGGCGGAGGAGGAGGGTAATTTTTCAGTGCTCGTAGCTCCGTTAATAATGGGTGGTTCGATGGGATTATGGTGCCAATGATTTGCTCCAGTAGTGGTCTAAGCGAAAATAGAAAGTGAAAAAACCGTTTCAGGGACCCTTTAACTACAATCGACGTGAACTTCAATTGACCTTTCAAGCAACATTGTGCCTTAGTGGTGTCTATTTCCACAGCAGTGTCGAGACCTGGTGTGGCTCTGAGGTAGAATACTTGATTGCCACGCAGAATGTTTGATTTTCATTTCATGAGTGAATTAAACCACTGTGAGCATACATTAATAGTATTTGTGCTATGAAGTCGTTTTTCTGCTAGTAAAAACAAAAAGGCATGACCACGCCCCCTTTACGATGCTACTTTAGGTGACCGCCCCCTTAAAATGAGTGGCTGGATCTGCCCCTGGCTTCACATACACCAAATTTGGTGTTACTTGACATCAATAGATGACGAAGGCAAATTACTGGTGTAAACATTTTACATGACATGCGTGTCATGTGAGAACATGACATCATACCACACTTATGATGCAATTGCAGCCGCTTCGCTAGCTTCACATATAACAAACTTGGTAATTATGAGACGTGAATGGAAGACAAAGTTAAATGACACGTCCAAACATGATAATCATTTAGCATGTCATCTAAAACATCACTACATGCTACACTCATAGCTGGCTCACGGCAGTTTCGCTTGCTCCACATATACCAAATTTGGTATCACGTGGCGTGAATAGACGAAGGTAAATGACATGAACAAACATAATAATCATGACATGGAAGTCATGCTCAGTATAATTTACGTCCGTTTTATTACATTCTGATTTTAAGCAACATATCAACCTTTCTCATTCGTGCTTCCCATATCATCGATTTGTACTGTATGTGGGATCTGCCATTTTTTTAAATTATTCGACTTATTAGCCTATTTCTCGTTTTCTGCATTCACACTTTGACGCTTTAGACCCTGGGTGCATTATCTGGAATTGCACATGTGTGCCTGGAAGCCACCTAAAGAGCGAGTTCTAATAGGCCTGGCCTACCTTCGATGTGTCTTAATCCACAATTTCTTTACTATGCTTCCAAATTACAAGTGTAACTTCACTCTTGCCTTCTTGGTGAATGAGCTCTATTTCATACCTGTCAGCTTCATAATTAGATGTGGCAGTATTGTTTGCCCTAAAATAAAGTGATATCCATACCCTGGTTTCCTCTTGGCTCCATTGATGCCAGGGATTGCATGCATAGTCCATGTGCAGCTCTAGCCATGTAGTACAAAATACAGACACACACACAAAAACTCACTTCTTCAAGGTCGAGGTACATGTAGGAGGGAGTAGAGATTAAGTGACAAATTGCTAATGGGGTTCTTAGAGTGGGGCGACCTCACTGAGCTAGCAGGGCCTCTGTTCCCATTCAGCTTCTGCCACTTTTGAACTACAATTAAGTGCTTACTAACTCGAGAATGAGCAGAGTTATGCATTTGTGTTAGCATGGAAGCATACAAAAGCAGCAGAGACCAAGGTTAGAAGCAATATTGCATCTTTACCATTCTCAAAATAATTACTTCTTTTTGTGATTGATTTCTCCAGTTCTTCAGCATGTGACTATGCCAGGCAATCTTATGATGCAAAATAGTGCCAAAATATTCTGTGTAAAGTTAGGGCTGTGTTTTCCGGGGCACATTTAGCTAGTGTGTAGGCTGCATTAGCAATGGACTGGATTAAATTGTGCATTACTCGATGGGGAAGAAATTTAATAGCGCCATAAAGGAACAGTGGGTGAAAATGACAGATACAACATATGTGTCTTTTGCCTTCTCTAAGTTTCATCTACTATGCTGTTTGATACCTTCCTAAAAAAATCCATATTCAGTAGTACACCTGCAGTGTGGGCTGCCATGCACAGTCTGAAAAGTGCTCCACAAAATTTGGGGGAGTCATTCATTTCAGAGTTATGGGAGTATAGATTGATTGATATGTGAGATTTAACGTCCCAAAATCATCATATGATTATGAAAGACGCCGTAGTAGAGGGTTCTGGAAATTTCGACCACCTGGGGTTTTTTAACGTGCACTCAAATCTGGGCACACGGGCCTACAACATTTCCACCTCCTTCGAAAATGCAGCTGCCGCAGCCGAGATTCCATCCCGCGACCTCCGGGTCAGCAGCCGAGTACCTTAGCCACTAGACCACCGCGGCGAGGCAGTACGGGAGTAGAAGCACTACATCTGGCATGTATTGATTACATCATTGAAAAAGAAAATGAGTACACTACACTTGCGAGAAAGTTAAAATAATGTCAGCGATTCTGAAGTTAGAGAGAAAGGACAAAGATTTCTAGTGCTATATACGTATTGGTGAGAAACATTAAACACACCTTTCCGAGAGAAATGAAATCTCGGGAACTGCAGGGCTATAGGTACTTTTTAATTTGTGCTGCAGATGATCTCGAAGTATGGTACGTCACATATCTCGATTTACATATTGTGCATGCACATCTGCACTTCACAGCAAAAGTTCTTGCAAATTGAATTTAGCCAACAAAGTTTTCTGCAAATATTTGTTGCAGCTACAAAAACACGGCTCGCTGCAGGTTTTCTCTTTGAACCTAGAAATATGTTACTTAAGGTAGATTTCCACTGCAAGAAAAACAAGTTGTGCAAAGTAATTAATGGCATTTATGATAAAGCATAAACAAAGTCTGAACAACTAGCTTCAAGGCATATAGGCGATAATTCACTGCATAATATATTATAAATATCTGTAGAGCCCAAGTGAGAGCCACGACTGTCTTTTATGAAAACCGAGTTCATTGTATAATTTTTATTATTGCTTTCGATGCAAGAGCCAGGCATGCTCATTTTTAGGCCCTCAACCGCCATGGCCGCACCATAACCATTGAAAAACTTCTACTAAATTGTTTTAGACTATTTGCGCCCATGGCTAGAGTAGTCTAAACGCAAGCCTCCGTGATAACGACGCATATTCCATGGGGTCCTAATCAGTCAACTTTGTGGACTAGGGATTGTATTAAACATTGTAGAGTGTATTAAACATTGTAGGGGACAGACAGACAGACAGACAGACAGATAGACAGACAGACAGATAGACCATTGAAGTCAATTTTTCCTTCTTAGCCAATTCAATGCTCAGTCGATTGAATTTTTTATAATGCTATCTACTCGCTGTCCCACCCTGCTCAGTTATGGGTGTACATATAAATTAATAAAGTTACAGTCATTATTTAGATGCTGACAGGTGTATGCAATGCAAAATATCTCCTAATTCAAAATAAACTTCCCTTATCGAGATAGAAAATAGAGCTGGAGCTACAGACATTGTCACAATCATAGAATACTACCGTGGTCATTAAACACATACATATCCACACATGAGGAAGGGCCGATCGTATATGCACCCAAAAACAATGTAGCATTTGTTTGGCTTCACTGCAGGACGAAATGTCACACGGTGAAACATAATTGCTTTGCAGTAAAGCATATTTGCTGTCAGCATATCGAAAGCGGCATTCCCTGATGTATACAGCTTGTAGGAGCTTCTTGCGCAAGCTCCCACTAAGTTTGAACAGTGCGATCGAATTCAGATGGAAGAAAACATGCACATACACCCAAACAGAATAAACAACCTTGGTGCACAATCACCGGTCTGAGGAGTGCCTGTCAAAAATCTAGCTACATATGTAACAAAAGCAATTGGACCTCTTGGGTTGCTCATGGCAAGCAGACTAATAAGAGTTAACATCTCTTGCACAACAAATTGATATTTTCATGCACTTCTACAGGTGTGAATGCACACACAAATGCACGGATGATAACATGACAATTCAGGGCTAAGTAACGCACATGTTTTCATTTCCACCGTTTAACTCTGGTCACAACAGCGCAATTTTTACTCGAAAGAGTAGATCAGAGTCAACATTATCTCTAGAGATCATATTCGTGATGTCATGGTTATTTCAAGCTATCACGCATAAAAGTATGATAAACAAACTCGCCCGCCACATGCTTCATATATAGTTTGATGTACATGTACAACATTCTTCAGACATTCAGAACCGCTTCTCATCTGACGATCTAATTCGTGCAGTATCGATTGTCATGTCTGTTTATGACGGTATGTCATTTTATGAGAAAGGTGGCCATATCAAATGTTTAAGGAAGAAATGAGCGTTATTGTGGAGGCTCACGTTGGGAGCACAGTTACAAAAACTGTGTTAGTAACCTGACTCCTAGTACATGTCATATATAAAAGTAGTCTAAAACATTCTAGAAGTTGCTCAAACATTCTGACGTGGCCTGCACCAATCAATTTTTGATGGGTATATCAATCATATGAAAAGAAAATGAGCGAGTGTGGAATATCACCGCTACTGTATACAACCAATCTCTTCAAACGACTCACTCACAATTTTCTACACGTACCCACCGGGAAAATCAACCATACAAATTAAGTCGTAAAATAAACTTGGCTGTTATAACTAATACAGTTGTGATAGTCACAACTGTATTAGTTATAACAGTCACAACAAGGTCACAACAAGGTCAGACAATATTGCCTCGACCGCGAATAGTCGCTTTTCATACATCAGATTCCTATTACTTGAACTAATAACTAATACAGTTGTGATAGTCCCATTGGTTTTATAACATCATGCTGTTAATTATCACCTGCACGTATTCCTTGCACAACTTGTTTCATTTGCAGTACAAGTTCATTTTGCAACAATATGTCAGGGTGCAAAGTGCATCGTGGGTTCTCTTGAGAGAACCCAATATGCACTAAGCATGCAGTTTATATAGCTGCAATTAATACAAAAACTTGGTTCCCTGATTAATCAACTGCAATAACTTTTGTTCTACAGCAACGATGCACATGTATGTGCACAGTACAAGTTAAGAGATATGTGACCATACTTAAAGTCATCTGCAGTATTGACTAAACAATACAACTGCAGTTCTCTGCCAATCTGATTCTTTCTGAAATATCTATTGAAAGTTCTTTACCAATTAAATACCTAGCATTTGAAAGGCATTTCCTTTCTGTCCAGCTTTACATATACATAAGCTTTACATAAGCTTTTGTAACAGTGGCATACTTATTACATACCATATGTAATTGGCTTTGAAAGGAATGTCTTCCAGAGTTTTTGTGAAGCACTAGAAGCACTAGTTTGGAATGTTCTTGGCGTCACATGCACACTGCATTCAGGTGTAGCATTAAATACTATTTTTTACGAGGGAATAACAGCGCTGTTGATTAAATAGAGAGAAAGCAATGGGACACCCATGAAGTTCCTTTAATTTCATCACATCTTTTCTTTATATTGTAATGATCATTTATTCATAGCTAAATTAGGTTTATGCAAATGCAGCCTAATAATTGAGACACTTGATTATAGTGACCCTGCAAACATTGCCCAAACTTGATGCAGCATATTTTGGCTCTATTATGAGTCATAAGAATGCTTTGCACAGACACACGCTAAAGAATGACTGGTATATAGATCATAACAAAAGGAAATAGCTACATTGAGGACAGCTTAGGGACAAGATTGTAACCTTGGTCTCAAGTTTTCTCTCTTTCTCTTTTGAAACGAGATATGTATACTCTGTTCTTTGTCCAAATAAACCAATTAGCAATTAGTCACTAAATTCATACTTGTTTTTGGGATGTACTTATACTGTAGAGAAGAAAGTATTTCTTTGCTGTGTTTTATACATGGCTACAGCACTACAGGGGCAATGCATACACCCCTGGCATCAACAAAGCCATAGAGAAAACCAAGGTATGAATATTGCTTTATCTTAAATGCACAAGATTGTGATATCCTATTACATATGAGTGCTAGGTCTTTGGAATCCTTTGTCCCTTCTTCTTCAGCTTTAGAATTTCTGCCATGTTTTTAACTTCCTGCAAGAGGGGTACACTCTTTTTCTTTTTTTTTTGTTATAGAACCTATGCATACGGAAGTGGAGCTCCTGCTCCTTTAGTAGATTCTGAAATGAATAACTCCCTCATTTATTGTATGAAACACTTTTTCACAATGTGCTTAGTAGCACACACTGAGGATGTACTACTGAATACATCTATTTTAGGGGATAATCGTGCAGCACTGTGGAAAAATTAGAGAGAAGGCAACAGACACAACATGGGCCTGCCATTTTCACCTTATCTTTTATTTATGGTGTGTTTGATTTCTTTCTCATAAAGAAACTGCATGGCATAATTCAGTCTTGGCAAATGCAGCACAGTCCCATCTTGATACAGGCTAGTTTTTGTAGAGCAGGCAGGGCTGCAAAAAAAAAAAAGCTTGACTGAAGCTGAAGACGCAGGATGTTTTTGTCCCAGTGTGTATCAGAAGATGCTCAGCATAGACACATAATAAAAATGACTGGAGAAATTAGTTATACCAATAGAAGATTATTACACTCAGCAGGGCATTAATACAGTATTGTGTATTACCTTGGAACTGGTTTTTATCTGTTTTCTTTGTTGATGCAACCAGATAATTCTGTATAACGTGGAAAAAGCTTCGCTAGCAATTTGTCACCTGTGTTCTGATTCGCACAGAGATTGCTTCATTGAACATTTACTGTACAGCAGCAAATTTGTTTTTATTTGCTGCATTGCATAAAACATGGCTAGAACTGTACATGAACTGCGCATGCATGTGTGGCATCGACAAAATGACACAGGAGGCAGAATTATGAACATCAGTTTATTTTAAGGCACGCAAAAATGTCACATTCTACTTTGATACTGACAGGTAAGAAATCGACGAATCCACTTTTCTCATACATACTGTGAAAAAATTACAAAATTCTTCGTTGCTACAAACTCGTTCAGCAGGAAGGCAAGAGCTGGTGATTTGTGCAACATGGTAATCATATGAAATGAAACACACTGATTGGAGGCTCATTAGAAGCCACTTTATGGTTTTCCAGGAACACATGCTTTCTTAGCCCCTTTGCCATAGCAAGAATGCTGTTCTAGACAAGGTACCCAACTTGTGAGGCTTTTAACGAATGAGTGTTTTTTGGGTGCATTGGAGACCACTTCATAGAGAAAAGGACAATAAATCTATCTGCGATAGAATACAGTATATACCGTAGTATAAATGACAATGTACCTTCTCCTGCTTCCTGTAGCAAGGTGAAGCATGATAAATATAAGGCACATCTCTCCTTTAAAGTTGAATACATGTGGTAATCAAGCTTTCAGAATTGAAATGTTGTAAGGCACTGATTTCATATATTATTCACCCTCTGGCAAAGAGAATAGTATGTACCGGAGCAAAGCGGTGCCAGCTATGTGCCAGCGTGAAAGAAGACGACATTTGTGTGGTTCGTGCTTGCCAGGTTTCTGCCTGAACCAGCTCCTTATGGCTAACACTTCGTCAATAATAATAACAACTGTTCGTAGGCGTACTCGCTTGTTGCATTGTAACAAGTTGTAGAGATGTCACTGCCGTGGCCGGGATCAAATTCCCAAACTTCAGGTCGGCAGGCGAGCACATTAGCCCCTAATCCACCGTGGTCGACACAACTTTAAGCAGTCGTGTAACACTGGATAGAAAATTTGACTACTTCCCAGAATGCCTTGGTTCACTTTTGGCTTTCTGGAGATAACTCTGGAGATGATAATACCGACTGTAGTGAAGAAGAAGAGCTTCAGCGACATTTCTCGGCGCATCAGGGGCATTGCCATCAGCATAAGCTCGTGCTTGCTGCGCTTGGCCGGACGCTGCTGACTGCTTCGCTTTCTGCGTTCTGCGCTGCAAATAAACCCCGTTACAAGTGGTGGATTCTGCTGGGTTTCGATCACCCTGGAGCTTCGGAATCGCATTTTACCATCAATTATGCCTACCGACGCAAGCGCCGCTCCAACTCCTCCACCGGCACCGCCTACTGTTCTCTGCGCCGGTTCTCTGCGTCTGCGAGATCCCCCTGTCTTCTCAGGCACAGAAGACAAGGACGTTGACGACTGGATTTCAATGTACGAGCGAGTGAGTACTCACAACAAAGGGGATGACACCGCCAAGTTGGCCTACGTCTCTTTCTACCTGTCGGACGTGGCCAAGCTGTGGTTTATAAACCACGAAGCGGAACTCCCTACATGGTCGGTCTTCAAAACGAGCCTCACACAAGTTTTCGGGCGGCCTGAGGTACTCAAACGCCGTGCCGAACAACGCTTACATACTCGGTCCCAGCAGCTTGGTGAGAATTTCACAAGCTACATTGAGGATGTTCTGGACCTTTGCAAGCGAGTGAACGAGTCAATGTCCGAAGAGCTTAAGATCAAGCATATCATGAAGGGCATTGAGGACGACGCTTTCCAAATGTTGCTTTCTAAGAGTCCTCGCACTGTCCTAGAACTGACCGAGTTATGCCAGAGTTTTGACGAGTTGCGCAGGCAACGTCTTTCCACCCAACGTCCCTCGGTGCTCGACGACTCTTCGTCCAGCCTTTCCACCCTTGGCATAGGAGAAGACCATGCCCCTCTTCTCTCCAAGATCCAAGAGTTCATCCGCGCTGAGGTCGCTCGTCAGCTCTCTTTGATGTCCCGTGTACCCGATCAACCACGCAGATCGCCGTCTACACTCCGCGACTTCATTCAGGACCAGGTCGCACAAGTTCTTCCTCCCGCCCGTGAACCTCCCCCAGTCGCCGCACCTCTCACGTACGCCGAAGCCGTTGCTCGACCTCGACAGCCTGCGTTCCAGTCAGCGCCTATGTATTCGCCGCCGCCCTTTTCGCCGCCGACCTATTCACCGCCGACCTATTCACCGCCGACCTATTCACCGCCGCCCATGCCGATACCACCTCGGCCGCAGTTTTCTGCCCCCCAGCCGCAAGTCGGAGTCTACTCCGACCAATGGCGGACCTACGACAACCGTCCCATATGTTTTTCTTGTGGTGCTGTTGGCCACGTGGCACGTTATTGTCGTCGTCGCCAGGCTGCCCAGAACATTCGACGAATGCCCTCTTTCGACCCTCAATTTTCGTCTACGCCTTCAAGCCCTCCTTCCTCTTCCTTTTCTTCTGATCGTCCACACGGCCCGACCCGCCGCTCCCCATCTCCACGTCGACGTTCGCTTTCCCCTATGCGTCGCCGTTCCGGACCCACCGACCAGGAAAACTAACGGCCGCAGTTCCCGAGGCACGAACTGCGTCCCCGTCGCCATGCACAAGTCCTCGCCCCTGTCCAGCTAACGTCATTGAAGTGTCAGTCGATGGTATCGTCGTCATGGCGCTTGTTGACACCGGAGCCGCTCTATCCGTCCTGTCCATAAACCTGTGCCGCAAACTCCGCAAAGTTCTGACGCCATTATCCGGCCTCTCTCTTAGAACGGCTAACGCAGAAAGTGTAACACCTCTCGCAGCCTGCACCACACGAGTCGTCATCGAAGGGATTGTGTATATCGTCGAATTCGTAGTGCTACCCTCGTGTTCCCATGACATGATACTCGGCTGGGACTTCCTTGCGAATAATAATGCCGTCATTGACTGCTGTCGCGCTGAACTTGAGCTATCTGCACTTCCTGATGTTGATGCTGTTGAAGCCTCCCTGCCGTGTTATAAACTGTTTGTTTCCGACGACACCACCGTACCACCGCGCTCTTCTCTGCTGGTGACTCTGTCGTGTGACGCTATTTCCGACGGTGATGTTTTATTTACGCCCTCTGCCCTGTTCATTCAACGGAAATGTTCTCCACTGCCCATTGCTCTCCTTACTCTCCACCATGGCGCCACGAAGACGCTCGTGTACAATACGCTAGAAGGGCCTTTACTTTTATTCTATGGTGAATGTCTCGGTCACGTGCATCCGATCGACGCCCGTCACATTTTTGACGCTCCATCTAGTTTACTTTCTACGGACCTCAGCGCACTTATTTCTGACTCTGTTGTTGACCAGTCACTCCTTGACGCTTTCCACCGCTCCATCGATGTCGCAACGTCTTCGTCAGAACGAAGCCAGTTAGTGAACCTGCTGCAAAAGTTTCGTACTTCTTTTGACAGCCACGCTTCTGGCCTCAGTCGCTCATCGAACATATCTCACAAGATTGACACAGGAAGCCATACGCCTCTACGGCAGCGCCCCTACCGAGTCTCAGCGTCGGAGCGCCGTGTTATTGACGACCAGGTTGCTGACATGCTCCAGCGGGGTATTGTACAGCCTTCTAACAGTCCCTGGGCGTCACCGGTCGTTCTTGTTAAGAAGAAGGACGGCTCCATTCGGTTCTGTGTGGACTATCGACGTTTAAACAAGATCACCCGCAAGGACGTTTACCCGTTACCTCGAATAGACGACGCCCTTGACTGTTTGCAGGGAGCAGAATACTTCTCTTCGCTGGATTTACGGTCTGGATACTGGCAAGTTCCTATGGAAGCATCTGACCGACCGAAAACAGCATTTGTCACACCTGATGGGTTATACGAGTTTACCGTTATGCCTTTCGGCCTTTGTAACGCTCCAGCCACTTTTGAAAGAATGATGGACGCTATTTTACGAGGCCTCAAGTGGAACACATGTTTATGCTACCTCGATGACGTAGTTGTCTTTTCCACCGATTTCGACACCCATTTAAATCGTCTCGAGCACGTCCTCACACGTCTCACCGACGCCGGCCTTCAACTCAACCTCAAGAAGTGTCGTTTTGGTGCTCGGCAGCTCACCATTCTTGGCCACGTCGTATCGCGGGACAGCATACTTCCCGACCCCGCCAAGCTTCGAGCAGTCGCCGATTTTCCGAAGCCAAAGAACTTGAAGGAACTTAGAAGTTTTGTCGGCTTGTCGTCATACTTCCGACGTTTTATTAGAAATTTTGCTTCCATATGTGCGCCCCTTACGGACCTTCTTAGCGGCGACAAGGACCTTTCCACCTGGTCACCAGCATGCGACGATGCATTCACCAAATTACGCCACCTGCTGACTTCACCACCCATCCTCCGCCACTACGATCCTGCCGCTCCCACGGAGGTTCATACTGATGCCAGCGGTGTTGGACTTGGCGCTGTGCTCGCGCAACGAAAGGCAGGGTTTGATGAATATGTCGTCGCTTACGCAAGCCGTACTTTGACGAAAGCCGAGGCTAACTACTCCGTGACCGAGAAAGAGTGTTTAGCTATTATTTGGGCCCTTGGAAAATTTCGCCCCTACCTGTATGGCCACGCATTCGACGTCGTCACTGACCACCACGCCCTTTGTTGGCTATCCACACTTAAAGACCCTTCCGGACGACTTGCTCGCTGGGCGCTCAAACTTCAGGAATACGACATCCGCGTTATTTACAGATCTGGTCGTAAGCACACGGACGCCGACGCCCTTTCTCGCTCACCCATATCGGATGAAGGTGTTTGCCTCTCTTCCCTCGAGCCTGCACTTGCGTCATCCGCCTTGCGCAACATGACGGTGGAACAACGAAAGGATCCCTGGATCAGTGGCCTCATAAGCATTCTTTCTGATCCTCTCACTCCTTCGCCGTCTCGCGCTCTCCGCCGCCAGGCTAGCAACTTTTGCCTAAGGGATGATCTTCTTTATCGACGCAACTACCTTTCTGACGGTCGCAAGTGTCTCCTTGTGATACCCCGCCATCTTCGAGCTGCCATCTGTGAAGCTTTTCACGCGGACCCACAGTGCGCCCACGCAGGCCTCTTCAAGACATACGCTAGGCTTCGACTCCGATATTATTGGCGTGGCATGTATAACTACGTGCGAAAGTTCATTCGCTCGTGTGCTCAGTGCCAACGACAAAAGTTACCTCCCGGGCAAGTCTACCCGTCACAACCTCTTCCTTGTCCTAGTCGACCTTTTGATCGCGTCGGCATTGACATTTACGGACCACTACCATCAACTCTAGCTGGCAATCGCTGGATTATTGTTGCGATAGACCATCTGACACGCTATGCCGAAACAGCCGCGCTGCCGACTGCCACAGCCCGTGACGTTGGAACGTTTCTTTTGCAACGTTTCATTCTGCGTCATGGTGCCCCTCGTGAGCTCTTAAGTGACAGAGGCCGTGCCTTTCTTTCTGACGCCTTGAAGGCATTACTCAACGAATGCCGAATCGTGCACCGCACAAGTACAGCGTACCACCCTCAAACAAATGGCATGACAGAGCGCTTCAACCGTACTCTTGGCAGTATGCTGTCGATGTACGTCGCCTCTGATCATTCAAATTGGGACCAAGTTCTCCCGTTCGTCACCTACGCGTGTAATACTGCCGTACAAGCTACTACTGGGTTTTCGCCATACTTTCTTTTGTACGGACGAGAACCTTCAAATACACTAGACACTATTCTTCCATATAAACCTTATGAGTCCGAAAGTACAACTCTGTCCGAAGCTGCCCGACATGCTGAAGAATGCCGCCAGCTTGCCTGCTCTTTTTCTACCGAGGACCAGTGGCAGCAGCAATCCCGCCAGACTGGGGACCGTTCGGCTCCAAACTTTCCACCTGGTTCATTAGTATGGCTTCGGGCACCTGCTACCGCGCCTGGCCGCTCCGCAAAACTTCTTCCCAAATACATCGGGCCATACCGCGTTGTAGAGCGAACGTCACTCGTCAACTATATCGTGGAGCCCATCATCCCATCCACAGACCTACGCTACCGCGGCCGCGACACTGTCCACGTCTCTCGTCTCAAGCCATATTACGACCCATTAGTCGTTTCTTCTCCCTAATCCGCCAGGATGGCGTCTTTTTGTGCGGAGGGCGATTGTAGTGAAGAAGAAGAGCTTCAGCGACATTTCTCGGCGCATCAGGGGCATTGCCATCAGCATAAGCTCGTGCTTGCTGCGCTTGGCCGGACGCTGCTGACTGCTTCGCTTTCTGCGTTCTGCGCTGCAAATAAACCCCGTTACACCGACATTCAGAAAGGCTAAGGTATCAATTCTGATTACAAAATAAATAACATTTACTTCGTTGGTTTGTTCTGGCTGCATGGCGTACTTGTGAAACAAAATCTTGAGACCAATTACATCTGTGTTGTGATTTGCCTGAACATGTTATCAAGGGCAAGAGGCAAGAAATAAGTGCTAGTGCTATTTAGCAAAATGACAACTTTTTTTCTTGTAAAGTACAAAACAGGTGCTGAAGTTCTGAACATGCTTGCTTAATGCCTTGTGAAATTTACCAGTGACAAAAGAAGAAATGTTTCTATTAATTCTTCTGCAGAGATTATCCTCATGGTCGATCGCAGAACCTTGTCAGTAGGTTAAGATTATTAGCTTCTGAGTGTTTTGTGTAGGCTTGGTCACTCATGAAAGATCGACGGGACAGGTTTTTCAGGCCTTTGATTTAAAATCTGCAACCAGTGCCGAGTGTTGTTCTCACATGATAACAATGAGAGAAAAAAATTGAGCCAGATTTGCAATAGAGGTGCCAAGCCTCAAAGAAATTATACTTAACAACCCTCCTTGTTTTTGTGTCATTGTTTTTTTTTCCTCTTTTTCTTTTTATCTGTTATTTCTGTCTTCTTTCCTACAATTTGTTTTTGTCTCTACTTTAGATTCCATCCTATTTCTCTTTTTTTCACCTTTCTCCCTCACTTTTTGATTCTGTTCCTTCCTCATTCTTTCTATGCGACGCCTTCTCTCTTCCCACCTTTTTCCCTGTTCCTCACTCTCGCTTATCTTTCCAACCCCCTTGCATACTATACTATGAAAAGCTATGATAAATTTTGCTAGCGTGCCTGGATAGCGGAGTGGTTCTTTTCAGATTGTCAGTACATAGATTTGAATGCGGTGTCGTTGAGATTTTTTTTTTTTGCCAACATTTCGTTCTCTTTGCACTCATTCTCTAGTCCATCAGTCGTAATGCATCCCATGCCGGACGTATCAGTGCATGTGTTCTAGGAGCGAAGCACAGCAGGACAAAGATGAACAAGAGGCCAAAGAGAGCATGTGCCTTTCATGATGATAGTTATTTCTGTTCTCCCATCCCAAACCAACGCTCTGCTTAAACAGCTCCACTCTTAATATATGAAAAGGTTGTCACATGCTCAATCTTTTACTATGTTCCAAATGATCGTCCAATTTGGTCTTAAGTGTGTGCGCACCATCCGAGTATCAAAGCATTTTTTAGTGTTATAAAGGTATTTTGACCGTTTTGATCTATCCATCTATCTAGCTGCCTATGTCTGGGTGCTCGGGTGATCACCTCCTTTACTAGTATGTACCTAAACTGGCATATTAGAGTATGAGTGTATGACAAACATGACTGATGCATCATGGCTTGAATGATATAAAATGCCTGTCGCATAAATCGTGAAACCCTTTCCCATATACATGTGGTGCATACCCATGACCCATAAAATTTGGGCGTGTCTCGCAGGTTATGAGCCCACAGTAAGGCTTTGCCCTCTCAAGTATCGCTATAACAAACATTAGAAATCTTACCAGGATAAAGCTTACATCAAAAAAAAAAATCTGCTGCCTGTTTCAGTGACAATCCCTGAGAATAAATTATTTGTAGACCATACAGAATAAAAATCACAATTAAAGCCAAAAGTGAACCAAGGCATTCTGGGAAGTAGTCAAATTTTCTATCCAGAGTCACACGACTGCGTAAAGTTGCGTCGACCACGGTGGATTAGGGGCTAATGTGCTCGCCTGCCGACCTGAAGTTTGGGAATTTGATCCCGGCCACGGCAGTGACATCTGTACAACTTGTTACAATGCAACAAGCGAGTACGCCTACGAACAGTTGTTATTATTATTGACGAAGTGTTAGCCATAAGGAGCTGGTTCAGGCAGAAACCTGGCAAGCACGAACCACACAAATGTCGTCTTTCACGCTGGCACATAGCTGGCACCGCTTTGCTCCGGTACATACTATTCGCTTTGCCAGAGGGTGAATAATATATGAAATCAGTGCCTTACAACATTTCTATTCTGAAAGCTTGATTATCACATGTATTCAACTTTAAAGGAAAGATGTGCCTTATTTTTATCATGCTTCACATTGCTACAGGAAGCAGGAGAAGGTACATTGTCATTTATACTATGGTATATACTGTATTCTATCGCAGATAGATTTATTGTCCTTTTCTCTATGAAGTGGTCTCCAATGCACCCAAAAAACACTCATACGTTACAAGCCTCACAAGTTGGTTACCTTGTCTAGAACAGCATTCTTGCTATGGCAAAGGGGCTAAGAAAGCATGTGTTCCTGGAAAACCATAAAGTGGCTTCTAATGAGCCTCCAATCAGTGTGTTTCATTTCATATGATTATCATGTTGCACAAATCACCAGCTCTTGCCTTCCTGCAACGAAGAATTTTGTAATTTTTTCACAGTATGTATGAGAAAAGTTGGATTCGTCGATTTCTTACCTGTGAGTATCAAAGTAGAATGTGACATTTCTGCGTGCCTTAAAATAAACTGATGTTCATAATTCTGCCTCCTGTGTCATTTTGTCGATGCCATGCATGCATGCCCAGTCCATGTACAGTTCTAGCCATGTTTTATGCAAGCAGCAAATAAAAACAAATTCGCTGCTGTACAGTAAATGTTCAATGAAGCAATCTCTGTGCGAATCAGAACACAGGTGACAAATTGCTAGCGAAGCTTTTTCCACGTTATACAAAATTATCTGGTTGCATCAACAAAGGTAATACATAATACTGTATTAATGCGCTGCTGAGTGTAATTATCTTCTATTCGTATAACTAAATTTTACAGTCATTTTTATTACATGTCTATGCTGAGCATTTTCTGATACACACTGGGGCATAAACATGCTGCGTCTCCAGCTTCAGTCAAGCTTTTTTTTTTTTTGCCACCCTGCCTGCTCTACAAAATGTTTGTACAGTAGCCTGCTTAAAGATGGGACTGTGCTGCATTTTCCAAGACTGAATTAGGCCATGCAGTTCCTTATGAGAAAAAAATCAAACAGCACCATAATTAAAAAAAATGGTTAAAATGGCAGACCCATTTTGTGTCTGTTGCCTTCTCTCTAATTTATCTACAGTGCTACATGATTCTCCCCTAAAATAGATGTATTCAGTAGTACACCCTTAGTGTGTGCTACTAAGCACATTGTGAAAAAGTGCTTTACACAATATATGATGGAGTTATTCTTGTCAGAGTCTAGTATAAGAGCAGGAGCTCCACTTTTGTATGCATAGGTTCTATAGCAAAAAAAAATAGAAAATGAGTATACCACTCTTGCAGGAAGTTAAAAACATGCCAGAAATTCTAAAGCTGAAGAAGAAAAAACAAAGGATTCTAAAGACCTAGCACTCATATGTAATAAAATAGCACAATCTTGTGCATTTAAAATAAAGCGATATTCATACCCTGATTTCCTTTATGGCTTTGTTGATGCCAGGGGCGTATGCTTTGTCCCTGTACTACTGTAGCCATGTATGAAACACAGCAAAGAAAAACACTTTCTTTTAAACAGCATAAGTACTTCCCAGGAACAATTATGAACTTGGTGACTAATTACTGATTGGGCTATTTTGAACAACAATTAACAGAGTATATGTGGTTGTTTCAACAGGGAAAGAGAAAAAACTTGAGACCGAGGTTACAAGCAATATTGCACCTATGCTGTCCTCAATGTAATTATTTCCTTTTTTCATAATTTGTATACCAGTCATTCTTCAGCATGTGTCTGTAAGCCAAGCATTCTTATGAGTCATAATAGAGCCAAAATATTGTCACGCGCTAGGAGCTCGAAGAAACGTACAAGGAGACGCGACTGTCAAAATCTCAGACACGAAGAAGGACGTTTCCACTGGCGTGGGTTGCTCGTTTTCTTCATTCTCCTTGTACAGAACTGGCTTACTGTTCACTGGCACAGAACACCAGGTGGGATTACTCGTCTTCCCAAGAAAGCATCGACCCGATGCTCGAACAAAAGTGTGCACAGCAGTGGGTCGAAGTAGGCAACATAAACAAACATTGAACAAACTAGCACACGAGAGAAAATGCGTCCTGGGCCTGGCAATCAGAAATGAACAGCATTCACTGTTCACATGAAAAGTTCACTGGCACACGAAGAAAATTCACATCAGCGTGTAAAATATGGTTTTTGGGCGGACGACGTGTACAGTCTCTGGGCATGGTAACCTGCGCTGGGATAATGATGAGCCTTCGTCTGGAACCGCTTCGTAGTTCACGTCGCTCACACGTCTGAGTACTTTGTAAGGTCCAAAGTACTTCCTCAAGAGTTTCTCACTGAGACCTCTCCACCTAATGGGTGTCCAAACACGAGCTTGGTCACCAGGTTCATAATTAACTTCTCGATGGTGGATGTTGTACCTGCCGTGCATCTGCACACTGTTGAGTTCTGATGTTCACACAGGCCAGTTGACGTGCTTCCTCAGTGCGCTAAATGTGCTAATTGTTGTCTGGGGCTAATTAGTCGAGCTTGTCGATGTCCTCATAAGGAATCATGGCGTCTAGCATAGTTCTGACATTTCGAACATAATTGAGCCAAAATGGTGTGAAGCGTGTAGTTTTCTGCGTGCAGTATTGTACGCAAATGTTACGTACGACAGGATGTCGTCCCACGTTTTGTGCTGCCCATCCACGTACATAGATATCATGTCTGCTAGTGTTTTGTTTAGCCTTTCTGTTAAACCATTACTCTGAGGGTGATATGCAGTGGCCTTTCGATAGGTTGTGTAACTCAACCTGAAGATATCATCTAAAAGCTTCGCTGTGAATGATGTCCCTTGATCAGTGATGGCATATGACGGGCCGCCATGCCGCAGCACAATTTGATGCATAAAAAAACTGGCAACTTCAGATGCGGTCCCTCGTGGCAACGCCTTTGTCTCCGCGTAACGCGTAAAGTAATCGGTTGCGACAATAACCCATTTGTTTCCGGAAGAAGACAAAGAAAACTGGCCTAGGAGGTCCATTCCCACTTGATCAAACGGTGTACGTGGTGGATCGATCGGTTGTAGATGGCCTGCAGGCTTTAAGGATGGTGTCTTGCGACGCTGGCATTCACGGCATCCCTTCACGTAGCGTAGACACAGCTTGAAGCCAAGCAGCTGCACTCTACGGTCCTATTGTGGTGACGCTATCAAACACTTCGGTGTTGTGACCTTGTCGGTAACCATTAAGAATCGGTCTGGTCACTTCGACTTCTTTATAGTCAAGAAAGGTAAACAGGCAATACTCGGACTGCATGCAAGCGAGGCGCTGAGATTGGTCACAAGAACGGTGGATGCAGTCGACGTCAACGCTTATGAAGTATTGCAGGAATTTCCTCACCTTTTCCGTGGAACTGGCTGTGCAAAACGGCAGTATCGGATGGTACTACGTACTGGATCGGTGCCTGTAGTTCAGCCAACACGACGCATGGCCTTTACACTGCAAGAACCGCTGCGGGAGGAACTTGACCGCATGGAACGGGGTGGCATCATCACGAGAGTGACGGAACCAACGGACTGGGTAAGCCCGCTTGTGATCGTACATAAAAAGGATGGCTCACTACGGGTATGCATTGATCCCAGGCATATCAATGCAGGCCTGAAGCGCGAACACTATCAGATGCCTAAATGTGAAGATATTGAAACCGAGCTCACTGGCGCTAAATATTTTCTCACCTCGATGATGATTCGGGATTCCACCAAATTCCTTTGGATGAAACCACATCAAAAATTTGTACATTTGGTACACCTTTTGGCCGCTACCGCTTTTTGAGGCTGCCCTTCGGGATCGCCTCGGCTCTGGAAGTGTTTCAAAAACACTGAGCGATGTTTTTGACAGGGCTCCTGGGGTGCGGGTGTATGTAGATGATATCCTTGTCTGGGGGTCTACTAAACAAGAACATGACACGCGCCTTCGGAATGCATTGCAACTTGTGGGAAATGCTGGTTTGACATTTAACGCAAACAAGTGCAGGTTCGGGCTAACTGAAGTTGAGTTTTTGGGTGACGTCATCAGCCAAGATGGGATAGCCAAATGCGACACTGAGTGTGTCCCTAGCCAAAATGCAGCAGCCAACGGACAAAGCTGCTGTCCACAGGATGTTGGGTGTAGCGAACTACTCTGGGAAATACATTCCGCATTTGGCAGAAAAGACCAAACTCTTGCGCAGCCTCATCAGAAAAGAGACGAAGTTTGAATGGTCCGAAAATCACGCGAACAAATGGTCAGCTATTTGCACATGGCTAAGCAGTGCACCTTTGTTGACCGCTTTCGATGCTGCCCGAGAAACAAAAATTTATGCTGATGCTTCTAAACAAGGACTGGGCCCCGCACTTATACAGCGGTACGGTGACAGTTGGAGGCCTGTTATGTATACATCAGGTGTGATGAATGAAACTGAATAAAGGTACTCGCAAATTGAAAAAGAGGCGATGGCACAACGTTCGGGTGTGAGAAATTTCATCATTTTGTCTACGGGCACAAGATAGTTGTAGAGACAGACCACCGCCCACTGTTAGCCATTGCATCCAAAGGAATCGATGATATGCCGCCATGCCTTCAGCGGTTTTTCCTGCACCTATTGAACTACGACCATCTGCTTGAATTTGTACCAGGAAAAGAACTGCTGCTGACCGACATGCTCTCAAGGTTGCCGCCCATCAACCAATGCCAGGACACCAGTGGCTCAACCGAAGAAACAGAAGTTCTCGCAGTTGGTGCTGTCTCAGATCAGGTAAGCAGAAAAACCTTGGATCGTATAGTTGCCGCAACTGCAAGAGATCTGGACTTGAAACAAGTGATTCGCTACATCAGTGGCAGTGGCAATCCTGATGGCTGCATGAAACCTTTCGCTGCTGAGCTTTTTTTGATAGAGGGAGTGGTGTTGAAAGGTACTAAAGTAGTTGTCCCAAAATGTATGAGGGAACAAGTGCTTCAGCGCATACACGAAGGGCATTTGGGCGCTAACAAATACAAGGCACGAGCCTGACTGGTTTTCTGGCCCGGACTCAATGCAGACATTAAAAACATGTTAAAAAGCTGTACCGTATGCCGAAAGTACGCATATAGGCAACCAAGCGAGCATTTGATGCTTAGACCCACGCCGGATCACGCCTGGTACAGAGTTGGCATGGATATTTTTCAGCATGGTGGATCCTCATACTTGTGTGTGTTCGATGCACAGTCAAACTTTCCGGAGGTGGAAAAACTAAGCGATACCACGTCTCGCACGGTCATTGCTAAACTAAGCTGTATTTTTTTGCCAAATGGAATCCCCATTGAAGTATGCAGTGACATTGGCCCTCAGTTCGCGTCTCATGAGTTTGCTACCTTTGCATCCAGGTACGACTTCAGGCACGTGAAATCCAGTCCTGGCTTCCCGCAGTCCAATGGATTAGCGGAAAAAGGAGTGCAAATAGTTAAACGGATTATGAAAAAGACGCAAGAGAATCGCGACGACTTCTGGCTGGGCATGCTCAGCTACCAATCTACACCGCTGGAAGACGGCCGTTCTCCGAGCGATCCAAGGCAGAAGGCTACGAACCAGGCTTACCGACTTCAGCCCCCAAACTAAATATTCCATGTTTAAGTGCAGGCAGCTCGACAGCGGTAAGGACCTACCAGTGCTCAGGAAAGGAGAAGTGGTGAGGATACGAGATAAAGCGTGGACCCACAAAGCACAGGTCATGGAACCTGTATCGCCGAGGTCATATCGTGTTGTTACTGAAGACGACAAAGTGCTCTGTCGAAACCGGAGACACCCGATTCCGACACGTGAACCATTTCGACGCAATGACCTCGACAGCAGCGACCCCGAAAGCGGCGACGACGACCAGCCAGAAGTGACTACATCAACAGGACTGAACGTAAACCTACTTCCACCCACTACACTGCTCCCAAGACGGTCTCAGAGGGCAACTCGCCAGCCAAGACGGCTGCAGTACGATGATAACTTCAATCAAGTTGATGGTGTATCTCGGCGTTAAGAAACTGTTAAAGAAAAGGAGGTGTATCGTGTATGCTACGCATGCGTCGCATGTCGCAGCTCCAGTGACAGACTGCGAAGATTAGCCAGCACGTGCCTGTGATATCGGCTTGTATATATACAAGGGGTGTTTCCTGAATAAATGTTGTTGATTCTTGCATTCAATCTGAACGATACAAAGTTGACTGATTGGAACCCCATGATATACGTGTCGTTATCACAAAGGCTCACGTTTAGACTACTCGTGCCATGGGCGCAAATAATCTCAACAATTTAGTAGAAGCTTTTTAAAGATTCTGGTACGGTCATGGCGTTACAGGGCCTAAAAATAAGCATGCCCAGCTCTTGCAGCAAAAGCAATAAAAATTATACAATGAACTCAGTTGTTATAAACTTCAGTTGTGGCTCTCACGTGGGCTGGCTCTGGGGTTCATAATATATTAAGCAGTGAATTATCGCCTGTATGCCTGGGAAGCTGTGGTTGTTCAGACTTCACTGACGCGTTAAAGTAAACAGTATTAATAACTTTGCACAACTTGTTTCACTTGCAGTGGGAATCTACATCTTACGTAACATATTTCTAGACTTGAACAGAAAACTGTAGCTGCAACAAATATTTAAAGAAAGCTTTATTGGCTGAATTCATTGCAATAACTTTTGCGGTGAAGTGCATATGTGCATGCGCAATATGTAGACCGGCCGAGATATATGTGACGTACCATATACTTCCAGATCATCTGCAGTACAAATTGAAAAGGGCCTATAATCATGCAGTTCCCGAGAATTTGTTTCTCTCAGAAAGGTGTGTTTAAAGTTTCTCACTTATAGATATTATATATATATATATATATATATATATATAGAAATACATATATGTTTTATCTGTCATTTTCACCCACTGTTTCTTTATGGCACTACTAAATTTCTTCCCCATCAAGTAATGCACACCTTAATCCAGTCTAATGCTAATGCAGCCTACACACTAGCTGGAAACCTTTGTCCTTTCTCTCCAACTTTAGAATTGCTGACATTATTTTAACATTCTCGCAAGTGTAGCATACTCATTTTCTTTTTCAATGATGTAACCCATACATGTCAGATGTGGTGTCTCTACTCCTATACTCTGAAATGAATGACTCCCCCAGATTTTGTGGAGCACTTGTACAGACTGTGCATGGCAGCCCACACTGCAAGTGTACTACTGAATATGCACTTTTTTAGGAAGGTATGAAAGAGTGCAGTAGATGAAATTTAGAGAAGGCAAAGGCATATATGCTGTATCTGTCATTTTCCCCCACTGTTCCTTTATGGCGCTATTAAATTTCTTCTTCATCAAGTAATGCACAACTTAATCCAGTCCAATGCTAATGCAGCCTACACACTCGCTAAATGTGCCCCAGAAAACACAGCCCCAACTTTACACAGAATATTTTGGCACTATTTTGCATCATAAAATTGTCTGGCATAGTCACAAGCTGAAGAATGACTGGATAAATCATTCACAAAAAGAAATAATTATTTTGAGAATGGTAAAGATGCAATAATGCTTCTCACCTTGGTCTCTGCTGCTTTTACATGCTTCCATGCTAACAAAAATGCATAACTCGGCTCATTCTCATTAGTAAAAACTTAATTGTAGTTCAAAAGTGACAGAGGCTGGATGGGAACAGAGGCCCCGCTAGCTCAGTGAGGTAGCCCCACTCTAAGAACACCATTAGCAATTTGTCACTTAATCTCTACTCCCTTCTACACGAACCTCTACCTTGAAGAAGAGAGTTTTTGTGTGTGTGTATTTCGTACTACAAGGCTAGAGCTGCAAAATATGCATGCATCTCTGGCATCAACGCAGCCACAGAGGAAAGCAGGGTATGAATATCACTTTATTTAATGGAAACACAATACTGTCACATACTATTATGAAGCTGACAGGTATGAAATAGAGCTCATTTACCAAGAAGGCATGAAGATGCACCTGTAATTGGGAAGCATAGTAAGCAAATAGTGGATGAAGACACATCGAAGGTAGGCCAGGCCTATTAGAACCCACTTTGTAGGTGGCTTCCAGGCACACATGTGCAATTCCAGATAATGCACCCAAGGTCTAAGGCATTAAAGTATGAATGCAGAAAATTAGGAATAGGCTAATGAGTTCATTATTTAAAAAAAAAGGCAGATCCCATGTACAATGGAAATCGATTATATGTGAAGCGCGAATGAAGAAGGTTGATAAGTTGCTTAAAATCGGAACATTATGAAACGGACGTAAATTATACCGAGCATGACTTCCCTGTCATGATTATTATGTTGGGACATGTAATTTACCTTCATCGCCTATTCACGCCCCGTGATACCAAATTTGGTATATGTGGAGCTAGCGAAACGGTCGCGAGCAAGCTATGAGCATAGCATGTAGTGGTATTTTACATGGCATGCATATCATGATTATCATGTTTGGACGTGTCATTTACCTTTGTCGTCCATTCATGTCACATAATTACCAAGTTTGTAATATGTGAAGCTAGCGAAACGGCTGCCATTGCATCATGAGCATGGTATGATGTCATGTTCTCACATGACACACATGTCATGTTTATCATGTTTGTACCAGTCATGTACCTTTGTCACCTATTGATGTCAAGTAACACCAAATTTGGTGTATCTGAAGCCAGGTGCGGATCCAGCCACTCATTTTAGGGGGGGCGGTCACCTAAAGTAACATTGTAGAGAAGGCGTTGTCATGACTTCTTTGTTTTTACTAGCAGAAAAACCACTTCATTGCACAAATACTGTTAATGTGTGCTCACAATGGTTTAATTCACTCATTTGTCCTAATTAATTTGTGATAAGTGGTGGACTACGAGCACTGAATATAGGGGGAGGAAATTTTTTTTGGGGGGGAGGGGATGATCGCCCCTACCACCACCCCCCCTCTGGATCGGCCAATGTGTGAGGCTAGCAAAATGAACATGAGAGCACTATGAGCGTTGCACGTAGTCGTGTTTTACATGACATGCATGTCATGATTTCCTCATTAGGGTCTGTCGATTCTGTTCACTATACAGTCATGTCATACCATACCAATTTTGCAATATGTCATGTGAACGAAATCACGGCAACAGCAGCAAGCAGCAAGACTATTAAATGTATATTATGACATTCATGACATATATATAATGATTTTCATGTTATGACTAATCACTTATGCTCATACAGTTATGTCATGCCGTACCAATTTCTGTATCAATACGATTATCGAAACGACCAGGAGAGTTAAGAGTCGTAGAGGGCTAGATAAATAAATACGCTCAAAGTCGCAGAAGTTTGCTAAGAAATGCTTTACAATAAAATAAAACATTGAAGCAGTGAAGGAATATGGTAATGAGTGGAGCACAACTTATGGTCTCACTCTTAGTTTTTCAAGCTGTAAAGGAAGGGGAGGTTTGGAAACAGCTATATATGATTGTGGGTCCTCAAGCTCAGTGCTATTCAGGTGCACTGTGAACATTTCAAGGAGAGGACAACAATAAATCTATTTGAGAAAAGGTGCATCAGCCATTCAGTGAATGAAAATGCACTTGCTGCTACTATCTACAGGTATGTAAAGCACAATAAAATTAAAGCCCATCCTTCACTTGCAGGTCAATGCATGTAACAATACAGCTTTCAGAAGTGAATCGTTATTAGACATTGATTTCATATATTACGTATTGTCAAAAAATACAATTAGTGATAAGTACAAAAAACTGAGCATGCAGCACTAAGATTCTCCAGATACTCATTAGAAGGCAGATGTGTGTGAAGCGTACTTGGTGGGCATTGTACCAACAACTTATGCCCGCAGCCACATTAAGTTGTTGTAAAACTGAAAACACTGGAGTGTATCTCTTCCTTAGAGCTCTTGTTGTGGCAAGCTGCTGCTGAAAAAACTGTCATCTGCCAGTTGTATGCCTGGTATCTAAAATGTCTAGATGGAGGGCAGATGGGATCGTGAGCAATAGTGGATGCAGACAAGTGTAATATTCTCACAAGACTCTTTCGTTTTTCTAAAATAGGAGCCTGCACATACAACACATAGAATGCTGAAAAAAATAACTTCATCAAGAAAATGAGACGTCGAGTATTTAGTCACATCAGGCTCATAACAAAAATTTTCCATCGTACAGCGTTCAATTGACTAAGAAGGAAAAATTGACTTCAATGGTCTGTCTATCTATCTATGTAGCCACCTACGTCTGGTTGCTCTCATGATCACTCCCTTAGCTTTGGGTAAACCGAATTAGTATGGGAGGGTAAGATGGTTTGACTAATATGATTGCTCGTCAGGTCATGAATAATGCCGCAATCCCATTGCGTATGTCGTCAAACCCTTTCTTCAAGATGTGTGGTACACATATTGCAGGTATGCGGTTATTTGCCTCAGGTGATTGACAGTTCGTCGACCCGAGAATGGCAAGAAATAATATTGGTAATTTTAACAAGACAATGTCAAAAAAATTTTCACTGTTCACCCTGTCAATGCAATGAATAAATATCAGGGCCCCTGCAGAAATGAAAATCAGACATTCTGCGTGGCAATCAAGTATTCTATCACAGAGCCGCACCAGGTCTCGACACTGCTGTAGAAATAGACACCACTCAGGCACAATGTTGCTTGAAAGGTCGATTTTAGTTGCTATGCTAACTATAGAATTTTCCAAAAAATTACACACGCACTCCTATGATGCAGCCGTCATGACCAGTTCACGTCAATTGTAGTTAAGTGCCATACACTTTGGTAAATTTATGTAGCAGTGTTCGGGGCTATCACCCTTCAGAGCACAAGCACTACATATCAGCTTACCGCAACTGATATTGATAACACTCATGTTGCTGCTGGCATCATTATGCAAATGTAGACAACTGATTATATATATAACATATGCAACTGTTGAACATAAATCAGTGTGTACAACATTCGTTCATATGTTTAATGTCATTTAGTACATTTTGCTAAGTACAACACAGTTACCTTCCTTCAATATTATATGTAAGTCTCAAATTGTAAATTATGTCATAGTACAACATTTTTGAGCATTAAAAAAAGTCACCATTTTTTCAGTGCTTTCTTTACTGTTATCCTACAAGGATGAAGTTTTTTTCCCCCTAAAAATTCACTTACTTTCCAATTACAGAAAAAACACAACAGGTGCCTGTCTGTTTTTTTTTAATCTCTGAAAGGAATTAATACTAGTTTGTTTATTGCTTACAAGGGTGCCATTTCGCGCCAGAAAATGAGACACGCGTAGGCAAGAAAACCTACGAGGTGCAAACCGCACGTACTACATACCTAGGTGACGAACACTTGTTTATGTACAACTATCGATCGTGCAGCTGTATGAGGATTTAGTAGTGCAATACAGGCTCTTTCAATTTGATTCGTGTTTCTCAACCAGGAATGACTCATTTCTGCATTTTGCAATCACGATCAGGATCTCAATTGAAATTACATCGTGTTACACTTGCATGGCTTAACCTCGGCCTCGTTGACCAATAAAATGGCTGGAATGCCACTCATTGATTAATTGATACATTCGACGAGCACGCGGCAAAACAGTCAAAAGCAAGTTACCGAAGCATATGATCAAGCAAAATGAAAAACATACTTTCAATACTCAGTAAATTTTGTACAATGAATGGTGCCACCTCACACACAAAAAAAAATATTAGCAATCACAAAAATAATGCTGAAGCATGTATCAACAGTGCAGGTATGGTCTCTAGCAACATTTCTAGAACTAGGTAAGTTGCAAAACTGAGCGATGTTGCGCGGGGCCACCGCTGCCAGAGACAAATGTGGCGCTGCTGGCGCATCTGAATTCACTCAATGCATGCTCGCTCGTGTCACTCCCGTAACCTCCGTCGGCTCTGCATGTTGCCGTGTGTCGCTATCCGTCGAGGCTTCTTTTTGCGTGAACAGTTTTGTGCTTCAGCGTGCCCTGTTCTGCTTTGTACATGTTGCGTTCCCAGCTGTACAAGTGGCTACAGGGAATGAGAGACACCACAACATTTCTTTTCTGCCCCGCGTGTACCTGAGCAGCGAGAGGCATGGGACCACGCTATTCCTCGTGCGGACAAGAAACTGCCCATCACATCACATGTGTGTGATATGCACTTTCATGAGGAAGACATCCTGAAGACTTTCACTCATGTCATCAATAGTAAGAAGGTACAAACCACCAGAGGAAAGAGGGACCTCATCGGAAGATGCGTTGCAAGGATATCCCAAAGTTGGCCGCTTACCTTTCAAAACCGGCGACAAAGAAGCCAAAGCTGCCCTATAGGAGTGGGGTACTTTTCAGAATATCGTCGATGAAAAAGAATAGACTATCTCCCGAGCACTGAGCTCGAAGACAGTGAAATAAGTTCCGACGTGCCGTCAACAAGTGGTGTCATAATTTCGCTTCAAGACATAGAAATTGTTTGTTGGCCCGCTGCATGTTGGCGGAAAGTTGTTGAGAATGGTGAGACAAGACCTCTTGTAGTGTTTATAGTGCTCAAAGAAGAAAAAAGAGTGCTATTTGTGGAGAAATGCGTAGTCGTCGCAAAAGACATGACAGTCACCCTTAGTAGCCCTCACCATCACTTAGCCAAGTCTCCCGGCAATGCAGATACCATCACTTCATTAGCCAAACTTCTGGAGGACATAGAAAAGATGAAAGTGTGTTCATGTTGTCCCAATGCGTCAGCAGGCAGCCTCGTGAGTAATGACTACGAAGTGCTCACCGATACCTCAAAGTGCGGTCCCTGCTCGAAGCTTTGGCTTCAGCTGTGTTAACAGGTTTCATTAGAGGAACTCAAGAAGAAGCAGAGGGAAGACATTCTTAAGATAATGGCCGCACACGTAGCTTTTCGACTGTCTATGTTGCTAAAGAATGTGACTGACATGAAAAAAAAAAAAGCTGACTACAGAACCAGACAAAAGCCACAGGATTGCGCCACATAGTTATAATTTATTTTAAGGCACGAAAAACACAGTCACAAATGAGAATACAACACATTGTAATAGTTTTTTGCACCTAAAATTAATTGCGAACATACACAAACTAGCAACAAACGCGCAGACCCGTATGTTATGCTATCAAGCATCATTTATCGTGGGCTGTTCAGAAAGCCATAATTATACTGTATCTGGCCAAAAATATTACGCAGTATCCGCAGTATACATTGCTGAAATATTAGGCAGTATCAAGTTTCTGCAACAGCACAACTAAAATTTTTATAATATACTATTTGCAAAGCTCTTTCGGAACGGCTGCCCCGGCGTCTTGCCCTGTCTGCGCGTTTTCTTCTGCTAGCGGAAGCTTGTTGCGCCGCCAGCGCCACCAAACCGGAAGTTGTCTTGGCGCCATGTGACGGGTCGTCTGACGCGAGGAGTTTTGCAGCTTACCTAGTTCTAGAAACGTTCGTCTCTAGTGCAAGGAACCATAGCGCAAGTTCAAGTGCTGCAAACACTGCCCGCATTCGTCAAGCACATAGCCAACAATAAGCTTAGTCGCAGTGCCCACTACAAGGACACCGCAAACAGCACACGTGTACAGAAATGTTTACAGCTCGCGATCGCGTACAGCTCATCACACACACGCACGCATGCACACACGCCGAGAGAACCCGAGGTTGCCTGACCCACTGTTAACCAAAAGGCACAGTATGCCACAAGCAAAAAAAAAACATATATATGCCCAGAGAACCAGATTTAACTCTGCAGAGAACCTCAGGTTGCCTGACCCGCCGTTCTCCAAAAGCCATAGCTTTGTACGGATCCAAGCCAAGTTGGGTGAAATAGCGTTTGTGCTATTTTCAGGGGGCCGTAGCAGTCACTGCCATAAGCAATGGGGTGCAAGACGCACATGCAGTCTGACTTTTTAGAAGTGCTGCCATCTCATGCCATCCGTGTAAAAGAAGTACGTGGGTGCTTACGACCGATTCCGGCACTGGTGTAAATGCCCAGACCGCTTAGGATGTTGATTGGATTGAATAAGATCGAACTGCACTAGTGTATTTACTGAAGTGATTTTACTATTCAAGATGTGGATTGGATTTGATCGAACCCACCCTGCGTTGCTGTACTTAATTACTATTCTTAAATCACGTATTCTGACAATAACTAATGACAATGTAGCAAGGATGAAGCCGTACTACAATTTTTTTAACAATGAGCAGATGCATATGGGTGTTTTATTTCGCTGGGCTCTGATGCTTGGAGAGCGACAAAAGTCCTCAGATGCCTGCATAAAAGCCTGGGGGTAGGGTTTAAAGTGCTGACGTTTGAATATGGGGTGGCAAGAAGGAATCTGTCAAGTTGCATTTGCAACGGCTTCCTCGATTCTATAGATTAATCACGAATGCCCGCATGTCACCTTTGTTTACGTACTCTTCTATGGACGGGACACTAAAAATCCCAGCATATCAACGGAATGAATGATCATGAGTGGGGCGAAGCGTCTGTCCATCCGTACGTACACCTGTTCATTCGTCCGTGTGTCTGTCTGTCCATGCGTCCGTCCATCTAGTGAACACTTCAAGTACCGCCATCCAGCGGACAATCCAGAGACTAAGCGAGAGTATGTACCACATTTCTGCTGTCAGCTCTTTGTTAACAATGACAGCGTGATAACGACGCTATGCTACGTTTTTCATAACATGTGGACATGCCGATATGTGCCACAGGTATGCGGGTATGTGCCGCAGGTTACGCGCTACGTCAACGGCGGATGAACAAGCCACGCGATAAGGAGCTTCACCCCTCAAAATAATCACAGATGAATAACACCATCTCAAGAAACAGATATGAAAACTTTACCTAAAGTTACCCAAGGCTACCTTTGCTACGCGATCTACCAGCAATAAGTGCATAGCTGATGACGTTTGGCAGAGCTCCGCTAATAATAATAATAGTAGTACTACTTATACTGAAAGGCATGGCATAGCCCAGCAAGCTGATGGCAGTCCTGCCCTCACCCGAGCCAGGCCGAAATCGTGGCCAAGACAAACACTAGAAACTCATGATTAATGTTGTGTTTCGAAACTCAGATATGCTATGTGATATATAGCAGCAGCAGACACAAAATAGTGCATGTACCAACATGGAAGCTACGGAATGATTTAGTCAACATGAAAGACAATTTCAGAGCGGAAATTGTCCTGGTCTTGTTTACGCCATAGGCTGCCACGATTGTGACAACCAGTACATCGGTGAGGCCAGTAATTTCAAGAAAATGGTGAAACAGCACGAATACCACGCCATGAAACGATGCATGGCCCGGGCTTGAATACCCTCGCTAAACGTGAAAACTACAAGCCACCAAATTGACTGGTCAATCACACTTGTTCTATCCAAAGAAAAGGTTGCATCATGCCTGCACCTCGAATACCTGCACATAAGCTGAACAGGAATGATAAGACTCTTTCGACAATGTACCTCAGTGCTTACGTCACATACTTAGGTGCACCTAAATACGCTGTGTTTTTTCAAGACTCTTGTATCAAGTTGTAAAACGTCAGTAAACTTTGGCACTTACACTAATACCCACGCTACACAAGCAAAGCAAGCGTGGTTACGACCAGCCACGGTTGACCGCGTTGAACCGTGATTAGCGCCAACCACGGTTACCGATGTTACAGCGCAACCACGGTTACCGGTTACAGCGCGAAAGCATCCTCAGTTAAGGTGGCTAACGCCATCTGGCGCAGAACAATCAACAGAGACACTTCCTTGTGTATATATGCTCCGAATACATTCAGCAGCAGCCAGGCAAAAATGTCACATGTGTCCCCTAGTATATTGATGTACTTACCGGTCCTTCTTGTTCAGATTGTATATCTTATTCCGGACTTGCTTTGGCGTGAATTACTCTGCGTCAGGCGGAAGTTCGGCGTTCAACTCGGCTGTAATTGCCGCGTACACTTTTGCATTGCGTGACGTGCTCCGCATATCACTCAAATGATTTTCCCACATCCCTATCAGACTTTACGTGCCGTCCAGCTCGTCCATTTTCACGCGCGCTCGCCGACTAGCATATGGGGTAGTGTGTTCAGGCACTCACTCTCGCAATGCATCGCGTGAAGCGGCGCACGTTGACGAAAAAACCGGTTCTCAAGGCGGCGCTGCCGTAGCATGGGCTGGCAGGATTTGTCAGCTCCGCGCTGCTCTGCCTTCTCGGGTGCTGTTCAGTGGCCTATTGCTTCTGTTCGCGCCCGCTTAACAAATGTTTTTCTGGCAATGTTTTTGCTGGCCACGCGACAGTGAGACGATGCCGAGTCATCGGCAGCAGCGACACTGCTTTACACCTAGGTGCGAAACAGGGTATACCTTTGGAAAAAAGGTGAGCAGTCGTCGCTTTTCGCTGCATCCAAAGACGAAGCACGGAGGAAGGTTTGGGAACAGAATTTACATCGAAAGGATGGGGCCTTGAATGAAAGCTGCTCTGTATGTGAGCTACACTTCGAGTCTTCATGTGCTCTCGGAGACGACGTGCACGTATAAACAGCGAAGAAGTTCGCGTACCCCGTAGGAGACCAGAGCTAACGCCGGACGCCGTGCCGATGTTACTGTCTAACGCTCCAAGCTACTTATCCAAGAAAACGCTGCATCCAAGACCTCCGAGAAAGCGAAAGAACTCGGTGGTCGAATCTACCATCTTCAAGAAAACTGCAGCACCCTGGATTGACGGTGAGGCCACTGATTCAGGTTCATCGATGGACCTTCCTGCTGACTACGAACCCGAGGTGGCGAACACTACAGAGACTGCAGCTTCGCTGGAACGCTTACTCAAGCTTTGTTTACCTTGAATTTATATGAGTTCGATCGCACCGCATCTCGTGTGAAAGAGAGCGGTAATTTACGTGCTGTCATGACTTCATTTTTTCGTGAAGGGTAACAACCAGTCTCGAGAGGAAAAAAAAACTGCACGTGAAAATCAGTGGGTGTTGATAATGGTGCCACCGTGATGTAGTGATCGTGAACTGATAATTCCACAGAACGGCGACGAATTTATTCGGTGTTACTGCTCACTGCAGTATGCGTGCTCTTAAATAAAGGGTTTCTTCTTACAGTTTGACAGTGGTGCCAAGTGATATGTTTCCTTTTAAATGTACAGTGCAATATCCCGGCCACAGCAGCAGTATATCGGCGGGCGCGCAATCGTTTAAAGACCTAAGATTGTCAAACTTATTCCCAAGTCTTCAGATACGGCGTGCCTCTAAATCAAATGGCAGTTTTGTCACTTTAGCAACATAATTAAAATTTCATGATGCAACAATCGACAAGAACGGTGCCACGCGCGTAACAAAGGAAGTCGAAGCTGTTGCAGTGAGCAGACTACGATTCGACATAGGTGTAATATAACAAGGAACTTTCGGGTTTATAGATGCGACTTCGATACCTCAATCTTCCTCACTTTTTATTCGTTCACCAACCGAGCTTTAAAAACTGCAGGCAGTTTCCCCAGGGACGACGGCTTCACCGTCGTTTGTTAATACCTGCATTTGGACCGTGTGTTGCAGCTTTGACATTTCATTTTGTTTTGAATGCGGCACAAACAAACTCATTAGAAAGCTTTTCACGGACGCTTCAGCAATTACGTATGCAAGCGCATATCACGGGACCGAATCCCGGCTGCGGTGGCTGCATTTACGGCGGAGGCACAAATACTCAGGTGCGTGTACCTAAATTTTGGTGCACGTTAATTACAGCACCCGGGTGGTCAAATTTCCGGAGCACTCCTCTACGGCGTCTCTCATAATCGTATGGTGGTTTTGGGACGTTAAACCCCTGCTATTACTAATATCAAAGAACAGAACTGCATAAAAGGCAAAGCATGAGGTGACAAGATGGATGAATGGATGTGGCTGTATCCTTTAGATCGGACGGCGGCTAACGCCACCTAGCCGTAATACTTGGTGAACTAACGATTAGATTTATCTTTTTTTTTCTTTAAATAGTGAGGTTGAGGATTCGTACTTTGCAGTGAATGGTTTAATTTTTACTCGTGCCTTGACATTAGTCACCAATCAGATAATCTCCTTCAAGTTAAGTCTACCCGCTTAAAGTCTATTTTGCCCTGCCTGTCCCTAAACGCCAGTGCTTTGAAAAACTCTGCGCCATCATCCTGAACTATAAGGTGAAGCCCGTTACAGAACATTATCAAGTGTTCGGCAGTTTCTTCTTCCTCTCCACACGCACTGCATACTGTGTCTACCCCTTCGTATTTGGCCCGATATGTCTTGGTTCGCAGTACTCCCTCCTGGCCTCAAACAGTAGAGAACTATACCCCGAAAATTATCATAGATTCTTTCCTTGGCAATTTCCTGCTTAAAAGTTCGATAGATCTCTAGTGCGGACTTCTTAATCATGCCCATTCTCCACATGTCAGTCTCCGTTTCCTTCACTTTCTTCTTAACCGATAGTTCTTTTTGGTTTGGCCACCTGCTGTTTTCTATGTATTTACCAGTCAATTTTCTGGTTCGCTTCCTCTATTTTGTATCGACATTCTTCGTGTACAAGTAGCTGAAAACCTTCCTAGCCCAACGCTCCTCCCCCATTTCTCTCAATCGCTTCTGGAATTTTATCTTGCTGCTAGCTTCCTTGCCCTCAAATGATGCCCATCCCATATCACCTTGTACTCCCTGATTTGGTGTATTCCCGTGAGCTCCTAATGCAAGCCTACCTATTCCACGTTGCTTAATTTCTAATCTTGCTTGAACTTCTGATCTCATGCACAAGACCGCATTGCCGAACGTCAGCCCAGGAACCTTGACGCCTTTCCGTATTCCTCTCAACATCGTACCTATTGTAATTCCACAGTGCCCTATTTTTCATCACTGCTGCATTCCCGATATCCTTTCGTCGTCACGTACATTTCGTGTTCCCTTAGGTACTCGGTCCCATTGCTTATCCATACGCCCAGATATTTGTATTTATCTGTTATCTCTAGCGTGACCTCCTGTATTCTAAGCTCACTACCTTCGTTATCATCAAAAATCATGACTGCTGATTTTTCCTTACTGAATCTAAAATCTAACCTATCTCCCTCATTACCACAGATGTCCATCAATCTCTGCAAATCTTCCTGGTTGTCGGTTATTGGCACTATATCATCTGCGTACATTAATGCTGGTAGTGCCTGATCAATGGGTTTTCCTTGTTTAACTAAAGAGAGGTTGGAGCCAAGTCCACTTCCCTCTAATTTGGCCTCTAATCCTTGCAGGTACATCATGAATAACAAGGGGGACAGTGGACACCCCTGTCTAAGTCCCCGTTTCACCTCTGTGGGCTTGGATACCTGTTTTTTCCCACTTTGGGAAAACAGGTATCCTGTTTTCTTACAAACAGGTATCCTATAAAAGTAACTACCTTGTTACTTTTATAGATTTCCTTTAAAAGATTAGTGACTCCATCTTCCACACCCACTGTGTCTAGTATTTCCCACAAGTCCTTTTGAACCACGCTATCGTACGCTCCCTTGATATCCAAAAATGCTAGCCACAAGGGCCTGAGTTCCTTTCCTGCTATTTCGATGCACTGCGTCAGTGAGAACAGATTGTCTTCCAACCTCCTGTGTTTCCGAAACCCATTCTGCAGTTCCCCCAGCACCCCCTCATCCTCTATCCATGCCTGCAGTCTTTCCTTTATAATCTGCATCGCCAGCCTGTAGACCTGTCACTGTTATAGGACGGTAGTTGTTTATGTCATCTTTGTCCCCCTTTCCTTTATAGATCATGCTCATCCTGCTAAGTGAAAATTTCCATCCATCAGGGACTTCACCATCGATTATTGTTCTGCTCACTGCCACTCTCAAAGTCTGTTTAGACTTCGGACCCAATGTCTTTATCAGCATAATTGGAATGCCATCTGGGCCTGTTGATGTACTACTTGGAACCCTCTTCTCAGCCCTTTCCCACTCTCGTTCTGAAAATGGAGCCCTTGTGCCACTTGATCCATCCCTGTCTATGGTGGTGCATAAGGCACTTCTTTGTTGAAATTTTTCTGTCACCCTTGTTCTTATACATTCAATAGCTTCGTCCCCTTCTAGCCTAGCACCTGGAACTGTAGTTATAAACCTCTGCTCTAGGTTTGTTTCATTTCTTTGGGAGTTTAGATGGTTCCCAAATTTCGCAGCTGCCTTTCTGTCCTTTTTATCTATTTCTGCCTGCCACTGAGCACCCTTTCTTATAATCTTTTTATTGATCAGGAGGGATGCTTCCCTTCTAGTGCTTAAAAAGATTTCCCATTTTCTTTCAACATCATCTATTGGTTCATCCCGTTGCTTAGCATGTCTGTGTTCCCTAGAAGTTTTCTGACGTTTTGCTATGGCTCTCTTAACTTCCTCATCCCACCAACTCTTGGGCTTGTGTCTTCTTTTCAGAGGTGACTTGTCACATGCCTTAGCAAGCTCTAGCCCAAACATTCTAACTAGATTTGTGTGTGTCCACACACTTTTATTATCCGCAATGATTACGTTCTCAATTTGTTTAGTAGAAATTTGTATTTGCCTTTCTGAATGAACATTTTCCTGTAGTTGCTCATCTTGTCCCCTCCCACTTTCGCTGCTCTTCCAAAACTTAGCTTGATACGTTTGTGATCACTACTCAGACTTCTGGAGTCACCTTAATCTATGTGCATTCCCCTGAGCTTATCATACATCCTATGTGACATCAGTGCGTAATCTATCGTTGACTGCAGCCTTCCTACCTCCCATGTTATTTGCCCTTCACACTTCTCGGTACTGTTGCAAATGATCAAATCATGCTTTTCACACATATCCATGATCATTTTGCCTGTTCAGTCAGTATATCCATCTATATCTTCTATGTGTGCATTCATATCTCCTAGTATAATTATCTCGCACTCTCCTCCTAACTCCTGAATGTCATTTGATATACACTCTACCATTGCCTGGTTTTCCTCTTTGGCCTTTGCTCCCGTCCACAAGCACACGAAACCAAGAAGTGTCATTTGCCCTGCCACTTTCCCTTTTAGCCATAAATGTTCCTTGCATCCCTGCTTGACTTTTTGCCAACCCATGCTCTTATGTATGAATGCACCAATTCCACCCTTTTTTTGCTGCCTTCTGTTCTATTGCAATATTCCCATACGTAGTCCGGATTGCAGTGTGGTTGGTCCAGGTCCCGAAGATGTGTCTCCACAACCCCATATACTAACAGCTCCTCCTGCCTCAACTGCTCTTCTATCTCTTCCCTCTTTAACCTATTCCTGCCACCCTGCATGTTAATATAGCCTACGTCTGACTTAGCTCGGCCCTTGTGCTTACGTCGATTTCTTCTCTCATGGACTTCGTGTGGCTTGAATATTTGTGCCCCTTTAGGTCCGTTTTTGGCTACACTGTTAGCCTCAGGGCTCTGGGTCCCCCTAAAAAAGCTATGGCTTGTCGACCCATTCTGTTATCGACCCTCCTGCCCATCGCACCACTGTAGTGAATGCCATCCTGTGCAAAGGGGCGAGCGCCGGGCTCGTACACGTCTTGGTTAACTTCCATTACGCTGTATCCGAGTTGCCGGCTCAAACCCTTGATCACACAATTGGCCTCCACTACCCTCCTTTCAATGCCTATGCTTAGTTGACGCCATCTCGCGGCTGCCGATACCAGCTGCGTCAGCCACGGCTCCTTCCTTAACACACTACCCCATATTCTAGTACACTATACCGGCATGTACTCATCGGTGGTGAGCGCCGCCATTTTCTCGGTTATCTGCCCAACCGAGGATTCTAGCCACCCTACCGAGGTTGCCCAGAGCTCGGTTTCATACAACCACAGTTAGCCACATAACTGCAGTTTCGTGTGCCGTGTAACATCAGCTAACCGCGGTTAGCGTGACCGTGGTTTAGGCTGCCTGTGTAACAAGGCTATACGAAGCAAGAGTTATGCACTGCCTTATTTTTATTTGAGCCTCTTCTAGCTGTTTAGTTCAGTTTATTATTATTCATTCAAAATAGAAAGGTTCATGGTTAATAGTTGCAGCCGAAAGTGCGACTTTTTAAGCTTTGATCAATGGTAATGCTTATTTTTGTGATTGCCGCACGAACTGCCACCAGTTTCCAAGAACTGGCCAGGTTTTTCAGAAATTCTCTGATGTTTCCCTAACTTTTCCAGAATCGTCCGAATTCCCCGGGTTCTCCAGGTTGGTAGACACCCTGAGTACGATTTCCAGATCCTTGAAGGCTGGGCCTTTCCTTTGACGCAAGAAAAGGAAAATCTTGCGGTGGGTACCTCTTTTTCATCCCAGGAGGTTTAAAAACAAGTGCTGTGGGAGTGAAGCAAGCTTAATCAGTCGCAAAATACGAATGATTTCTTGCACATGGAACTGGGAGGACTGAGGTATTAAAATAAAGAAGTTAGAACTGATGACAAAATGATACTGTGTTTCTTTATTATGTGCAGTCTCTTTACATACCAACTGTTAGCAACTTTTACGATAGGTCAAGGTTAGCATGCATTAAAGGAAAAATTTTAACGAACTTTCCCAATTGATTGATTGATATGTGGGGTTTAACGTCCCAAAACCACTATATGATTATCAGAGACGCCGTAGTGGAGGGCTCCGGAAATTTAGACCACCTGGGGTTCTTTAACGTGCGCCCAAATCTGAGCACACGGGCCTACAACATTTCCGCCTCTATCGGAAATGCAGCCGCCGCAGCTGGGATTAGATCCCGCGACTTGCGGGTCAGCAGTCGAGTACCTAGCCACTAGACCACCACGGCGAGGCCAGCGTAGCATTCTACCAGTTTGTTAGTTATATCTTTGAGTATACTTGTGGTAATATTGTTAGTATAATCCACATGAATCACACATTACCCATAAACCTGAGGGTGTAATGGTGTCTTTTTTATCTCACTTTTTTGCATGGAGCGAGAACTAGCAGTGTTGCAAAGGGCCCATGTAATTTCTCAGCAAGGTGCTGCAAACAGATTGTAAACTGTTTATAAACTGATCATTCACAACCCTACAGCTAGTACAGCATTCCCTGTCACGTGCACTCGGCACATATCATAATTCCTTGGCCTTAAGCGAACATGCATTGTCTGTGAAAAGGAATGCCGAGGAGGGTGCATTTTTGAACACTACGCCTAACTTAGCTGCAGCGGCTTATTCTCTTCATTCACAGGACATTTGTCAATTAATTCACGTGCAGTGAATGCAAGCTCAAACCACTAACAATTCCGGACTGCAGTTTTGATGTACACACTGCAGTTTCTTCCACACTAATTGTAGTGATTTGCAACACGATGCTTACGCTGGACACTCGATCGTAAACATTCACACATGCCTCACCGAAATACGCAGCAGTTTCGCAGTTAAGTCTTAATAAACGTGTGCGTTCTTTTTTAAAGACGATAGTCTTTCTTGGGGACCTTCGACAGAAATTTTTGGCCTGTCTGTCTGTACATTTGTCTGTTTGTGCACTTTTACCGGCATCGGGTACTTGAAACCATAGAGTTTCTCAAAAGTAACTAGAGGGCACTCTGGCGCTGCGATCGTTCAGCGACCATGGGAATGATGGGTAGTACACACATTTGCCTAGTCTTCTTACATGCGGCTTCGTTTATTGCTGTGTTTCGATTTTGTTTTGAAAAAAAGATTCAACCCTTTTGAACTTCGTGACTCAATTTGGAAAGTTAATTAGAAAAAAAAATAGGGTGGTGAAGCGCAATCGCTGAATATTTGCTGATTTTTGTTTCGTGAGAAAACAGCTTCAAGCTACACGAACACAGAGGGAGCCAAGAGCAGGCCAGAAGTACAAAGTTTAGACAAATGTGTGTACTACCCATCATTCCCATGCTCGCTGAAGCGCTGTGCATTGCAGCTCCCATAGACACTAGCGCCAGAGTTCCCTCTAGTGTATATTGGGAAACTCTATACTTGAAACAGCCGACCCCATTCGCAGCGACCACCAATGTCGCTCATGGTTGAGCGTTCATGCTTGTGCAATTGTCAATTAAAAAGCAATTATTGCGCATGTCTGAGGCACCATAAAAACACGTATATATTGTGCATATGCATATCTCTTACTAGAAAACGCATACATAAGTAACTTTAAGGACAATAGCACTTATCACGCGGCGCTTACCATGCAATGCTTGCACGGAACGATTGATTGATTGATATGTGGGGTTTAACGTCCCAAAACCACCATATGATTATGAGAGACGCCGTAGTGGAGGGCTCCGGAAATTTTGACCACCTGGGGTTCTTTAACGTGCACCCAAATCTGAGCACACGGGCCTACAGCAGTTCCGCCTTCATCGAAAATGCAGCCGCCGCAGCCGGGATTCAAACCCGCGACCTGCGGGTCGTTGCACGGAACGAGGAGTGTTTCCAACGCTTTGCTAAGACGAGATGGTGGTGGCACCTATCCGTCGCCTCACGTCCTACACCTAATCACCTCTGAGACTGGCGCGCATGACACGCACTTTGTTTTCCAAAAGAAACTGCCAGATGGCGCTCATGTCTCACGTGTAATGTGACTTGATGCGCTCGTTCGCCTCCGCTGCACGCTCAAGGCACTCTAACGCAGCGCCTCCGGAATACCATTCACCAATTTTCTTGCACAGAACATCCAATAAATGTTTTGTGAACTCTCTCCACACGCAAAATTATCGTCTTTCGACGACATTTGCAGATTACATACAGATATGAGGCCAATTTTTATTTTATAGCTCTCGAAAAACACTCCAAGTTTTGGGTTTCAGTTGAATTTTATTTCTTTTTTTACATTAATTCCACTAAAGCCTATGTGCATTAAAGGCACTGTGCAACAGCAGCAACAGGCGTGCTCTCGCTGGGTAGCGTACTAACCGAAGTTGCGCCTGCCCGAGCATTGTTTGTGAACTTGATTGCACCGACGGTCTCGTAAACAAGCATTTTATGGTTATGTTCATAACTGCAAAAAAAAAACTTACCGAAACCAGCATCTTGACGTCTTCTTAACCTTCAGTGGTTACGACTGTTCACTTCTTAGTGTCTCCTGCAGTCGCTGAAAATGGACCAACACTGCCGGCGGCAGTGGAGTACAGCAATGCTGACAGCGTTTTTTTTTTCTTCGGCACACTCGAAGTTTCTTCGCGTGGCTCGAAATGATTGGAAGGTGTTTTTCACGACGAAGATCGCCCCAGCGAACAGAGCGCGCTGTTATGACCGGCGTCAGCAGGCGCCATGCTGTCGCTGAGAAGCGTAGCCGGGCCGCGTTCCCACGCCTGGAACTCCAGTTTTCTCGGAACCAGCGTCCAGAGATGACGGGGGAGCGGCGCTCTTTTAATCCTCAAACAAGTAGACGACTCGCCGAATGTCTATGCTCGCCAGCTATTGTCCCTGCTAGCCGGCGGATGAGACGTCCTGTCGCCACGAAGCTGTAAGCCGTTCCGGAGGGGACAACAAAGAGCGTATTCCTTTGAAGAAACGGCGACCGCCGCCACAAAGTGCCCGGCTAATTGAGCGGACCGTTTGGCGGACCGTTTGATGTCTGCTGTCCGAAGCTTGGGACCCCTCGACCAGCGACATACACGACGAGCAAGAGCCTCTCTGGCGCCACCTTTAAGTGCAGTGATCTTGACTCGAAATTGGATGTTCACGTGCGCCGTGCCTGCTCGTACCTTGCACCGGTTGTGTGTGTGTGATTGGTGTTCCCCGCAAGAAGGAGGAGCCCGACAGGGCTTATAAGGACGCCGCTGAGTGCGGGACGTCGCTCTGGACCAAGTAAAGGTTCAACCACCACGTTCGTAGATTGTGATGGCTCTGAACTGTGTAGCGGTTCAACCACCACGTTCGTGGTTTGCGAACTCTTAACCTCATGCTGTAAATACTTGTAAATAGTGCCGTAAACCATGTTTTGTTTTCGCATCCTCCAACGTCCTGCTTCTTCCTTCGACAACCACCGGGATCACAACAACTGGTGATCAGCGGTGGGATTCCCAACAACTGGTTGCCAGCGGTGAGATACGACTCGGCACCCTGGGATACACCACAGAACCCCGATCATTATAACTGGTCGGCAACGGTGGGATTCGAACCTACAAGAGACAACAACAGTCGGCCCAGGAGAAGCAGCTGGCTCGAGACATAGATCACGTATGGGTGAGTGCTTGGCTTTTCCTTTGAGTGAACCAGGTTCTAAAAGAGGGTTAAATTTTAGAACTGGTAGTTAACTTTGCCGAAAGACTCAGTTTCGCCGTTTCGGAAAGTTATTTTGGAAGTAGCGAGCACTCAGTACGATCATGGACTTACGGGAGCTGCAGAAGTCAGACTTGTTGCTGTTGTGTGAGGAATTGGGGATCGATACAAAGGGTTTGGCACAAAAACCCATAATCATTCAAGCGATTAATGATTTGGGGGCTGATGATGAGGAACTAAGTGAAGAATGGGACCTCATCATCGAAAAAAAACTAAGAGCAGCTCAAATGGAAGGAAAGAGTGAAGACGAAAGAGAAAGCCTCAAGCTAAAGTTTTTCAAACAAGACTATGAATTGAGTAAGAGGCTGGGACGCCAGCAAGGAGTACTTCTCGAAAATGAGGCAGTGTTCGAGATGTCTAGGTACATGCAGCCATATGAGGTATCATGGGATATGGGCCTGTATCTTAGACTCTTTGAACGAAAGTGTAGTGAACTGAAGTGTGAGCGAGACACCTGGTCTCAGAAGCTACGCACGGTTCTGCCCTGCGAGGCAGCGGATGTTGTTGCGCGACTCAGTGAGCAGCACGCGAACAACTACGAAGTTGTGAAAGCAGAGCTAATCAGAAGATTTGGAACTTCTATTAGCAAAAAGAAAGAAAGACTCGCACCGGAGTCTGAAAGCGAGGCGCGTCGTAAAGCGCCGGAAGTTGAGGCGCGTCAGGAAGCGCTTGAACCAGAGATCGCGCCAGTAACGGGCCCGCGTATCGCAGAATCCATCAAGATAGAGCATGTCGAGAACGAGCCCTTGGCCGGTCTCGAGGTAGAAACAGTATCAAAAGACGGTCCTTGCGAGGATGAGGTGTGTGCCAGCAGCCCTAATGGGCTCAGTAAGGAGCTGGAAACCATCCCCATGCCTCAAGAGGACGTCTCGAAATCTTCAAATGTAGGCATGGATAGCGCAGTGGCTGATGAGAGCAAGAGCGCCACGCTTCAGCAGTGCAGCGATAATACCGAGCTGGTTTGCAAACATCGCAGAAAAAGGAAGAAGCGGAGGCGTTCGTCACTGCGCAAGCCTAAGTCAGGCCCCACTCAGTCGCAAGAAAGACGAGAGGGTAGGCCGGTAATCCATTCCAGGAAACGTCCATGGTGGCGTTCCGAGAGGCACAAGCGGCCAGCCAGGTGTAGAGGTGGGAAACGAGGTGCGTTACCCCAACGAAAAGCGCGGTTGCGTTCGACGACTTCGGGAAAGCGGCCTTACCCGGGTGGTCAAAGTCGAAAGCGCAGAAAAGCTAAAAACCGCGTCGGGGCGAACACAAAGGGACAGTGGCCCCAGTTTTCCCCTGTGTTTCTGGCGTCCCTTTCAAATTCCTGAGAGGAACAGGCCGAAATGGAAAATGAGGTGTGACGTCCGTGCACGGCTTAGAGTTGGTGCATTTTGTAGCCTCCGGCGTGCTCGAAATCCGCCGGGACCGCGACCCCATCGAGTGCGATTCAAGCGAATCTAATTGAGAAAAGGGGGCGGTCAGTTTGAGTAATTTTGGTGCGTGCGTGTTAATTGTGTCTACTCATATTGCATTGGAGATGCAGATTTGAGCCACTTTAAATTTGGTAAGCTTAATGCGGAGTAAATTTTTCAAAAGGAAAACCGCCGAATTAAAGGCTGAAAATCGAATTAGTTTAATCACGTGCGAAAATTTGCGTAAGGTAAAAAAAAACAGAGAACATGTGTCGTTTTCCTAGTTTTTTCAAAGGTTTAGTGTAATATCGTATGCCTTCACTGCCATTGGGATGTGGCGTGAATGAGCCTTCGAGGAAGATGTTAGCATAAACCGATTGATTTTGTAAAATGATAGAGTTTGGCGCAACACAGAGGAGCTGTCGTTGCGCGCTATGAGAATTGAGAACCATTGGTGCATGGTTTCAGCATAAAACCTATGCAATTGTTGTGAGGTGCTTTTGATGAGTATTGCACCTAGAATTACTTTTGTGTTGTACACGTTGTGTTACAACGTAACGTTTGAAAGAATTTAGACAAACTGTGAAAGCTTAAGCGTTTGGTTATTAGTGCCGTGCATTTTGCAGCGCTGCAGGAATGAGAATAATGGAAAACGCTCGGAAGAACTCAGTGGTTTTTTTTTTAATCAAAGGCGCTAGCAAAGGCTGGTAACTTTAACCGAACAAACCTGCTAGAAGGCAGTGTTTGTTACTTTTTTGTTGTTCTCTTCTTTAAAGAATGATTGATCTAGTGATCATGAGCAGATTATCAAGCTTTCCCTAAACGTTGAGGTAGACCGTTAGGTCACAGTATAGTTTAAGGTTTTGGGAGGCTGGTGAACTTTATGTCTCAGTGGTAGACAATTATGGGCGGCCGTAAACAAAGACGGACGTTCGGACAAAATTAGCGCTCGCTGAGTCCGGAACCGAACCGAGGCTCTCAGCGGGACAGAGCCGTGTAAGTAGTCAGCGACCAAAAAGAAAGAGGCTGCCGTTATATGTCTCGACGACAGTGGCAACGAGTATGATGCGTTCTACTTGAGCCAGAATTTGGGCTCTCGTGAGATAACGTACTGCGCTTCAGGAAAGGAGTGCGCCTGCATTGTGTAGAGCATTCACCAGTGGCAGTGTTATCTCAGGGGAGGGCTAAATTTAATGTAGATACAGGCCATTGTCTCTTGGCTGCAAACCATGACATCGAAGAACAGTCGCCTTGTGAGGCGGAGCTTGATTCTTCAAAAATATCATTTTTGACATTAGGTAAATAAAGGGCAAATTGCATGGAAACGCTGACGCGCTCAGCCGCTCTTTCTAAGCCATTCTGGGGCGCTCTTGATGCATCAAAATTGATATTTTAGTTTTTTTTTCTCGTGCATCTTATATAAATTTGTAAGGTAGCCCGTCTGGTTTCTCAGCACAAGTGAGTCCTGATAGTTTTGAGTGTGAGCTTTTGTTAAAGCTAGTAAAGAAAATTGGTTTGCCATCCCTCTTTTGGCTTGGGTTGTTCGAAGGGGGCCGAGTGCTTGCTTGTGCATGTGGTCCAGTTGCAGAAACGGTGTCGAAGATTCGGCCTTTACTCAGACCATGCCACAAGCGAAGGCGAGTTCTTGGGATTCGACTACGGACCCTTTCGTCGTCCCTGCGAGCAGCAGTGTTGACCGCTGCCCTCCGTGACTCATCTGGCGAGGGGGAAGCTGTTATGACCGGCGTCAGCAGGCGCCATGCTGTCGCTGAGAAGCGTAGCCGGGCCGCGTTCCCACGCCTGGAACTCCAGTTTTCTCGGAACCAGCGTCCAGAGATGACGGGGGAGCGGCGCTCTTTTAATCCTCAAACAAGTAGACGACTCGCCGAATGTCTATGCTCGCCAGCTATTGTCCCTGCTAGCCGGCGGATGAGACGTCCTGTCGCCACGAAGCTGTAAGCCGTTCCGGAGGGGACAACAAAGAGCGTATTCCTTTGAAGAAACGGCGACCGCCGCCACAAAGTGCCCGGCTAATTGAGCGGACCGTTTGGCGGACCGTTTGATGTCTGCTGTCCGAAGCTTGGGACCCCTCGACCAGCGACATACACGACGAGCAAGAGCCTCTCTGGCGCCACCTTTAAGTGCAGTGATCTTGACTCGAAATTGGATGTTCACGTGCGCCGTGCCTGCTCGTACCTTGCACCGGTTGTGTGTGTGTGATTGGTGTTCCCCGCAAGAAGGAGGAGCCCGACAGGGCTTATAAGGACGCCGCTGAGTGCGGGACGTCGCTCTGGACCAAGTAAAGGTTCAACCACCACGTTCGTAGATTGTGATGGCTCTGAACTGTGTAGCGGTTCAACCACCACGTTCGTGGTTTGCGAACTCTTAACCTCATGCTGTAAATACTTGTAAATAGTGCCATAAACCTGTTTGTTTTTCGTATCCCCATCTCGTAAGCGTTCGTTTCCTCAACCCAAAGCTACACCACGCTACCACAGCACCCCGGGATCACAACAACTGGTTGGCAGCGGTGAGATACGACTCAGTACCCGGATCACCACAGCGCTTATTCAGTCTTACCTGGCAGCTGCCTGCAGCATCGTCGTGGGCGCCGCCGTGTTTGCTGACGAATTCACGCACTAACCAATGATGCGCAGCTTCCGATAGCCTCGTAAGGTCGCCTGGCGCAGTGCATTGTATGTCTTTGTAAACTCGCTGGCGGTGGCGGGTCATCATACTTGCGAGGAGGGTGGGGGGGGGGTGTTGTATTAGCATAGCTCCTTAAACTACCACATTGGTCGCATTACCCTTCAGACATGTCGTTCCTTCTTATCCCATTGTGATTTTTTGCTGTTTCTGTGTGTGCATGTTTTTTCGTTTATTTTTTATGTCCTCTTTTTTTCCTGCTTTAACATGGTATAAGAAGAGATGGGCACTCTGTAAGTATTGTTATGCCTTGAAAAAGACGGGGCTCCCGTCGAAACGTCCATGAAATAAACGTTAGGGTGCCTCAGCTGTCTTTTGCAGGACTTAAAAACATGCCGACACGCGCAATCACATGACCAAATTCATGTTGCTGATGGTTGTCTGGGGTGAATCAGACTGTTTTTTTCTATTCTAATCAATTGTTGATTGATTGATTCATAAGCGGGGTTTAACGTCCCAAAACCACTATAGATTATGAGAGACGCCATAGTGGAGGGCTCCGGAAATTTCGACCATCTGGAGTTCTTTAACGTGCACCTAAATCTGAGCACACGGGCCTACAACATTTCCGCCTCCATCGGAAATGCAGCCGCCGCAGCCGGGATTCGATCCCGCGGCCTGCGGGTCAGCAGCCGAGTACCTTAGCTACTGGACCACTGCGGCGGGGCAATTGTTTAATTAGACCCTTTTAACTAACTTCTAAGAGAACGAGGATGTGTCAGAAGGTTCAATAAGAAAGTTGTAGATTGGTTTGCAAAACGTCCGATTAGACAGTTTCGAACTTTATATCTGTCAATAATTAGTGTTTTTCTGCTAACTACAAATGCCCGCGAAATACAAAAAATACCACGTGACAAACACTCTGGCGCACGTACGCGCGCCATGATTCTGGTGCTCCCTAACATTCCGCGTATACGAACGATACGCTTCCTTCGCACCAGTTCATGACAGTGGTAAGCAGTCACAACAGTTATCGCTTTTGTGGCTGATAGCGAAACGTGTTCATCGCAAAGCCACCACCATCTTTGCGGCCCTGTCGAGACAGCCTGATCGGGCAAACGTTACTAGTCGTTCGTACGCGGAACGTTAGGGTGCACTAGAATTATCTTGCGCACTGGCGCGTGAGCGGGCTTGTTACGTGGTATTTTTTGCATTTCGAGGCATTCGCAGATAGTAAGAAAACACAAAAAATTAACAGATATAAAGCTTGAAACCATCTAATCGGACGCTTTGCATACCTGGGAACAACTTTCTCACTGGAATGCCCGGCCCACTTTCGTTGCCTAAAAAGTCAGTTAATAAAAGTGACCAGAACAGAAAGGATAGTATGACTCACTCCAGGCAACAGCATATATATATATATATATATATATATATATATATATATATATATATATATATATATATATATCCTGATGAAGGCCAGACTCTAGGCCAAAACGTCGAAATAAACCACGTTGCGACTGCTCACGGAGGATCTACTGGACTATATAGCCCCGCCGCGGTGGTCTAGTGGTTAAGGTACTCGGCTGCTGACCCGCAGGTCGCGGGTTCGAATCCCGGCTGCGGCGGCTGCATTTTCGATGGAGGCGAAAATGTTGTAGGCCCGTGTACTCAGATTTGGGTGCACGTTAAAGAACCCCAGGTGGTCAAAATTTCCGGAGCCCTCCACTACGGCGTCTCTCATAATCAGAAGTGGTTTTGGGACGTTAAACCCCACAAATCAATCAATCAATCATTACTGGACTATATATATATATATATATATATATATATATATATATATATATATATATATATATTGCAAAGCTAACAATCCTGTGTTGCACTTAGCCCTATTTTAGCAGTTACATTCACTTCCTCAACGTTCGAGCGCAGTTTGATTGCGCTATGGCGCTGAAAATGTAGATTCAGCCGCTTTCTTGACCTAAGCACGCAAAAGAGATAAACCGCAGCACGTACAACCTCATCTCCCCATGAACCACAACAGGTGCCGCCATTAATTGGTCTAACAGACCCTGGAGAAATGTGACTTTCAGCTAGCACTTGCACTCACGTTAGAATCTCAATAGATGATGGTGTAAGGCAGCGAGACACGATATCTACAACGGGAAAAGGAAAACAGACAATAACCACCTGTTTGTAGCGTGAATAGTGTTGGATCTCTCCAATGCTATTCACGCCGTGCTTACAGGAGGTTTTTTAGGGCTCTATAATGGGAAGAGTTAGGGATACGAGTTGATGGAGAATATCTTAATTACCTGGAATTACGTTGCAGTGACGAGTAACCCAGGGTACTATTTATGGCTCATCACTACTGAACTGGATACAGAAAACAGACAACCACCTGTTTGTAGCGTGAATAGCGTTGTATCTCTCTAATGCTATTCACCACGTGTTTACAGGAGGTTTTCAGGGCTCTATACTGGGAAGAGTTAGGGATACGAGTCAATTGAGAATATCTTAGTTACCTGGAATTCGCTGATGACGTTGCATAGATGAGTAACCCAGGGTACTATTTACGGCTCATGACTACTGAACTGGATACGAAAAGCACAAGAATAGGTGTGAAAATTATTACGCATAAATCTGAAGTATTAGGCAAAAGTCTCGACAGAAAATAGCGCTTTGCGATAGCGGGCGCGACACCAGAAGTTGCAAAGTATTATATACTTAGGACAGGTACTAACCGCGAAGCCAAACGTTGAGAGTAGAATAACTAAAATAAGGATGGGATGGAGCACATTTGGCAAGCATTCTCATGTGATCAATGATAGCATACCATTATGCCTCAAGAGGAAGGTGTATCACAGCTGCACTTTGCCGGTACTTACCTACGGAGCAGAAACCTAGAGGCTTACAAAGAGGGTTCAATATAAATTAAGTAGGGTGCAGTGAGCGATAGAAAAAAAATAATAGGTGTAACCGTAAGACTGAGGTAAAGAGCATAGTGGGTCGGGAAATAAATTGGGCTTAAGGATACCATAGTTGAAATCAAGAAGAAGAAATGGGCATGAGCACGTAGGCAGTATAACCACTCGTAATTACGCGTAACTTACTGGATTCCAAGGGCAGGCAAATTAGGTTGACAAATGAGATTGCGTTCGTGGAGGTAATGTGGCAGCAGAAAGCACAGGACTGGGTCGATTAATGGAACATGCATGGGAGAGGCCTTTGCACTGCAGTGGGGGATTGTTAGGATGAATTTCATGAAGAAGAAAGTTTTTGTTTCTCAATGAATATGTATATTAGATAAGGCACCATAATTTTAGGTAATCTGTCATATTTCTGTTATTTACCCTACATTATTCTAAATATTTCAATTTCATAGAACCCCTTAAATATTGGCCGATCTCCCACAGTGGGTATGCGCCACGGACAATAGGGATACGAACAAGGTTAACCCTAGATTGACGTGGGCCGCTCCCATGCACGTTGGGACTGTCAGGCCAAGCCCTAAAGTCACATTGCAAGCCTTATGAACAGCTCGTAATTGGTCGGTTAATTATTCCGCATTCCTTTCCGTTGTCACATTGCCAAGGCGTGGGGTCGAGAGTAATGATGTTCTTACACTTGTCAAAATTATTTTGATGGATTTCCCTCTCCCAATGTATCCTACTAATAAATTAAGGTGTTTGGTATGTTCTCTTTTGCGCAAACGTAATGCTTACGGATGATTTGTTTTTCTATGTCGTCGGATAATCAGGTAATTGTCAAAGGTCAATGGATTCCACGATGTCGTCATAAATAGATAACGATAGATGATATGGGTTTTTTATTTACATCTAATTTTAAAGTCCAGCATAACAAATAGTTGTGGCAGCGCCCCACCGCGGTGGTCTAGTGGCTAAGGTACTGCTCTTGGCCCGCACGTCACGGGATCGAATCCTGGCTGCGGCGGCTGCATTTTCGATGGCGAAAATGCTGTAGGCCCGTGTGCCCAGATTTGGGTGCACGTTGAAGAACCCCAGGTGGTCGGAATTTCCGGAGCCTTCCACTACGGCGTCTCTCATCATCATATGGTGGTTTGTGACGTTAACCCCCCCATATCGATCAAATTAAAGAGTTGTTGCACATCAGAAGTCATTTCGGAAACATCTATAGTGGACCTCTGAGTGAGTTTCTTCAAGATGAAATATTCGTTGGCAACTGTACAGTAAAAACTCGTACGTTAGAACTCGAAAGGGACTACAGAATTGTTCGAAATAAGCGGAGTATAATTTAGTTTGAATTAACTGCAAGTTCGTATTAACATAATTGGAATTAACAAGCTCTTACTTTGTAACAATCAGTTAATGAAACAATGTGCCTTATTTACCGCCAAAATATATGGTCACATTTATACATACGCTTGGGTGATAAAAGAAACGTGAACAGAGCAATGTTCCACTTTTCGCGTTGGCTGTCGTCGCGCTAGACGACGCTAGAGTCGCCCTTGATCGCATCATGGATTACTCTAGTGTGTTTTATTGCCAGCAAGATTGCAAATGCAAGGAAAGAAATGAGAGCTTGAGAACGTGTAGGTGCCGCACTGTTGGCATTTCCTTTTACCGCGATAGCATTCAGCGTGGCGCCGACGTTGCTAGAGTACATTGTTTTTTTTTCGCACCGACTGCGGTTGCCAAACTTTTTTTTAACGGATTATACGTTGATTCTAACATGTGATGTTAGTCCAGTAACGTTCTCGTCGGAGACGTGCGAGATAATCAACTCCCAGAAGCGTGTTCCCTCACATGGCATGACAGACCCTAACTGACGGGATCGTTTTCTAAACAGCTCGGGATTTCGCGAGAGCCGTCGCTTTCGCCTCGTCGTTGATGCGCGTGCCGCCAGATGGGGGGAGTGATGACAGCAGCGGGCGCGCATTAGAGGGGAAGTGCGCGTCCATTTGTTTGGGTGCCGCCGAGGCAGGGAGCACCTGACGATGCAAATGGGGCCAAATGATGAAATATGCCGCCTGCCATCCGTCGGCCGCCGAGACCGCAAATTGAGTTTGCCGAGCGTGTGCGATCCGCTTTGTTTGCGCCGCGCGGTGACAAATCGAGTTGTGACACGTCATTTGTCGGCGCTAATGCGCCGGAATTCCATTTGTGCGGTGCAAATTACTCTGGGATTTCGGGGGCTCACGCGCCCTTTCCGGCGGCTCTCAGAGACCGCCGCCCAATTAGGTTTTCCCTCGGCCGTCTTGCGCTGCCCCGGCCGCCATCATTTATTCGCCCGATCATGGTATTTCGATCCGGCGGTCGCTTTAAGAAACTGTTGCGCGCGTATCGCGAGGGAGCCACCGGCCGGCAAAGCGGGGCATTAGGCTCCATTAGGGTCGAGACCCCGCGACCAGCGTAATCAGCGCCCACTTGTGGCAGCAGGTCGCCATTAAAGACGCGCCCTCTTGGAACCGTTACAGATCCATTATAAACGAGGCGCGGAGGTTCATCAGTCGCGAGGCGATAATTGAGTTTCCGCTCGCCGCTCTAATCCCGACTGTCTACAGTTCCGCCTGGCAGCGCGTCTTCAGTGAGCCAAGCTATCGTTTCAGCACCAGTGCAGAACAAAAACTGACAACGCGGAATTGCGTCCTCATGGATTACGATGCTGTTAAGAGGAGGAAGGGGTGTTGAGGTGCGTGCCGGGTACCCGGCAAATAGTTAGTCAAGCCCTATATGTAGACTACACAGATGACGAGTTGATTGTTTCTCATTTCTAGGGAGTGGCGGACATATCGCATTACATATCGCTGCCAGCCATCGTATTCCTCGGGACGTGGGCGAAACGCATCCTGCGCCGTTGCACGTGACAAGGGTGTGCGCAATGTAACCACGCGCTTAATGCACTATATATGCACTATGTAGATAAAACCAAGCTTTCCTTTCGAATTCTTCCAAATTTTTTGTGCATGGGTTCTGCTGTCTCGACGAATAGTTTATAAAACGTGATTGACTTACATGACGGATGGAAGAATCAACCGTTCCTATCGCAGCAAAGCTGCCTGAAGCTCACTCGAACCTTCGCGGTACAGTTGCACGATACTTCTGTCGAGTTAACAATTACGCAAGATCGCCGAATGCGTCAAATTGGAGAGTAAGCGCGCCTGGGTCTACTGCGTTCAAAGAACCCACGAATGATAAGGGCGATATTTTCGCAGCCTACATCGTTGCCATAGTTCGCGGGCCGTTGGTGGAAAAATGCCGACGCATGCATCATGACGCGCAACGTGTAGGAGAGAAAGAGCGATGCCCGCGCGGGTTACGAAAAAGGTAGAAGTCACGAGACGTTGAAGTTTGTTGCTGGTATGTCTTATCAGGCCTTGGCGTGCACGTTTCTACAAGGTTGAGCGCGTCGCGCCTTGTGGTTCCACAGGTTTTCACTGCCGAGAAGCTTTCATTTGATCCACAAAGTTTACCATTGTGCCCGAAAGACTGATTTGCAATGGATGTCTGCACTGCCTCTGTTGTAGAAAAACTTTCAGCAAATTGCTGTAAGCGTCATATGCTATATATGCTTTCAGGAGGTGCTTGGAAGAGTAGAGAAATTGTTCTTAGTTTTGTGTGTGTGTGTGTGTGTTGTGTGTGTGTGTGCGTGTGTGTGTGTGTGTGTGTGTGTGCGTGTGCGTGTGTGTGTGCGTGTGCGTGTGTTTACCGTAACCAACTTTTAAAAATGAAGGCATGAGTGTGGCTATTTATTGTTTATAAAGAATATGAAGAATTAAACTACTCTAAATGGGGGGTATAAACTTGCACGAACAGTCAAGATGCGCCCTCGGCTGGTCAACAAAATGCTGGAATTTATTATTCGTCCTGAGGCCCGATTTGCAACTTGCAAATTGTAGCCAGCGAGTGTATAAAGTCTATTGCGTGTGCTCGCTCTGGGTCAAGCCGGAGCCAAGAGTATTCGAATTAATAGGGTACGCGGTGCTTTGAACACTCCCCCTGTTCTAGGTCAGCCGTCACTTCGGTCGCTTCAGTTAGTGACGTCACGTTTATTTGACGCAAAGGTTTTGGGGCTTCCACTAAATTCGAGAAATAGCATCCCTAACGCAAGCCCCTAACCATGTTTGGGTCTTGCGCATGCGCAGTGGCCTCGACGCTGTTTTTCGGGGCCCCAAAGCGATTGGGACTCCTATTCGAAAACTCCCTGTTAAGACGGGAACGAACAATGCTATATAGACACAGGACAGTGACATAACGACAGGGCGCTGAACCTGCATTCTGGTCATGTTCACTTTGAACCAATTCCGACCATTGCGTGGGTGTGGAGGGGCGCCATAGTTGCAATAAAAGTGAACCATGTTTTCACTTGCTTTTATATTATTTATCTTTCCAAAACACCGCATTGTACGTTGAGTAAGAAAGCTTATTGGAAGGCGTATGTATTTTGTCACACACATTTGGGAACTATGACGCATTCTTGAACACGGGACATTTTTAACGCGGGTGCCGCAATATAGCCTAGTGGCTGACGTCGTCCATGGTCTGGCAACCCGCTGGCATCTGCCATTGATTTTCCTAAATATACACTAGAGGGAACTCTGTCGCTAGCGTCTACGGGAGCTGCAACGAATAGCGCTTCAGTGAGCATGGGAATTATGGGTATGGCATGAATTTGCTTAGTCTTCGTACTTTACGTTCGTTCTGCTTCGCGTGGCTTGAAGCTCCTTTGTCACGAAACACGCAATCAGCAAATGAGGAGGGCTCTGTGGCTGCGCCACGAAACAGTCCTGTAACCCGCTCCTGTTCGCCATGCAGGTGTATGCTACGCTCGTCATCCATCTATTCTCCTCGGCTTCACTCGGTGCCGCGACTGACTGACCAGCAGCCCGCGAGCCTCTGTGGCTCGACACTAGCGCGGGTACGAGTACCCAATGCGCCTCCAACCCCAACATTCTGGCCTGTCAAGCGGCGCCCCCACCCGAAAAAGTATGGATCCTGCAGACATCACAAATTTCATCTTCATCGACATCAAACAACTATAAAGTGGCAGCATCCCGGCGCGCCGCTCTGTGGGCTCGGTGGCTGCGCCACGAAACAGTCCTGTAACCCGCTCCTGTTCGCCATCCAGGTTAGTAGACAAAGCTCGCTATTTTCCAAAAAATCAAGCAATTACTGTCTGGTACAGCTGCCGAGCCCGCAGTGTTGTGTATGCATGGCCTTCGAATGCATTGATGTCATACATTGTTTATTGCTGTTACTGTCTGGGGACATTGAGAGCAATCCAGGGCCCCCTAACGATAGTGCTGTCATTCTCGCTGAACTAAAAAATCTTCTGGGCAGGCTAAGCTTCTTTCCGAGGTGCAAGACCTAAAAACACAATTGAATACTACAGAAAAAACTATCAGTGACCTAAGTAATAGAATAACGCAGCTGGAAAAACGCTACCAAAGCCTCTCAACCGTTCAAACACAAATAACGGTGCTAGAGACCAGTGCAGGCACTACAGCTGGTCACATTCAAACCTTGGAGGCCAGGTTTGACGATGCGGAAAACCGCTCGCAATGGAACAACCTAATATTCCATGATCTCCCAGATACTAACCACTCTGAAACTTTCTCTGAGTCCGAAGAACTAATTGTTGGCCTCTGCAGCGAACACTTAAACGTTAAAATTGACGCGAAAGAAGTTGAAAGGGCACACCGGCTCGGTCGTCACAAGCCTGGCCAGCACCGCCCGGTCATTGAACAATTCACATCGTTTAAAACTAAAGAAACGATTCTTTCTAACGGCAAAAAACTGAAAGGCACAACTTACGCAATAGGTCAGGATTTCTCTCGTTCCGTCCAAAATGCAAGGCAACACCTCATTGCCTTCGCTAGGAGCAAATCCATCGCTTTTTCATGCCCCTACAAAACGTTGTTTCTTGGCTCCAAGCGGTACGTCTTCGATGAAATGTCACAATCCATCAAAGAAATGGCGTAGCAATCCCAAAAGCAACGCCAACCGTCACACCGCCCATGCAATCGATTACGACCAAATATTTCTACCTCCGTAATCTACACTAACGCCCGTAGTTTTCTTTCTAAGTGCGAGCAATTATCTAATCTTGTTTTGTCATCCGACAGCAATATACTCGTCCTCACTGAAACGTGGCTCTCAAGTGACGTTACGGACAATGAAATCCTGGCTGATCTCCCGAATTTTGACGTTTTTCGGAACGACCGCAAAGGGGCTCGAGGGGGAGGTGTTTTAATCGCCATTAGCAAGTCGCTATCGTGCTCAGTTGTCGACATTACATCTGACATTGAAATATTATGGCTTCGTATTCGTTCTACGCCAGTAACTCTGCTGCTTGGAGTGTGCTATCGTCCCCCACAAAGCAGTCCAGACTTTCCTGAGAAATTCAACAACATACTGAACTACCTCACTGTTAAATAACCCAACGCGCATTTCCTACTTTTTGGCGATTTTAACTATCCCGATATTGACTGGAAAGACCAAGTCGCTTTGGCAGGGAGCAGTGTTGAAACAAAAGAATTCGTAAACATCTGCTTAAACTTTAATCTCACCCAGCTGGTATCGGAGCCAACCCTCGTGACAAACAACTCAGCCAATATACTAGACTTGATTCTAACAACGCACCCAGAAAGTTTATCGTCACTTACATACCTTCGTGAAATCAGCAATCACAAGGTAATACACTCAGTCTTGAATTTCGACCACTTGTCCCGCAAGCTTCATCCTAAAACTATCAGTCTGTATGATAAAGGAAACTATAAGGCAATAAATAACGAACTTCAAAATTTTTTTCTGGACTTCGAAGCAGACTTTTGGAACAGATCAGTAAAGGACAACTGGACGATTTTCAAAAACAAAATATGGGAACTGGCAACAAAGTACATACCGAAAACCACATTTCGCGCATCTTGTCAGAAACCATGGTTCACAAAAACCCTGAAAAAAACTATGTAATAAAAAGAAACAATTATTTCGGGCTGCCAAGATAAAACCTATAGCTCAGAACTGGGATAAATACTACGCGGCCGAAAAAGCGTATTTCTTCGCCATACGCAGCGCAAAACACTCGTTTTTTCACACAGATTTACCAAGATTCTAACCAATAATCCCAGGAAATTTTGGAAAATCATTAACCCCCAGGAATCCCACACGGTTACATTGAAAAATGAAGCTGGCGATGATATGAGTACCACTGACGTCGTTGAACTTTTCAATGCTGCCTTTTCATCTGTTTTTACCAACGAAACCCACATACCGTTTCCTGCGTTACCGAATTGTATCCAGTCTTTTATGTCGCCTATCACATTTATTCCATCGGGTGTATTGTCTGTTATCGAAAAATTTAAACTGTCTTCCTCAGCAGGTGTGGACGAAATCAATGCTAAAACTCTGAAAAACACGAGATCTATTTCTTCAGTGATTTTGTCATTATTATTCTCACAGTCACTTCGCACAGGCATCTTACCAGACGACTGGAAGGTGGGGAAGGTCACTCCGGTCTTCAAATCAGGTAACAAAGACAGCCCCCTAATTTATTGCCCAATCTCTCTAACAAGCGTACCCTGTAAAATCATGGAACACGTCATCTACACCCAAATCATTCACTTTCTTAATGCCAATAACTTCTTCCATCCTGCCCAGCACGGGTTCCGTAAGGGTTACTCTTGCGAAACCCAATTAGCCCTTTTTGTCCAGGGTCTGCACACAAGTCTAGATACTAACCTGCCGACTGACGTTATAGTCATGGATTTCTCGAAAGCGTTCGACATGGTACCTCATAAGCGACTGCTAATGACACTTAGATCTTTAAATATACATCCCGATGTTTTAGCTTGGATTGAAGAATTTCTAACTAACCACTCCCAGTTTGTTTCAATTGATGACGTGCCCTCTAACCCCCTTCCAGTAACATCAGGGGTCCCCCAAGGCTCCGTTCTTGGTCCCCTTCTCTTCTTAATTTATATTAATGATTTATCTTCGCATGTCTCCTCTAGTATCCGTTTGTTTGCTGACGACTGTGTAATCTATCACTCAATCACTAACCCGACAGATCAAACTGCTATTCCAGATGACCTTAACCACGTGCAGGACTGGTGTGAAAGCTGGCTTATGAAACTTAACCCTAACAAATGTAAAACAGTCTCCTTCCACCGCCGTAGCAACCCCTCTTTGTTCCCTTACTCAATCGCTAACGTCGCCCTCGAACGCGTGCAATCATATAAGTATCTCGGTGTCACCCTGTGCAATGATCTTAACTGGCGCCAGCATATTACCAACATTATATCATCTACAAACGAATCCCTAGGTTTTCTGAAACGTCACCTTCGGCACGCCCCGCAGGACGCCAAGTTACAGGCCTAAAAATCCCTTATTCGCTCTAAATTGGAATATGCCTCTGCAATCTAGAACCCACACCAAGAATATCTCATCGACTCATTTGAGGCAGTTCAAAACCGTGCTACTAGGTTCATTCATTCTTCGTATTCGTACAATAATATGTATCATCCCTTAAAAAAAGAATCTGCTCTTTTAAACCTTGACGTTCGCCGTCGCATTTCCAGCCTCTGCCTGTTTCAGAAAATTTTTCACAGCCCATTCCGTCATCCCTACATTGTTCCACCAGCCCGCATATCTCACCGCACTAGACATCCACTTCAAGTTGCCCGTCCACGCATTAGAATGACCACTTTTTCCATGTCCTTTTTTGTACGGACTGCAAATGACTGGAATGATCTTCCCCACGACGTCGTGGCCATTTCCTGTCTATCAACATTTTTCGACCAACTGTCTGCACATCTTTCGCAATGAAAACCCGTGTCAACAAAAAAAAACAGAACTTTATTTGTTAACCCACCCCTTATGTAATACCCCCTCGGGGGTCTTTAAGGAAATAAAGTGAAGTGAAGTGATCGGCAGTTATGCTTCACCACCTTAATCGTTAAGGCTTACCACTTCAAATCGGGTCACGAAGATAAAAACGGTTTGTTCTTTTCTTCGAAACAAAACCAATACACAGCAATAAACGAAGCGCACGACTGCGTTTGGCACCGCCCGCAAGCACGAGGACTAAGCAAATATATGTCATACCAATAATTCTCATGGTCGCTTAACGGTGGTAGCACCAGAGTCCCCTCTAATTAATTTTAGCAAACTCTGTGGCATCTACGAAGCGTATCAAATCTCCGCGCTTGTACGGAATGTGTGCGTGCGGTTGCAGTTACAGTCTGTTTTTTTTCTGGTTCTGGCGCGCTCACTTTCGCATCAAGTGATGCATTCTAGGTAGGACACGAGTCTGTGAGAGGTTTAGAAAAGTTTTGATTCATTCGTGGTGAAATAATACTATATGCGATGGAGTAGACGTGTCGCAAGGAGTCGACGGTTTGATGTTTTCAGCACTTTTTGTGTTGAAAAAAAAAGTGGGACTATTTCGGCTCGTTGTCTCAGGGCAAGCAAGCGCTGGCCCCCTTTGTGTATACAATGATTTCTTTCATGGAGTGTGAACCATAAGTTTGTTTGTTTTTTTCACTCGCGGCTTGTTTATGCTGTCGCAGCCACTACCGCAGTGCGCACATAAATGTTGTTACTGTACACGTATCGAACACGACACTGGCACGCACGTGGTCCTCACTGCGTCTTTCTGGGCACATAAGTTTCGTCCGTTGTCACAAACATGCAGGAAAACTGCGCAACCATCTCTGACCTGCAAGGCGTTCGTAGTGTTTCTGTTTAGTCTTGGTGTCCAAATGCCACTTCACTGAACACTTCAAATACTTCATCGGCCGCACGGTACATGGATATACGCTCGTTCTACGTACGGTTGAGGCGCAGTGGCTGACAAAAGCCTTTGTAAACGTTGCTGGGATTACAATATTTATCGGGAGAACACTGCGTAACTAACAACGTGACACAAAGTACGAATGTTGTCCGCCGCGGCTCGGTACGAGACTTAAGGCGCACATGCCGCCGCCGATGCTCACTGCTAGACCAGCTACGCTGCAACGTAACCATGGCAACGCCGTCAATGTGCCCAGTGAATATGGCCGCCATGGCGTTATTTCCACCACACTTTTCACGTAGCGTGCCTGCTGGGCATGCACCTCCTATCATTTCTTCCTCCGTGCTACTACTTAAGGGGTGGTGCCACCAAATTTTAAGGCTACCCTAAGGCTTTTGCGGGTTTCCTCTGTATGCAAGGACTCTCCACACGAAGGGTCGGACACAACAAACGTGTAAAATTTATTTTAATTCACTTTTAAAAGTGTACCTGATGCTCACTCTCGCGATCTAGTCCCATCGCTTGCGCAGAAACACTGACGTTTCAGAACAGGAGAAGCAACGGCAGTTGTCGTGACGTCATACCAGTTTTGTAGTGACGTGAGTGACCTCCGCCATCTCCGAAATGAGCTGTTGTTACGAGCGTGCTGGCGTCCCTTGCAGATAGACTGTGCGCGTCGCTCGAGGACACTGGATGCTTTCGAAGAGACACTCTACGCGTCCTTTACGGACAACGAAGGCATCCGTCAGAGACGCTGCGCGCGTCCAACAGCGGGGCTGCCCCCTCTTCCTTCAGCCTACTGTACATACGGTGTAAAGATAAACGCTTTGTTTCCTTCTGGCTGTCTTTTGCCTTGCCAGTGCCTGGATGCTACTGCAGGTGGCCACGACGACTGTCAGCGCGTTTCTTTTGCTGGTGCTTGTGTGGCACGTCAGCGAGAGCAGACGAAACTCAGCACGATGTACGTCACAGCCTTGTGTGGTCACGTGACCAAGCCACCTATGCGTTTACGTGACTGCCCAACTCGGCGCCGCGAAACCAAAACCAAATACGGTCCACATAAGCTGAGCACTATTGAATTATTTAGCGAAAATACACGGATCTTGGTGCTTCTATCATGCTTCCTGGAGCCAAAGGAAACGCTTACAGCAAAGAAAACGCATGCCACAAATTCGGTAGCACCACCCCTTTAAGTCATAAATAGTGCAAGCTGAGCATCGCGTTAAAGTATCTTTTTGAATGCATGTTGATTATGATGAAAAATGTAATAATAAAGTGTATGGTTTATTGTTTTTAGACCATTACTTTTTTCTATTATTTCTGAATTATGAGGTATACACCGGGATAGGAGACTTCGGTGAAAGCAATATGAAACTTGTAATGAACGTAATGCGCCAAGAAAAGAGGCGTGAATCTGTAACAAGGAACATTTATTTGGTAAGGATAACACACTTCACGTTGACAGAAACCTCTTTGTCACAGTCAAGAAACAAAAATGTGCTGCAGAGACTGTTGGAAACAGGAGATCACGAACCCCACACCTGACAGGCTCCGAGCTTGGCCATCGCATCGTCCCCACTGCAGTTAAATGCATTTCGGAATTCCGACGAACTGCTCAAGGGCAGAACGACCCGGCTACGCCACTGGCAGAGGTCGGCTGAGAAATGAGTGAAGAACGTGTCGGCAGCCGAGGCGTTTCGAGAGGTGCTCCTGTGCGTCTCCCGAAACAGTTGCCAAGCTACAGGTAGGGCGGCCGCGTCGACGAAAACCTCCGCTGACGGGAAGCACCGCTGGAACAGCGATGGGGGCGTGTCGAAGAGCAGTACCCGCATGAGGCAGGTGCTAGCGCGAGCGCTTAGCCTTGCAAGAGATGGTTCGGCGAGTGACGCCGGCACGTAAAGGCTGCGCGAGCCCAGGGAGCAGTGGCCATCCAGCGGAGAACCCATCCAGCGCGCCTCGGGGCGCACGCCCAGGCGCAGCGCGGTCATGCGCGAGCTTGCCTCGACGAAGGCTGCGAGGCCATGACTCGAAAGGGGCTGCTCGCTGGGAGGTGCACGTACCCAGTCCAGGAAGAAAGCGCGTACTTGGAACCGCCGCAGCCGCCGCAATGCTTGAGCCCGCGTTACAGCATCCAAAAGGCCCGTCGAGCGCTGCAGGCGCGTTTCGACCGCAGCCCGCAGTCGGCCAGTGAAATTGAGCCGCTGGAGCCTGTCGTAGAGTTCACGGCCGCCCTTGTAAATGGCCAGCAGAGCGAGGTGTGGCTGTACTTGTATTGCCAGCCGCAGGCAGGCGTGCGCCGTGTCCAGCTCGAGTGGCCGACCTTGTGCCAGGTGCAGTGCCAACAGGGGACCAATGCCTCCCGGCACCGCCGGTAAGAAAGGTGCCACGTGGACTAATAGCCGAAAGCCGAGGTAGTTCAGCGGTGTTTGAGGAGATGATTCGTCCAGCAGACGCAAAAGTCCCTGAACAAAGGGTGGCTGGCGAACCCAAAGTTCGGTGGAGTCTGTCACGCGTACGAGGCGATGAAGGGCTTGCGCAACAAAGTGCCGTAAGCGGAAAAGTACTGCCATGCTGTCCACCAAGCCCGATGTCTCGATAGGAGGCGGATCCACCAAAACGGCAAGCTGACGCTCCATTGCAGTGACTTCACTCGCGGCGCCAGACTCTTCCAGACCAAAAGCAGATAGAACCGAGCCCACTGCTCGTGTGTGCCACAAAACACTCCAGTTGTGGGCGGCCGCACTTGCATTGATAAGCAGCTGGGGTGGCTCCAGGGTGACGATGAACTTTCCTTGATGGTTAGGGTGGTCTCGTATAGACAGAGAAGCTAAAGCTGGCAAACCGAGGAGCCTCACTAAGAGCGCCGCGGATTCCCATACTGCAGCCGGTGGCCTTGCCGGTGAGCCCTTGCTAAAAGGCCAGCCTTCAAGAGAGACTGTCGTCAATAGCTGCCGGAATTGTTCCAAGGCGTCCGGCCGTGACGAAGCGTTTACACACTCCTCCCACAGTGGTCTCAGTGGGGAATCATGTATCTGCAGCAGCGTATTCTCTATCCTTCCAACCACAGCTGCATCTGTTGCTATTCGCGAAGCAGGTTTGAAACAAGCAAAACTGTAGAAATCTTGACATGGGGACACACTTTGATGAGCATTTTGCACTGCAGATACACGTTTGCGTTTAGTGATCGCAGTAGAAACAGTTTTCTTAATGGTAACCGCGTAACCATCGCTTATATCCTTGCCTTCAAAAATATCTACAACAGCCAAAAGACAAAGCAGGGCCGCCAGCAATAGGAGGAAATAGACAACAGCATCTGTTCGGCTTCGACGCTGCTGAGGATCGTGTATACGCTTTACGCGCTGTTCTCTAGTACTTTTCAGTGAAGAGTAACATGGAATGCTGAGTTCAGGTTTTCCATAGCTTGAGTTTCCGGTAGTGTTAGACGTTATAATGGAACTCGTTTCAAACTTCCCTGGTTCTGGTTTGTTCTCATTTATTTCGATGTCGATCGACTCGGTAGGCTCTAAAGGCGTTGTCAATTCAACAGGTTCCAGTGGTCTAGGTTCAGCCATGTGTACAGACATTAACAACGGCCCATTCAATATCTTGGCTCTTTGTTGGTTGGGTACTTCAGCTAACCTCGAGTCAATTGCCACCGGGAGATCCCCTTGTCCGGTATCATTTTTCTGTGGATAACAAAATAAAACTTGGTCGTTCCAGAGTTTTATATCCTGTTCTTTGCCTCCCTGCCCCGGAGTATCAAGGTAAGTAAGGGCGCTGTTCGTCTGCGGCGGCGGGTCCCAGTTCTGGTTCTGCGTTCCGGTCTTTTCGTCACGTTCCAAAAGGTGTGGCTCCAGGGCCGCGCGTCGAAATTCACGCAAGTGTCGCTGGCATACTGACGACAGCTGGTCGGATGTCATTTGAGTGGTGTGTACTTGCAGAACAGTGCTGCGTGATTGCTTGCGTCGTGCCGGCTCATTCTGATGCTGCCAGGAGGAACGCGGCTGCCGCACGCCTTGTAATGGTGTCAACAAGCGCGATGCATTTTCGTAGTAAGCACTCTGGGATGTTGGATTTGCAGACTGGTTGCGCCTTTTCTGAAGCAACGATGATGCGTTTGAGCTGGAGCTCATTGTGGTCGCTGCCCTGGTCGAGGATCGTGTGGTTGGTCTACTTGGTAGAAGATGGTTGGAAACCTTGCTTGATGCAGTAGCATGAGTTGACCGCCGCGAGCCTTTGTTGAAAACACGAATGCGGGCAGATGGTCGCGTGGTGAACTTCACGGAAGAAAAAGAAGGCCACAGTGAGTTGCGCCGAGAATCGCGCTCTTCAGAAGAATAGCTGCTGACACTAGAATTATATCGGGCGCGTTTGCTTCTTGAAACGCTAGACTTTTCCTTGCATGCATATGTGAGCTTATGCATATCATTGCTGTCCTCTGTAGAAAAGCTCAGTTCAGTATATGTTTCCTCCTTACGGTGTTTAGCGGGTACTCGTGACACCTTCTTTTCTGCCTTTGGATGTACCGTTTGCGACGCCTTGTTCTTGAAGAGTGGCTCATGTCGCTCAGGTATGTGAGCTCTTAAAGAACGTCTCGTTCGCCATTGTTGTTTTGCACGTGATACGTGTTCATGCCCCTCTCTGTCACTGCGCTCGTTGTAGGATCGAATGAGTGACGAACTTTGGCGCAGAGTTGTCGCTGTTTGGTCTCCACGGTATGACTCTCTTTTATGTTGAGTAGATAATAAAATTTCTACTCCACCGTCCTTCTTCTTTTTGCTCCCAACAAAATACAGCCCTTGTTCACCGGCTTCATTTGAAAGGGTGCTGCTTTCAACAATGAAAGCTGCTTGCGTGCCTTTTGTTTCACAAATATTAAAAATATTGGGCCGAGACATTATCGATTGACATGCAGGTTCGGGTGACGGAGGAGTAGGTCCAGGAGACTCCATGATGTCATAATGAACATCCACACCGAAATCGCGCATTGCAATCCGCTCTTTTTTTGGTGTCTCGAAAACGGCGCGGTCAAAAAACATTGCCTCGCCAATGTTCTTCTGCTTTTCGTGACCACCTTTGACCATATGCCGACTTAAAAATGGTTCCCTCAGTGCGCACTGAAGTTTCGCCAGCTCCGCCCTGATTTCAGCTTCGAGTTGCAGAATCCTGTTTATATCGGCTTGCGCCGTGTCCATAGTCTGGGCCGCTTCATTCCGCAGCTGCACAGAAACAACTTCCGCTTCACGATCCTGCCGCTCTTGCATTCGTGCTGCCTCCCCCTTAGTGAGGAAGATTTCTTCAGGCAGCATCTTGCGGAGCTCAGGATTTTTTGCCATCTTCTCTCTAAGCACCCTCTCTTGTTTTATTAATCGCTGTAGCCGTGGATCTTGACGGCGTTTGGGCTTGACAAGGGGCAATGACTGTTTCTGATTTTTCGGTAATTCGTCTTCAGAAGACTCGGATGAATCTGACCATTCGGATGAGTCGATAGGTACCTGCATAGCGCAAGCTCATCAGCCAGCTGAATAGGGATGGCTGTTCTCGGCCCGTATCCGTAGGCTTCGACTGACATATATTTTGCAAGCAAGGACTAAGTGTTCTGCAACACGAAGTCCCACGAGATTTCGTTTGCTGTTGAAGGTGGCTTCGCCGGGTTTTTTCGCTGTGTGACTTGACGTCGTCTTTTGGGGCGGCGAGCATCGAAGAATCGTGAGCTTGATGTTTACCTTCACTTCTAGCTTCAGCGACGATGGAGGGAGTTTGGCTTTCCACTGAGTTCTCCTTTCGTTTGTCGCCGTTTTTCATCGCTATTATAACTTGTTCTGTAATTTTGATTTCAACTTCTTTTTTCTTGTCTCCCTGGGAAGCAGTCGCCCTGTTTCCTTCTGGCTCTTTGACGATCTTTAGAGCTACGTTAGGAGTCAATTGCACACGTTTTCCATTCTCTGGCACTGCTTTCTGTGGGGTGGTCACTTGGACATTTGCAGAATGTCTAGACGTACAAGGAACTCTCCCATCACCGTGTTCCTGCGTGGGCGTCCTGTTCATAACGCTGGAGTCAGCCGAGATAGTTGTGCAATTGTCGGCTGGCAGCTGACACGTCTGGCCCGCGGCGCTTTCGTACTCGTTCCGCTCTTCCCTGCGCACAATACCGGTTTCTGGAAAGCTGCTCTCCGGCGGTGCACTAGCTGCCTGCGGCGACTGCTGCAGATTTATCCACGCGCCTCGCTGTTTCTGGGGGTAGGCAGGCATAGTTGAAGGAAGCTGCATTATCGGGGTCGGAGGCTCGTTGGCGTCTGGTTTAGTTCCTATAGGTAAACCCGGCTGGTAGAAGTTCGTCACGTGTGCCTGTGTTCGGGGGTGCATATCGGAGGGTGCTGCATGCATACCCATCGCTGAAGGATGCGGCCCCAAGCGCCTTCCCATCTTAACGGGAGCTACTGTAGGCTGACGTCTTCCTGGCTTTGGCGGAAGTTTCCGCTCGAATGACCGACCACGATTGCGGCTGGCCCTATCTTTGAATTCATTGTAGTCGTAGTCTTCGTCTTCACCTTCTTCCACCTCATCTTCGTCAACGCTATCATCATTGCCGTTATCTTCGTCATCATCGTCTTCATCGCTTTGCCTAAAGTGGTGGTCTCTGATGAAGCGTCGCCTTCTCTTGTAAGTATCCTCGGTGCTGGCATGCTCCTCGACTTCCTCCACGTAAATCTGCTCTCGCGATAAAGAGGGTACTGCAGGCAGTTGTGCGGCTTTTCTTTTCCTCTGCAGGATTCCTAGGCGGAGGTGCCGATGGTGAGTCTGGCGTTGTTGGTATGGTCACCATGGTATGTGGAAAATTCGAGGGCTGCTGCACCTGCGGTGTTTCAGTGCACGTAGACCAGAAATTCTTAGTAGCATCCCTCCGGACTGAAAATGGAGGCCCAAACGCGAATCTGTAGCGTGGGAGCGGAATGCGCCTATAGACGTGACTGTTGGTAACGGCGCAGGATTGTTATGTCCTGGTGAAGAAGGTGCATATGCAAACGTCATAGAAATTTCGTTTGTCCTTGCTTCATTCATGGCGTTAACTTGCGGGAGGTTTAGCCCTGGTGGATTGTTGCTCTCTCTTTGCGAAAATGGCATAGACTGTCCGTAGGCAAAGGCAAGTGGAACGTTGTTTCCTGCTGAGTGAAAGTTTGCTGGGTTACTCCTTCCCATTGCTGTCACAGGCGCGTAAGTGAATGCAAGCGGAAACTCCCTTGACATACTTGGTCCAGGGGCATTAGACACAGCAGCACCTTGGACCTGTGGCCCCAGGTGGCCTTCCATTTCCGTCGACGGCTGTGTTACATCATGTCCCAGAGATGACCGCATTGGGCCATAAGCAAATGTCAGGGGAATGCTGCTTGCGATGACAGATGGGTTCGGAGTATTTCCTGGCTGATATGTATATATGGGAGCATAGGCAAGCCTCACAGGCAACTCTTCTCTTGTCTCTGGTCGTGGAACGTTTTGAGTTGAAGGCGGGGAAGGTTCGTAAGCAAATTCAAATGATGACCCAGCAACGTTACCGCTTTGATGTGGCCCGCCAACTTGAGCGGCATTTAGTCTTTCTGGAGTCTGTAGGAACGGCAAAGATTGGGCGGCAATAGAAAATGCGACTTCGCTATTCCTTCCCCTTAGGTTTATGTCAGCTTTATTGCCTTCAGCTCCCTCTGCAGCATTTTTCGTCAGTATGTCTTTAATTTCAGTCAGCTTGTTCAGGATCAGTGCGTCCCCGCCAACGCCGCTCGAAGCCTTTGTTTCGCACACCTTAGCGCCAGCAAACGTGGCCGAGGCAACCGATGCGCTGGGAGGCACTACAATGGTTGTAGGCGGCACAGTAAATATGTTCTCACCTTCGTCAGGAGCGTTAGTAGTAGGTGCTGGTGCCTGAGCCTGCAGTGGAACCTTTTGTGGCGTGCTTGGAGCGATCGAAGGCCCTCCTGGAGCTGCGTCAGGCTTCGATGCCATTGCTGGCAAGACCGGTTCAGGGACTGTCTTGGCTGACGACGGCACGAGGGCGCCTGCAGCTGCGTCATGTTCAGGTACCTGCGGTGGCAACATTGGTTCAACTGTAAGCTTGGCTGTTGCCGGCGTTGGCGTGACTTGCGGGGCCGTTGCTGCTGCATGTGGTCCTGCGTGTGGCGCAACAATAGCAGTGCCCGCCAACGATGGTGCCACTTGTGGGGCCGTTCCAGGTGCATGTGGTGCGCCGAGGGGTGCTCCTGATGGCGTGCCTACCGATGGCGGCGCGACTTGTGTCATGTCTGCGGCATGTTGTCCGGCTTGTGGTGCTACTGATGGCGCGCCCGCCGACAGTGAACCTTCGGGTCTCGGTGGTGGAAGAATAGTCACTGGGATCGGGGGACGAGCTGGCGCTGAGCCGGGTGGTAGCTGCGCGCCAATGGGCGTTGCTTGTGCTCCTGGTGGATGCGGCGGCAAGCCGGAGAGCACGTCTGCTGGGTATCTTATAGGCGATGGCGTGCGAAGTCGCCCAGGGCTGGAGACTCGTGCGGGGCTGGGGCCTGTTGGAGGAGGAGGCCACGCTCGCCGCGCCGGCCGTCTAGGTGGTCCTGCAGAGGGTTGCCCAGTTATCGGGGGTGCGTTTTGCATGTCGATATGGACCAGTATTGGCACGGAACTTGCATGTTCGCAGCGCTGGAACAAGATTCCTGAAGCTCGCGCTTGCGCGATGTCCTCTTGATGTCGATGATGACAATAGGGTTGCCCTTGGGATGATTGCATCTCTTTATTGTAAGCTCAAAACGACAATTGTTCAGACAACATTGGTGCGATTTTCTAAAACTCAATCAATGTTACAAAAATCGCACTGTTTTAATCGCTCATACCTGGTGGAGTTCAAATGATTGAACTTCAATTAAAGGAACATGCGGTGGGGCGCGAGGGCACACAGTCTCGAATTCGTGGCGATGAGGCCATCTGTTTGTCGTTCACAAACTGTTGTTTATCGGGTTTGCTAGACTTTTAAATGACATGCTTACTGTTTTGTCGTTTATTTGCTACTGGTGCGGACAAAATGCAGACGAAAGAGGAGAGGAAGCGAGTTCTGGCGTTGAATTGGATTTCGGCGGTGATGAAGGGAATGAAGATGGTCAGAGCGATTGTTCTGCCTGCCGGTGAGGCAAGAACTGCACCCGGGCTCACGCCTTGGATTAGCATAAGAGACATTTTGTGTTTATTTATTTCATAACACCTTCTAGTAGTTGTACTGTGTTCGCGTAATTCTGGCTGTAGTTCGCAAAGCTACGCCGCGAAATTTACAAATATGAAACACTTAACAACCTTCACTGTGTTGGTTTTGTTTTGCTCTTCGAAAAGCGTTTATGTTGTGTACCACTGCGCCACTTGTCCGACATTGTTCTTGCCCACGCAAAAGGTTTTCTTCTGCACACAAAGTGACAGCAATCATTTTTTCTTCCCCATTCGGCTTTCATATCGCACATCGTGCACGATACATTCTGTAGTGTTACGAAAGTTGTGCACTCGCGACAAGTATCTCGTCACGTCCTTTTCGTGTACAGCGTTCAGTGAATGTTCGAGATTTACAAGGCCGGCGTGGAGCAGAAACGAAATGTTTCGTGCCGGTTACCTCGATGTGAAGTGGGGGACTTCGCGCCCGTGTTACTTCAGCTATCAACTGCGGTGATCACATGCAGGGTCGAGCCGAGCTACGAGGCTAATTGCTTTCACCAAACGAACCATACTTAAATATAATAATAAGACGAAGCAAAAACAGCACAGGTGGCTACTTCAGTGCTGCTTAGATGTTGTGTACTTGACCTGGCAGGGCCGTACTATTTATGTTCGGTCACCAATGTGGCCATATTCGACTGTCGTTTGACTCATTGATTTGATATGTGGGGTTTAATGTCCTGAAACCACCGCTGAATATGAGAGACGCCGTTGTGGAGGGCTCCGGAAATTTCTACCACCTGGGGTTTTCTAACATGCACCCAAATCTGGACACACCGGCCTACAGCATTTTCGCCTTCATCGAAAATGCAGCCACCGCAACCGGTATTTGATCCCACGGCCTATGGGTTTTCATTTGACTCCGTGGAACACTGTGCACTCTGGATATATTGTGACATTAGCGGATATAAAATTTGTAACGTAACACAAATGATGTAGCTTGAAGAGTACGCAACCTCGAAAAAATCACAGTATATCCACGGAGGGAATGATGATGAGTAGGGTGACAGTCCCTCCCTCCCTCTGCCTGCCTGCCTGCCTGCCTGCCTGCCTGCCTGCCTGCCTGCCTGCCTGCCTGCCTGTCTGTCTGTCCGTCCGTCCGTCCGTCCGTCGGTCAGTTTGTGTGTCTGTCTGTGTGTCCGTCTCTGTGTCTGTCTGTCTTGGTTACGTTTGAAGCAGGACAAGGTTAGACTAAGAGGAGGTTCACCCCTAAAACTCCGCGTTTGGTTATGCACGTCGCATACTTATTCAGACAACAGTTTCCTTTTTATTCTGTGGTTGTTGCAACAGCCAAAACGTCACAGTGGTTTCCGTTCACCTTTCGCTGGCTGTCGCAATGATAGAGAAGGAAATACGCAGTTTGATCTAAAACATGCTATTATATATACAATTGTTAGTTTCTATACTAAACCTTTTCATGAACGTGTACATTTCAGATACGTTTGGTCATGTGATTGTTTCTGTATATATTGCCTCCTGCTTTGGGCCGGCAACATCGGTCGGCAGTATGATGAAATCAATAAAGAAAATAAATAAATAATTAAATAAATAAAATTGTTCCAAAACGCCACTCATCGAAGCACGCGTCCCTCCACGCCGTCGCACACGAGCCAGAAAGCCGGCTTGCTTAATCCGAACTAGACGGCTGTACTAGGGTGGCTAGAATTCCAGCCACCCTAGCTGTATACCACAACGTGGCCGTCCACGGGCGGTGGCCTGTAACAGCACTGCCAAGTATCTCCCTATTAGCGTCTCTTCGTCTGCTCTCCGTCCCCGTAGCGTTCTCGAGCACGCAAGTATAAAACTCGCAGACCAAAAAATTCACCTGGCAGCACCTGTGTATACAGTTTTCTTCTGCCTCGAACTTATCACGCCGTCGTCCTGCGCTCTGGGTCCCGTAAGCTCGCAATCTGCGAATTTATTTGCTTTGTATTTACGTCTTGAAGCTTCGCGAACAGTATTCGTCGATGCCTCGCTGTGTTTTCAAGATTCATTCTCAAATTCTCTGAGACAAGGCTTAGCAGACAAGACTAAATGAAGACAACAACAAATAATAATAATAATAATAATAATAATGATAATAATAATAATAATAATAATAATAATAATAATAAACAGAACCTACCTTATATTTTGTCCCCAGCGTGAGAGCACATTTAGCGATACTCGATTCCACCATTTATTTATTGCTGAGAAGACAGTGGGCGAATAGCAGGTGTGGGTTCGGATGGTCGTCCCTGCGTGGATGCTGCCATGTTGGCTTCCATCTTGTGTTGAGTGGTAAGGCCATGGTCGCTGGCTCAATGCGTTGGCTGGGACAACTGGCTTGGGGAAGGCCGGTTACGATCGCCTGATCAAACATGACAGCGCCAGTCTTTATAGCCGCGTACCATACAGCGCCAGTGCACCGCTGCGTAAAAATGTCTATTGAGACACAAGCGACCACTCACCTGAAAGAGCAACGTTAGCACGTTATCTTTTCTTTTCTCCTAAAGTGTATTCGTCGCTTCGCATATGATACAATACGACTGTTATTCGAGCATACTCCACCACTTTCACTAACGTTTCAGCTTTGCCCGAGCAACAAAAGTCGTTTGCAACTATTTTATAACAAGCATATCGATCGCTTATACAACCTTGCGCATTTGATCAGTTGTAAATGCGGCTTCGAGCAACGACGGAACATACGTACCACCCGATGCCAAGGCAGAGAGGCCTCTAATATAAGAGATTCTTAATCATGTCTGCGAAGACATCAGTCATCCTGTATGCATGCACCTGATGACTGAAACTTGCACCTTCATTGTGTGAACTGATCGTGAAAAACACGGCGAGGCTAACATCCAGAAAATCGGCACACAAAAACAAATCATCGACCTAGACGTCCCTGATAGACTAATTTCCGGTTTTCATAAGCACAATGCGCACTCATTTTTCCTGTGCAGGAAGCCTCCATGACCATGATAAGACATGCCTGGGCTATAGTTGGTGATTGGGAATCAACATATTTGTACAGCGCAAGACTACAAGTAGTTACGCCGTAATTACGGAAGAAGCGACAGGGACACAAAACAGCGCTGACTTCAACTGAAATTTTATTTGGACAAACGCTTGAAATATATGCTCGTGACAGAAACCAGCACATCACAGCACAATCGCGCAACCTACTGTGTCACAGCCAGACAATCATTACCTCACTGTGTGGGTACAACACCACAGCGCGACCTCACAATCTACTCCGTCAAAGCCAGATATTCAATTTCTTTCTTAGTTACGCCGTAACTTAGTTACTTAGTTACGCCATAGCTACGCCGTAAATACTCGTAGTCTTCCACTGTGCAAATATGTTTCTTCATGATCAGATAAAGTAATTACAAGGGCCCTGACCTTTAGATGTTGAAAACGCAGAAGCATAGAAGTCAACGGAAGACTTTCATTAGAATCATCCCAAACACTGTAACTGGCTTTTATTATATTCAGGGATAGGCAACTGGGCAGAGCGTGTGATGACATCTTCGTGGTAATTATAAGATAATGAATTATATAACCACAGATTCTAACTTCCTTTTTTGTAATGGGAGCAGGATTTGTATTTTTAAATCACGCATGCACAAACATGAATAGCTGGTGGGTGTGTGTTGTCTTCACAGTCACCGCAGCTCGACAAATTCGGATTACAATTGTTTCACGGCGTTTTTCGCGTTACTAATTCATAATTACACACTCTAAATATGCTTAAACCCGTTGCGCTAAAGAAAACAGGTACCATAAAGATTGATCTCCGCCCCCTTTAAAAGGTGATGATGATGATATGTGGGGTTGAACGTCCCAAAACCACCATATGATTATGAGAGATGCCGTAGTGGAGGGCTCCGGAAATTTTGACCACCTGGGGTTCTTTAACGTGCACCCAAATCTGGCCCCCTTTAAAAGGACACTAGAGAGCGAAACGACTTTTCGCGCATTAGTGAAGTAAAATTTCGCGATCACAAAAGCACCACCGTGACACGACTCTTGGTAAGTGATAAAATGCGCAAAAAGAAAATGCGGGTGACGACGCTATACTTGAGATTCCCGCACCAAACACACAATGCGTCGTACGTAGTTTACAATCGTTAGAAATGAATTACATTGTAATATTTTGCTGGCACAGACTTAGCCCACGAAGTTTTAAAAAATTTCATCGAGCGAATGCCCCGAAAATACCGAAATACATTTTGAAGTTTCTTGCGTCACGCGCGAAAATTTTGACGCGTAATTTAAAAATGAAAACTTCAACCTTGATTTTCTCCGCTAAGGATGAACTTGTGAAACATGCGGCATTAAAGTTTTCAGAGTGTCAATTTAAACCAAGGTATTGTTCCTCTTTAGTGTCTCTTTAATGACGAATAAAGCAACCGTTTTACTTCGAGTAGCCTCTGATGTGCAACGATTTCTCTCACGCTTATGCGTATTGGTCATCAAGGCATTCAGTTAAAGCCAGGCTTTCTTTCACTCTTTGCTATCACTGCGCTGCCTTTTTGTCGTGCGCTGCCATTAGAGCTGACAACTTTTTCAGCTGGATCAGTGGCTTATATACTCCCTGGCAAAGTCGTATACCGGATTCCGAATAGTGGATCAAATCGCGCAGGGTTAGTGCGGTCTAAACATGGACTTACTGCGCTGCCACGCGTGGATCGCACGGGAGCGGGAGAGAGAAACGGGACAAGCGAGATGAGCTCTTCGAGGGAAGTGCTCCCTCAAGAAAGCGGTTGGCAACGGCGAACGCCCCCCCCTCCGACGACTCTCAAAGGGAACGGGGGGTTTCGCGCGCCGCGGCCAATCCATTTAAGACGCAGTGATTAAAGAGCGCCGCCCAAATGTGCAAGGGACGCTCTCGACATCACGTTACACGTCCATTTAAAAGTAGGGCGCTCCGCGAGATCGGCGGTGGTCAATACAGTCATCTCGCACGCACTCCGAAAGCTCTTCAGCAGCAGCAGCGCATACAGAGGCGCCATCGTGCTCCCGCCGGGCCCCAGACCAAGCCATTTTCCGCTGAATGCGCTCTCATATTGCGGTCTCGTCCCAACTTTTCTTGACCCTGGCCCGAGCAAACAAAAGCAAGAGTGGGTATTCCCGGCAGGGCACAGAATGAAAGAGCCCAATGGGGAGGCTCCATGAAAAGAAGCCGAGCCCAACGAGGAAAAACACGGCTCCAGCAGCCCGGCGAAGAGTGCTCGCCGCTGTTGGGAGGAGTGCGGGGCGAAAAGCGCCCATCCGCCAGCCGTTCTGTTCTGTGCTCCCTCGGGACTCAGCCACCCCCTCCACACCAACGGGCCCCGCACAGTGCCGAGCCAGACCACCGCTCGTTCCGACGGGGATAGGCGACTTCCGATGGCAATCTCTTGGGTTAGAAACGAGATTAAAAATCCGTTTCATTAAACAGCGCACGCCCCTCGTCAAAAGCGGCCTGAGTGCCCCCGCCATCACGAGCGCTAAAGGGGCCCAAGGTGGCGTGGATCGAAAAGCAGCGAAAATACCGCACATAGAAAGATGGAGCGAGCATAAAATTGACAATAGAATAAAATCATCCACGCTCAACTATCGAGAAACGGAAAAAGAAGGCGCGAAGGGGGACAAGATCAAAGAGGGATAAAAATGGAAGTATTTAAAGCTGTTATCAATACTTCTTCCATGTTGGACGTCCAGCGAGTACCCCAGCCCTGCATTCATAAATCCATTCTACAGAAAAAGCAAAAACCTTGCAGCTCGTCCTTAGAGTGTGTAAATTGCTACTAAACACGCCCATATCAGTTCGGTTCACATACTTTCGTTTAATGTACTCACCAGAGAGGTGTTCAGGGCTCCAGTGGCCAGCCATAGAGAAAGAGAGCGAATAAAACGTTTATTTCTAAAGCCAGTAGAGCGCATTTAGATCGGTGAGTAAGAGAGAGAGAATAAATCGTTTATTATGAGTTTCTGCGCGAGTAGATAGATGAGTAGGATTGTTAGTCCGGAATCCCATTGACGCGGGCCGCTGTCTTCGCCCGTTTCACGAGGGCCTCTTGGGTCTTCGGATCCGAGCTGAACAGAGCTGTCTCCCACCCTTTCATGTCGTGTTGTTACCTGAGTTGCGAAGGGGGATTGTGTGGACACTCCAATACCATGTGGTACATCGTAGCTGTTTTATTGGAGAAGAACCTGCACTGTGGTCATTGTGTGATCGGTGAGTAAAGAGCACCGAAATCTGGTGCAGCCCTCTTACGATAGGAAAGGATACTAGAGCCTGCTTAGTTCGCAAACACATCGAAAGGGGTCGCTGCTCACAAGGCGAGCGGTGAAAGTGAACGCTGGATGACAGAGATACACGAAAAAAAGGAGGCCGCGCCTAGGATTTTTTGGAGCCACATAAAGGCGCTAGGTAGGAAGTCTGTCACAACGCAACAACATATTCTAGATGAAGGAGGAAATCAATTGGAAGGGTACGAAGCGCTAGGTTACATCCAAAAGGTAACAGCCGATTCGTTTAAAAAGAGCGCCCAGGGGATCTCCCCGGTGAGTAAAAGTGTGGCGGAGAAAGCAACAGAGGAAGAGCTAGTACTTGATAATTTCAACTGGAAAAAAGGCCGAAGGAAAAATTCCAAAGCGCACTGCCGCGGGTTTAGATGGGATTCCCGTTAGCCTCATTAACGAACTAGGACATAACACTAAAGAAGCATTGTTAAAAGCAGTAGAAAAAAGCCTAAAGGACGGACAAATACCGGACAGTTGGCGACAAAGTAGAATGAACTTAATCTATAAAGGCAAGGGAGAAAAGGACAAGATTCGCTCGTATAGACCACTAATCATTACATCGGTACTATACAGGTTGGCGATGCAAGCAGTAAAAATGAAAATAGAAACATGGGCCGAACATAACGATATTTTGGGAGAACTTCAGAACGGATTTCGAGTCGACAGGCGGTTAGACGATAACCTGTTTGTTCTCACTCAGTGTATAGAAATATCTAAAATAGAGAATAGGCCCTTGTACGTGGCTTTTCTAGACATCACTGGGGCATACGACTACGTTAATCAGGAAATTTTGTGGGATATATTGAAAGGAATGGGCATGGGCGACGACTGTATACAGCTTTTGAGGGAGATATACCGAGAAAATACAGTTTGCATAGAGTGGGAAGGAATGCGTAGCAAAGAGAACGTTGAGGTTAGCAAGGGTCTGAGACAGGGATGTCCTTTGTCCCCGCTGTTATTCATGCTGTACATGGTGAGTATGGAAAAAGCGCTAGAAGGTAGCAACATTGGTTTTAATCTGTCACACAAACAGGGCGGCATGATGATTGAGCAGAAGCTTCCAGGTTTATTTTATGCGGACGATATCGTCTTATTTGCGGACAGTCGAGATGATATACAGCAGCTGGCGAATATATGCGGAAGGGAAGGTGAAGCTCTTGGACTAGGATTCAGTGTAATTAAGTGTGGATTGATGGTATTCAATGATCCCTGTGATCAGACGGTGTCCATACAAGGCCAAGAAATACCGAGGGTAAGTGAATACAAGTACCTTGGAGTATGGGTAAATGAGAGTAATAGATACATGGAGGTACAGGAAAAAGCCTCGGCAGCAAAAGGAAAGAGGAATGCGGCAATAATGAAGCACAGAGCGTTGTGGGGATACAATAGGTATGAGGTGCTTCGAGGTCTGTGGAAGGGTGTAATGGTTCCAGGGCTTACTTTTGGGAACTCAGTGGTGTGCATGAGGGCAGAGGTGCAATCGGGAATGGATGTAAATCAAAGGACTGTGGGACGCCTCGCGTTGGGTGCTCACGGGAAGACGACAAACGAGGCTGTAAAGGGCGATATGGGGTGGGCAGGTTTTGAGGCGAGGGAAGCGCAGAGCAAAATAAGGTTCGAAGAAAGGCTAAGAAATATGAAGGAGAGTAGATGGGCAGAGAAGGTGTTCCGTTATTTGTATAGGAAGAGCGTGGACACACAGTGGAGAAAAAGAACTAGAAGACTCACTAGTAAATATACGGCTGGTATTGTAAGCCATATGTCAACAAAGAGCGTTAAGGGAAAAGTCAGGGAGGCGGAGAGGATTTACTGGATGGCAGCTATGGAGAAAAAACCGGCTTTGAGTAACTACCGAAAGGGCAAAAATGAAATAAGGAGGGAGGCATTTTACGATAATTCAAGGGGAAGCGCTTTACTGTTTGAAGCGAGATCGGGTTGCCTTAGAACGCGTAGTTATAAAGCAAGATTCAGTAAAGAAGAAGAACAATGCACATGCTGCGGGAAAGATAGGGAAACGGTGGAGCATGTTCTGATTGAATGTGGAGATATCCACCCAGGTGTACGTTTGGGCACGAGCCTACAGGAAGCCTTGGGTTTTAGGGACAACAATGGAAAGCTGAACACACCCGCGATTGAAATAAGTAAGAGACGGTTAGAGTATTGGTGGCAGAAAATTAGAGAGAAAGGACAAAAATAAATATTGGAAAAATAAAATATGGACAGTGTGCCGTAAATGGCAGAGAACTTAAGCTGAAAATTTACCTTTTTTTCCATTAAGATAGAATTTATCGAAGTAGAGGCATTAGGCCAACATCAAAAAAGAAAAAAGGTTTTTTTTCTTTTTTTTCTTTTTTTTTGTCGAGCCTGGTGGCATACTTGTCACCACCCCGTTATAAAGGGGACGCTCATAGCATCCATCCATCCATCCAATTGTGGGGAATACTGGGCACACAAGGCGTGGAACATGTCGTCACTTATCTGTTAAAGGGTACCTATAAAGGTAACAAGGTAGTTATAAAGTGGGAAAAACAGGTATCCAAGCCTGCAGAGGTAAAACGGGGGCTTAGGCAGGGGTGTCCCCTGTCACCCTTATTATTCATGATGTACCTACAAGGATTAGAGGCCAAATTAGAGGGAAGTGGACTGGGCTTCAACCTCTCTTTAGTCAAACAAGGAAAACTTATTGATCAGGCACTACCAGCATTAATGTACGCAGATGATATAGTGCTAATGGCCAACAACAAGGAAGATTTGCAGAAATTGATGGACATCTGCGCTAATGAGGGAGATAGGTTAGATTTTAGATTCAGTAAGGAAAAATCAGCAGTCATGATTTTCAATGACAACGAAGGTAGTGAGCTTAGAATACAGGAGGTCACGCTAGAGATAACAGATAAATACAAATATCTGGGCGTATGGATAAACAATGGGACCGAGTATCTGAGGGAACACGAAATATACGTGACGACTAAAGGTAACAGGAATGCAGCAGTGATGAAAAATAGGGCACTGTGGAATTACAATAGGTATGATGTTGTGAGAGGAATATGGAAAGGGGTCATGGTTCCTGGGCTGACGTTCGGCATTGCGGTCTTGTGCATGAGATCAGAAGTTCAAGCAAGATTAGAAATTAAGCAACGTTGAATTGGTAGGCTTGCTTTAGGAGCTCACGGGAATACACCAAATCAGGGAGTACAAGGTGATATGGGATGGACATCATTTGAGGGCAGGGAAGCTAGCAGCAAGATAAAATTTGAGAAGCGATTGAGAGAAATGGGGGAGGAGCGTTGGGCTAGGAAGGTTTCCAGCTACTTGTACATGAAGAATGTCGATACAAAATGGAGGAAGCGAACCAGCAAATTGACTGGTAAATACTTAGAAAACAGCAGGTGGCCAAACCAAAAAGAACTATCGGTTAAGAAGAAAGTGAAAGAAACGGAGACTGACATGTGGAGAATGGGCATGATTAAGAAGTCCGCACTAGAGATCTATTGAACTTTTAAGCAGGAAATTGCCAAGGAAAGGATCCATGATAATACTTGGGGTAGTTCTCTACTGTTTGAGGCCAGGACGGGAGTACTGCGAACCAAGACATATCGGGCCAAATACGAAGGGGTAGACACAGTATGCAGTGCGTGTGGAGAGGAAGAAGAAACTGCCGAACACTTGATAATGTTCTGTAAAGGGCTTCACCCTATAGTTCAGGATGATGGCGCAGAGTTTTTCAAAGCACTGGGGTTTAGGGACCGGGAGGGCAAAATAGACATTAAGCGGGTAGACTTAACTAGAACGAGGTTATCTGATTGGTGACTAAAGTCAAGGCACGAGTGAAAATTAAACTCTTCACAGCAAAGTACGAATCTTCAAACTCACTTTTTAAAGAAAAAAAATAAATCTAGTTTTTGAATCATTAAGTATTACGGCTTGGTGGTGCTAGCCACCGCCCGATCTAAAGGGTACAGCCATATCCATCCATCCATCCATCCTAATATGACATTCGCATCATTATCTTTTTTTTTTCTTTTTTTACCCGGTTAGGCCCAGTCTCATGACCTTGTCTCCTGACATTTGTTGTCGTCAGCATATCACTAACATCATTTCACCTGCTAATAAATCAATAGTATTTCTTAGAAGACACTTACGCCATACTCCACCACATGTAAAAATGCTTGCTTATAAATCATTAGTCAGATCAAAGCTCGAATATGCATCTTCCATCTGGAACCCTCCCCCCCCCCCCCAATATATATCATAAATGAACTTGAATCAATTCGAAATCAGGCTGCCAGGTTCATTCACTGTGCATATTCATATTATATCAGCATCTCATATTTGAAGGCAGAATCAGGATTGGAAACACTTCCTTCTCACCGACAGATTGCCGCCCTCTCTCTTTTTATATAAGTTGTATTTCAGTTCACTGGATCATCCACCGTACATAACCTCTCTCCACACATATCTCGTCGCACTGGTCATCCGCTTCAAGTCGCACTACCATGTACCCGGACCACAACATTCGGCGCCTTTTTTTTCATACCAGCAGCAAGAGATTGGAACGGTCTTCCTCACGCCATTTCTTCCATGATCAACCCATCTATGTTTTCCGAAACCGTTAAAAATATCATTGTATAGTTTTCTTAATTACCACCTCTGAACCCCTTATGTAATACCCCTGAAGGAGGATTCGTGTAATGTAATGAAGGGTCACTTATGTACTACCCCTGAAGGGGGAAATAAAGTGAAGTGAAGTGGAGTATCACTCGCTCTCTAGATTTCGTGCCGACCGGTTGTGCCATCATGATTTGCGGGAGGTGAAACACAGACGAACACACGCAAGCAAGAGACTCCAAACGCGTGAACTACCAATCAGATCACCATTGAGATAATACCTAGTCTGTTATATAATAACTATGCGGAACAGCAATAGATAGCACCACCAACAGATAGCACCACCAAGACACGTATCACCATCATGAATCGGTGGCGCCGGCTACCACTTCCGTTCCATGCACAGAGGAAGGAATGAGTTGTTTTCTTCTTCTATGGTTGTAAGTGTATGACATCCGAAATTCTACCGGGAGTACCGCAGCCGCGCATGTTGCCAAATGCGCATGCCGACCTTTATTCGTAAAGTGCATAGGGATAAGACGGGGTACGCAGACAGGCCGAGACGAGAGCTTCGGAAAGCCTTCGAAATTAAGTGTGTGTCAGCTCTCCGTGTGTTGGCCTTTCGCGAAAACAGATCTGCTTACCCTAAAGCGGAATATTAGGTGTAGGTGTGTATATAGAGCCTTAAGAATATGGGCTTTTTCATTTTGCTGGTGCTTACGTCGCGAACGTTTTTTTTTCTCTCTCTCTCTCTTTTTTCGTGCCTGGTGATAATAAATTCATTTGTTCGCTCTGCGTAGGTGTGCTTCTTCTTGTAACTTTTTCTCCTCTCTGCAGGGCCAGATTAACAGTGTAGAGGGTAAAAAAAAAATAAGGGGGCCCCTTACCCCACCCCCTTTCTTTCGCGCTTTGTCATCTGGTCATGCTTGAGACGTGACGCTTTTTTGATTTAGCTGCAATTTTCCCCTCCGTAATGTTCTTTCTTGCGAAGCACGCGGAGAAATTGTAATCATAAAAATTGGCAGATCCCACGTACATGGGAATCGATGATATGCGAAGCACGAATGAGAAATGTTGATATGTCACTTTGAAATCAGCACAACGTTATTAGGTGCAGGTAAATGATGCCGTACGTGACTTACGTGTCATGATTATCATGTTTTGATGTGTCGCTTGCCTTCGTCGTCTATGCTCACGTCATGTGATACCAAATTTAGTATGTGTGGAGCTAGCGAAACCGCTGCGAGCACGCTATGATCGTGGTATATTGTCATGTTCTTACATGACACGCGTGTCAGGATTATCATGTTTGCACCAGTCATATATTTCGGCATTCATTGACGTCACGTAGCACCAAATTTGGCATATGTGGAGCTAGCAAAACGGCCGCGAGCACATCATGATGGGCCCCATATACTCCAATGTAGCGTTGACGCGCGCGCACGCTGGGCACAGCGACGCTACGTTAGCAAAACGCGAGCTATCTATAGTCATGACGCCAGGCGCGACCAGCGTCCGTCGGCGCGGCCCGACGACCACTGGGCGACATTCTCCATTCCGACATGCTCCAAAATGCGACATGCTCCATTCCGCACCGATGCGTTACCCAGACAACAATGTGAGTCCCTCTTTTCGTGGTGGAGGGACGCCGGATGCGCTAAACGCGCATGCGTCAAAGCAACGCAAAGCGGCGCATGCCTGCGAGTATATGGTATGCAGGACCGGCACCTGTCGTGGCAGCGCCGGCGTGACGCGACGAAATAAACGCCGGCGAGCACGCGCACCGCGTCACGTCGAAATGTATTGGCGCCTTGAGTGTGGCATGTAGTCATGTTCTCACATGACACGCATCTCATGATTATCATGTTTGCACCAGTCACATACTTTCGTCATCCATTGGCGTCACGTAATGCCAAATTTGGCATATGTGAGGCTAGCGAAATGGCTGCGAGCGCATCATGAGTGTGGCATGTAGTCATGTTGTTACATGACATGCATCTCATGATTATAATGTTTGGATGTGTCATTTACATATGTCGTCCGTTCGTGTCGCGTAATACCAAATTTGCTATAAGTGAAGCTAGCGAAACGGCCGCCAGCGCATCATGAGCGTGGCATGTAGTCATGTTGTTACATGACGCGCATCTCATGATTATCATGTTTGCAACAGTCACATACCTTCGTCATCAATTCACGTACCGTAATACCAGATTTGGTATATGTGACGATAGCGAAACGGCAGTGAGCGCATCATGAGCGTGGCATGTAGTAATATTGTTACATGGCGCGCATGTCATGATTTTTATGTTAGTATCTGTCACTTGTGTTCGCCATGCAATCATGTTATACCATACCAGTTTTGCAACATGCTATATGAACGGAACCACCGCAAAAGCTCCAGGACCATGGAATGTAAATCATGACATGTCAAGATTTCATGTTATGACTACTCAAATATGTTCTTCATACAGTCCTGTTATGCCATACCAAGTTTGGTATCGATACCATTATCGAAACGGCCAGGAGAGCTAAAGGTCGTAGATAGATAGATAGATAGATAGATAGATAGATAGATAGATAGATAGATAGATAGATAGATAGATAGATAGATAGATAGATAGATAGATAGATAGATAGATAGATAGATAGATAGATAGATAGATAGATAGATAGATAGATAGATAGATAGATAGATACGCTCAAAGTCGCCGAGGTTCGCTAAAAAATGCTTCGCATTTAATAGTAATTAACCATATCAGTAGTCGAACACATATGCATGGACAGCATTAAGATTTCTCTACTTCGTTGGATCACACTGAAAGAAGAATAAACTTCTGCGAGAAGTCAAGACGAAAAGAAGGAATGCATATACGACACTTAGAAGTGCAGCCCAAGCACCTTCTGTGTTTCTTCCATTCGTCTTGGTCTACAGCGTTCTTTACCCTTATTTCAAGAGAGGATATTTTCCCTCGAAAATCGGGGAGCACTTTTGTGAAAAATTACTTCCTCCATCTGCTTCAGCTTCACTGATTCGGTAGCGCACGCTTTGATTACCTAAGTGCGATCAATGCCTAATTTGACAGGTGGGCCTTTTTCAGTAACTATTCTAACGTACTTGCAGCAAATACGCTACCAATAGTCTAGCTATACTTTTGATTTCATACAACACACATTTCTGTGCGAGTAAAATGTTTTTACCACGGACTATACTGAACTGTGAGCTTACTTCAAGAATATGCATGTTATATGCAACGAACAACCTGTTATAGAAGCATGTATATTGATTCTTGAAATATATATTCTGTTTCTATCAGTGGAATCCAGCAGGAAGGTTGAACTTTTTCGAACAAAGCAACGAAGTCGGCCATTTTTGTCGCCCTTCCGGCGCGCCCCCTAAAACCGGGGGCCCGGTTCATTTGAATCCGTTGAACCCTGGATAATCCGCCTCTGTCTCTCTGGGTGCAGTGTTTCACGCTCTCAAGACCAGTTGAAATTGCCGGCTAGGATTGAACAAAAAGCTGCTGATAATAATTGGCCGCTAAGCCGACTACGTGGGAGGCTGGGAGTAGTCAAATTCGATGCGGTGGCCGATCACGATGCTGTGTATTCCTTTGTCGCTTGAACTTGCGGACATCGTTTTTATGTTCCCACAGGCAAATCTTGGCGCAGGGTTCCCGTTGAGGGGGAAGGCGAAGGTTCGTTGCCTCCCCCCGTCGTTATTAATGGGCAGATTATGCACCCCTCGGCCTAACCTCCCCTCGCCCCTGGTCCCCTTGTGCGCACGCCCACGGCCGCAGGCTCTTGGGGAAATTCTTCATTTCCCCCGCGTACAGAGGTGTACACTGTTAAAGGGAACACCCGAGTGCGTGTCGTCTGCTCGGCGCCACTGCCGGCCGGCTGCGGCAACTAATTTCGCGCAAGAGCAGTAAGTGGTGTAGGCGGTGCTAGTTTGTCGTCTGCTAAAGTTGTGGCCGCGCTTCTGATCACCGCGAAGCGTAACCGAAGCCGCAGAATCGTAAAAATGGTCTATTTCCTTCGACTTTACAAGAAAATGATTGGAATGATCTATACTCAGATAAATGTCACCTGACACATCAGCTGGATTGCTGTCGTTCGTTCGCCTTTTCGTTAGATGAAGAATTGCCCGCTTCGAGAAAGGTTTCTGGTGCCACCAGTTAAAGGCGCTTGTAACTTCCTTGTTCAGCTTATACGCACTGCAGACTCTGGAATCTGCACCAGTGCACATAACATACGCACTCCACAAGGAAAAATGCACTTTAACATGACTAAGATGCATGCTTTTTAACCACCGAAAACACAATGAGGTAGGAAAAATGCACTTTAACATGACTAAAATACATGCTTTTTAGCCACCGAAAGCACAATGAGGTAGTATTTTATATAACATTACTTCCTTTCATTTTTGCCACAGATTTCCATCTGAGCATGGCCATTCATTCTGCGGACAATTTTCAAAGCACGGGGATGGCTGGCTTCGTGGTGATTCGGAGCGCGGCACCAACTGCAGCAGACGACAAACTAGCGCCAACCATAGCGTTCACTGCTCGCTCGCTGGATTCCGTGCCGACCAGTTGTGCCATCGCGATCTCCGACGACAGTGTAACTCTGGCCGACTGGGCTGGTCCTACGCCAACTCCGGACGCCGACCCCCAACGACGACGACAGCGTAGCTCTGGCCGACTGAATTCGCCCTACGCCATCTCCTGTCACCGACAAGAGCTCTCGCCAGTGGCGCCCCGTCCTCGGACTCCTGCGACCGTCTCCATATTTCCTGTCTTCTCCTCACTTCCGTCGTTCGCTGTCCCTGCGCCTCGCTCTCTCCTTTCTCTCTCTCTATCTCCTCACCTTTTAATTCTACCTGTTTAATTCCTTCTCTACCTCCATCCGTCGTGAGCTAGTGTTGAGGTGTCCTCCCCCTGAGAGACAGTTACGGGACTCACTTTTCTTTTTAAAATCACTTCCCGCACCCCCCCCACCCCCACCCCACCCCACCCCTGCGTGAAAGTAGTTTCCGCAGCCGGCCGGCGGTGGCGCCGAGCAGACGACACGTGCTCCGGTGTTCCCTTTAACAGTAAATTCCTCTGTACATAGAGTTACAGTGAGCGCATGCTATGGGTAAACCAGCCCTACGCTTTCTCTTCGTAAATCTTCGTAACGTTATTGCCGAAAGTTTGACAAGTCTGCAAACTAGCAGACCCCTTCACAGTAAGATAAGCCCCTGTTACTGTTTTTTTTCCTTGTTCTGCTCTTTGTTGTTTCGGTGGGGCTTTTGTAAGGCCCGAGATAACCGGTATAGCCAAATTTCGAGATGAGAAAACGCTTCACGACAAATGTGTAAAGGGTAAGGGTGTGCGCCGAGGCGTGTTCGACCGGCGGCGGCTAGGGGCATGTTTTGAGTCGGTGGGGGCTTCGTCGGCGCACGCCGGGTAAAAATCATCGGCGGCGGCGGCACCGGCGGCGTGGAAACCAAAACGACAAGTTCCAAAAGCTATTTACTGCGTCTTTTTATTACAATAGCAATTATATGCTATCAGCTAGATTTTGCCGCCGGCGTCGATGTCATGCACCGTATATGTATACGTATCTTTATATATGAAAACGCAAGAAAGAAAAAGAACCCAGAAAAAAAATCATGACTGTTCGCCGAATCGAACGTGGGACATTTGCGTCGTGAGAGCGAGACGTTAACCACTGAGGCACCTTTTTTGTTTTGTTTTTTTGGTACCATGTTTCCGTATGTTTCAGAAAAATCATTTCGGTAACCTGCTGGCATATTATTTGAAAGAACGACGAACCCATCCTTGAAGGACACGCGCACACAACAGGATTCAACACGCAAGTTGGACATCAGTATTTTTAATAAAGCAACATGGTTCAAAAAGAAAACCAAGACGCACATGCGCTACGCGTGATGCAGCTAGTACAGATGAAAACACCTGCGCATGAGATAATCACATAATTAGTAACCAACGCGTGCACATGCACCGAAAAAAGCCGCAAAGATTTAATGCAGAACATGATACATTCTAAATTGCATTTCTCTAAAAAGATGATCAGCGTCTTTTCGTGATGACGCTACGGAAGGTACATGATGCGGACCACATTTTTTTTTCTTTGCACTGTATATACTTCAGTCAGTTGATTGATTTATATGTGGGGTTTAACGTCCCAAAACCACCACATGATTATGAGAGACGCCGTAGTGGAAGGCTCCGGAGATTTCGACCACCTGGGGTGCTTTAACGTGCACCTAAATCTGAGCACACGGGCGTATAACATTTCCGCCTCCATCGGGAATGCAGCTGCCACAGCCGGGTTTCGATCCCGTGACCTGCGGGTCAGCAGCCGAGTACCTTGGCCACTATCACCACGGCGGAGCATCAGTCCGTTCCCTATCGCATATCGTGGCATTTTATATATGCTTCCTTCTCGCATTTATTTCATTGCTGGGTATCGTTAAAAACTGGCGAGCAACCGCACACTCTGCAGTAGAGCAGGCGAGTCTCCTGCGGACATTTCAGGTTCTTTGAGCGTCCCACCTGGCCTTGTACACGGTACCACAAAGCAAGAAATGGTTGATTGGTTGGTTGGTTGTTCCTCAGAGTCCTGGCGCACCCCTCCATGGGGAATCGGCCATGAAACGGACGGTGCTTGCTTGCTTGCTTGTTCCTTTCTTTTGTGGCTCTCACCCACTAAGGGGGATTGGCCAAGAAGCCAGTGGTTAATGCAAGTCATTACCTATAGATTTTCTAGACTAGGGGAATATGATTACTGTGTTTTGACTGTGAAATTAATTTGGCGCAATGTAAAAAAAGCACAAAAGGGAGGGAAGAGAAATAATAGAATTTGTTGAATATCTGAGGTGCTTCATGGCTAAAATTCCTGTTCTTCTTTTCTTCCTCCCACAACAAGTAAATGGTATGCGATGCGTATGACATCTCACAAAATAATGAGCCCTTAAATGTACACTTCTTTTCTCACATTTGCGAGTACTTCGGTTAATATATTACATGGCCAGTAGTGCATGATCCTTGATTTCTGGTTTTTGATTATCTCACAAAATCGCGAAAGCATTGCATGGCGCCGAGAATTTGGCAACTTTTTTTCACGCTGTGAGAAATCGTGTACTACCGCTCGCCTACTGTGCCCACTTTCACGCGTACCTGAAGTTACATCTGTTTCTTTTTTACTTCCTTTTCGTTTCAACGCAACCCTGCGGCCTTACAACGGGTTACTCGAACGCTGCAGCTTTTCAAAGAAGGCTCTCCAAGTGCCGCCTAATTCCCTTCGTGATGTAGTAATGCGTGACCCCCTAAAGTCTTTCGGAGCCAAAAAAAAAAGAAGTGTGGGGGGGGGGATGGGGGCGGGGGAGTGGTTACAAAACAGTACTTTACATTGCCAGTGTCAGAAGGAACTTTCTAGTTTTTTCTTTATTTTCTTAAAGTAGAATCGCACACAGGGACTTGTCGACGGAACACGTTATTGGGAACCTCCTTGCATGGTTGGGACCGGCGCCGAGTCAAGATCCTTGATGATGTGGCGCATACCCACGCTGGGGGATTGGCCAAGAACCGGATAGTTTTCATAAATTTCTTCCTTAATAACAGGTTAAAATTAATCTATTTACGAGAAATAAGAGAAAGATGCAACAGGACGAATTTGATGGTTGAATTTTAAATAATTTGCACTGTAATGCAATAAAGCGGCGTATTTGATTTAATGTGTAATTGAAAAAGTCAAAATCTGCCGAAGAATGATTTCAACACTTAAACCTCTTTGAACTTTTGACGAACTCCAGCAATGCGTCAACAATCTTCCCATCGCTGTGGCCAAGAGACAAAGCCCCGAAAGAAAGCACATTTTGAGCATTGGCCCCTTGAAAAGTGGGACAACACTGTCCCATTGTCTCGTGAAGGTACTTTCTCTATTTCATTTGTGCGCTTACTTAGAGTGAAAGGCACCAAAACAAGTTGGACAGAGCGGCACCTTGCAAGCTGCACATGTGAGCTTTGTGCGGACTTCATTTCCAGTTTTGAACACCATCTTCCCCTTTTCCGTGAGATTCCTTTTTGTGAATTGTGGTTGCCTTCTGTGAATTTGATTTCATCCGAGACTCCAACCATTTTCTGACCACTCTTCTGTATCTGCTTCTTTTTTAGGAATAACGCAGGCCTTGTGTAGTGCCTGGAAGTATGTTCATTTATTTGTTGTCGCCATAGCACAAGACGAAACCACGTGTAGCTTATGTCGTTGTTGGCGTTGTGCTGAATGAATGCGTTGACGGCAGCTGGGTCAAAGATACAATAAAAGATGCGGTACCACGACTTCTTGGAACGTCTGTCATAAGTGTAGGCATTTCGCTTTTAGCCGAACCTGTCAACAGCTCCCATCCACAGATTGTAGTCTGCCATGGCGTTCGCGCAGGTTCCAGCCACCGAAGAGCCATTTGTAAGCTTTTGTGGTATTTCCACAGTTTCTGTTGGATTATGAAAGTTTGAAAACAGGTGGACATCTTGGTGTCGTGCCACTGATAAGCTGTAACCCGACCTTTTGTGCGCCAGATGTACTCTCTTTTCGTGAGCTTAAAATTTTGTTTTAGTCCACAGGTAAATCCTTTCTGTTCGTGCGAACAATACTAGCGGCAAGGAATATCTTCTTGGCGAGAGTTTCCGTCCGCTTGGTGCTTGTCAAGTAATTGTCGAAAAACAGCTCCGTTCCAGGCTTTACGTTCTCTGACAGGGAAAGCGCGAAATGCTCTCCAAGGCTTTGGTTGGCTGGTCGTGATGCATGCTTTCCTTCATATACCTCGAAATGAAGCAAATGGCCCGTCTTTGAGTCTGCCCTACACCAAACTTTACATCCACGCTTTATGGGCTTCATCGAAAGGTACTGCTTCATGCCAGACCTTTCTTTGAAAACGATCCTGCTTTCATCGAATGACTGATGGAATGATGGCAAGTACTCCTCCTGTAAGCTTCTGTTCAGCTTATCTTTAAGGAGACGCTGTTTAGCAATCTTATCATAACTATCTTCGCCTTTCTTCTTTTCGTTACTGTGGTCGTTCACACGAAGGGAGTTCATGATGCACTAGAAACGCTTAAACGACATCACTTTAGCAATTTATTCTGAGTTCAAAAGCGAATCGGGGTGTCGTGATGACACGCCACCACGATTTGCTTCTGCTGATGAGCAGAAGCAAACCGAAATAAGCTCTTAGCTGATCTGCTGTGAGCACAGCCCACTTTGTCGTGTACTTTTCAGCACCAGCATGGTTAGTGTGCTCTAATGTCATATCAATCACCTCGTCGTCAAAATACCACGCGAAGCAATCTACTGCACGTGTCACCGCCTTTTTCGTAAACCAAACCAAACCAAGTAAACCAAACAAAGAAATGTTTGGTTTATTTTCATTTCACCAGTCACCGATTTCTTTTTCAACAGCAGCTGCTTCGAGATCATTCCCCATTACTTCCTGTTTGGCTCTTATTTTTGCTTTTTGAAGTTCTTTGGCTATTGAAGTTTTTTTTTTTTAGATGCGGAGCATCTAATACTCGAGGCTTGTAGTGCGGCGCCGTCCGCAAGCTTCCTCCTCCTTCTTCCACCATCTGTGCATCCCTTCCTCCTCTACACACCGCGCGCGCTTCACTCCTCCACCATCTGTGCACCCTTCCTCCTCTACACACCGCGTGCGCTTCTCCTCTTCACGAACATTCGCTAGCTGTATAATGTAGCGCGCATGCGCCGTCACGCTTCGAGAACATCGGCAGCTGACGCGCGCGCATGCGCCGTCGCGCTTCGAGAACATCGGCAGCTGACGCGCGCGCATGCGCCGTTGCGCTTCTCCCCCTTCTCGAACATTCGACAGCTGACAGTGCATGCGCCGTCGCGCTGTATATATACTCAAGGTCGGCGCTCGCTCGCTCAGTTGCCGCTCGTCGGTTGGTTTGTACGGCGCGTCGACGTCCAAGGTCGCGGTGAAATGAATTCCAACGAATCCACAAACACAATGATCGACGTCCCTTCGACAAGCGCCTCCCTTTCGCATACGTGTGTACGTGTTCACTCATTTAACACCCCCTCCTACAACCACATTAACCAATTTAGCCATCGACCCAAGTAAGTCGCACTTTAACACCCCGTTAACCAATTATATGCTCCGCATCCTCCTCAGTGTTCCCCCGAGGGAAGCTGCGGGCAATTTTTTTGTTTCTCTTTCGATGGCCCAAGTTTACCTTCGTCTTCATAGAGACTCGAGTCTGGTGGTGCGAACTCCCGCACGAACTCATCTTCGCCACTTTCTGCCTCGTCCCCACTTGTTTCAGATTCGTCCAGCAAGCTAAAAAATAGCTCGAGTGCCTCTTCATGTGAAAGGCAGTCCACTGAAATTAATAAATCTAGAAATATATCTGAACAAGAAGAGTTAGTGTCAGTTAGGTCTAACAAAACGCCCATATAATTTTGAAGTATGCTGACACTGACGAGTAAATCTAGCCTCCAAATACTCCGATTTGCAAAATATTGGTACCGAAACGTGCGGAAAGCATCTGCCCAGAAGGGCAAAAAAGGAAACTTCTAACATTTATGCTGAACTGTCGTAAATCCAGTCCTACGGGAGCAAAAATTCTGAACTCCGCAATCAAAACAAGACAACTTTCAAATCATCGAATCTACAACACCACCTATGAAACCGCATAGAAACTGCCCCAGAAACATTATCAGTCACCGATAATCGATGGCAGCACGTTCTTTGGCTCCAAGTTTGTCTAATTTTAACAGCGACGGCGTTTTCGTCAGAGTAAAAAGTGGCACGTTTTTTCCCCATTATCCCTCAAAGGGTATAGCTTCTAAATAACTGAGCGGCATCAATTTTGAATTTTTAGAAAATATATTGTCAAACTGTAAATTAATAGCATTGTTAATGGTACTGATTAAAGGAACAGTAATAAATTGCACGTCTAAATAATCTATAGAAAGCGCTGTATAACCATAATTTAGGTTATACGAAATCTCGACCAGTATTGTCCAAAAAACAAGTAAGGACGGTCAATAAAAAGTGTTTCTAAGCGCCTAACCGGCGATTCATACAGCCTGAGAAATGTCTGTGTAGCTAACAATTTAAAACGGGTAGCAAGTGAGGGAAGCCTAGCTTCCAGATACTAGATCTTGATTGCAACAAACTTAGGGAGACCTAAGCATAGTCTCAAGGCTTGTCTCTCTATGACTACCAGAGGATGTATCTTGTAGGCAGGTGGCCCCGCGTATAACACGCACCAAAACTCAAGCACCGTGCGAACATATATACAATACACTTAGATGATAGTATTTCTCCGCATACCTAACCAACTATTACTGATTTTACTTAATATTCCCACCTCATGACCTCCCTTTGCTGCAATGTACTCAATGTGTGCCTTCCGAGACACTGATTGGTCATAGATCACCCCCAGATATTTCACATTCACTACTTGAGGGATAGGATCCAGATGATACGAGAGCGAGATGTTAAAAGGGTCTTTGAGTGGAAATATTAAAACAGAACTATTCTTGAGATTTAAATACAGATGTAAGCTATGAAGCCACATTTCTACGGAAAATAGGTATGTCTGTAATATTTGAAATAGCTTATGAATGTCCTCTGCTGCTGAAAAGAATGCGATGTCGTCCGCATATACATAAGTTTGGACGTCCTGGTGCCGTGGCACAGAGCTCATCAAGATATTGAACAACACCGGGGAAAGGACGGCCCCTTGCGGGACACCTCTTGTTTGCACATATTCAGAAGACGAGATGCCACTTTTGTAACAGTGAAACGTTCTATTGCGTAAAAATTCTGCTATCCATGACTGTATATAGTTTGGGAAGTTAAGGTTGCGCAGCTGGTTGATTAACACTATATGCTCAACGCTGTCGTACGATTTTGCTATATCGAGAGTGACGAGCGTAGCATATTTTTCTTCACGCTTAGCTAATTTTATGCGACTTTCAAGGTATATGGTCCTCCCATATGGAGCATCCGGATCTGAAGCCAATTTGGGATGGATTCAGAATTTCTCTCTCAGTGATGAAATTTGTTATTCGAACGTTTAGGATTATCTCAATTGCTTTTACAAAGTTTGAGGTTAACGCAATGGGCCTAATGTTATCCGAAACGTATCCTTTACCAGGAACTTTCAGTATCGGTATTACCTTTGCTATTTTCCACTCCAATGGGAGCCATGCCATTCTTAAAGAATAGTTTATTATATCCAATAGGTACCCTTGGCACTCTTTATGCATCATTTTCAACATAAACGACGTAATTCCATCAGGGCCTGGAGCCACTGGTGGAAAGTTAGCTAACACCTGCGACCATTCATACCTGGAAACTTCCGTGAAGTCCTCGGCTGTTAGCACATGTGAAGGAGGTGGTGATAGTTGGCTGGAAAAACGTTGCTCCAATCCCTTATACCAATTACTTCTAAAGAAGCTTTTATTTCTTCGGGCGACAAAATGATAGAGTCTGCATTCATTGACTGCGGAATCATTTTCTTTTTACGTAGTAATCTAAATAACACCTTTTTATTCTTGGATGATAATCGAACTTCCGCCTGTCGTAATCTTCCTTTGACTTGGCAGCTGTATGTTTAAAGACACCTGCAACAAACTGGTATTCTTTCCAATTTAGAGGGCACTAATTGTACAAAAGCTTTTTCTATGCTGCCTTCCTGCGTCTATAGTCTCTCGAGCAATCGTCATTCCACCAAGAAGAATTCGAATTATGATTAGCGGATGACACCACGAATTCAGATTTGTCACGAAAATTCTTAATAAAGAATATAAGACCCGAGCCTTTGGCATCGGGCTATTATCTGACAAAGAAGACAGCGAAAAAAGGAAGGAATCCTCAAATTTCGAGTAGTTTATGTGCGTACGAATAATAGAGATTGACGAGGCTATGTGAATTTCTATTTCGAAAGTTATCGGTAAGTGGTCGCTATTTGTTGCGCAATCAACGACTGACCAAGATAAAACATTAAGGTTGGAGCTTGTAAAAGTTAAATCCAGCGCTGAAGAAGTATGACTGCATACGTATGTTCGGCTTCCCGAATTCTGACATGAAAAATGATTACCTTGGGCCCGATGCCACAACCGGCTGCCACACGTATCAGTTTTTTAGATGCGGAAGCATCTTATACTCGCGCCTTGTAGTGCGCCGTCCGCGCCGTCCGCACCGCTTCTCGAACATTCGACAGCTGACGCGCGCGCATGCGCCGTCGCGCCGTCGCCCACCATCTGTGCCGCGCGCGCTTCTCCTTCGAGAACATTCGACAGCTGACAGCGCATGCGCCGTCGCGCCGTCGCCATCTGTGCCGCGCGCGCGCTTCTCCTTCGAGAACATTCAACAGCTGACAGTGCATGCGCCGTCGCGCTGTATATATACTCAAGGTCGGCGCTCGCTCGCTCAGTTGCCGCTCGTCGGTTGGTTTGTACGCCGCGTCGACGTCCAAGGTCGTGGTGAAATGAATTCCAACGAATCCACAAACACAATGATCGACGTCCCTTCGACCAGCGCCGTCCTTTCGCATACGTGTGTACGTGTTCACTCATTTAACACCCCCTCCTACAACCACGTTAACCAATTTAGCCATCGACCCAAGTAAGTCGCAATTTAACACCCCATTTCACAACCACGTTAACCAATTTAGCCATCGACCCAAGTAAGTCGCACTTTAACACCCCGTTAACCAATTATATGCTCCGCATCCTCCTCAGTGTTCCCCCGAGGGAAGCTGCGGGCAATTTTTTTTCCCATGTAACATGGTAGGAGTTGAAGTCACCTGCTAGTAAAATATTTTCTCCACACGTGGTTATTAATGTATCTAATGGTCAAGTGTCATGACCGCCTGAAGGAAAGTAAGCATTTACTACTGACAAAACCTGCCCGGTCGGGAGAGTTAAGCCTACAACTGATATTTTGTATGCCGGGGAGAGAAACTTTAACATCAGTTTGGCTTTGTGGCAAAGTTTGCTCGAAATCATTGTCACTATTCCACCACCTCTCGTAGGGCGGTCTGGTCTGAACAAACGGGAATTCTTAAAATCAAGATTAGTATCAGGAGCAATCCAAGATTCTTGAAGTAAGATTAAATGGGGATTTTGTTTATCATACAGGAAATGTAAGTCAGTAAGAGCAGCAAATAGATAACGACGATTCCACTGCAGAACTCTAAGGGACGCTATTTTGGTGTAAGAATTGTTGCGGAGATAACTTTTTCTAAATTACTTTCTTTGAGTATTTTACTGGACGGAGTTTTTTCGGCATTAGATGGAAGGGAACTTGAAACGTCTTGGTTCAACGAGGACCAGCTGCGTTTCTGTGCCCGAACATCAAGCTCGACATCAGTAGACACATTTAGGTCTAACACTTGTTCTTGGTCAACGTTTGTCATGCACTCTGAGGGCCCCTGGATGTTATCCGCGTTATTCACCTCATCATTACATGCTGCAGTAGCATCACTGGCAGTCGGTATTTTATTGGGCTCAGGATTACCCATAGCAGTTGGAATCAACAGCTTAGTAATTTCATTACTGAATACTTGTGCTATGCATTTGGAGATGCTAGCTACCAATGAGACCATATCTGTAGTCATAGCTCTTCCTACCACTGCCTCAACTGCCTGCGCTATATTAGTATCCTGACATGAATGACGTGGCAGCTGTAACGTCAGCATATATCCATGGGCTCTCTCCTTAACAGCTTCAATGGCTTCCTTTCTAGAGCATCTTCTTTTGTGTAGGATTTTTAGAATTTGTACTTCTTCATGGCACATTAGGCACTCTGCGAAATCAGCTGGGTGATGCCCACCGCACAAGCAACACAAGTCATCTTGGGCCTCACAATCTTGATCTGAGTGGCGTTCACCATACGACATCGACCCTCTGATTTGCAGCCACGAGAGCTATGTCCAAACCTTCAGCAGTTCTGACATTGCAATGGGCGGGACGCTAAATGATCTACTCGAAATACTAATGGCCATGCTTTAATTTCTGAAGGACACGACGTACCTGCAAAAGTCGCAATCACTGACTCTGTGGATGTCGTTTGTTGTCAACGAGTCTATTGCACCGGTAAACTGCAACAACACCTGCCACCGACAGCTTCTCGAGCGTGCAGGGCTTATTTGTGCGTCAACGCCACGCACAATGACTTTAGTGCATGCGAGATGTTGCGGTATATACGCACTAACCGGAATCGAAGCCAAGGAAGAACACTTCATCATCATCATCATCATCATCATCATCATCAGCCTGACTATACGTCCACTGCAGGACAAAGGCCTCTCCCATGTTCCGCCAGTTAACCCGGTCCTGTGCTTGCTGCTGCCAATTTCTACCCGCAAACTTCTTAATCTCATCTGTCCACCTAACCTTGTCTCCCCCTAACCTGCTTCCCGTTTCTGGGAATCCAGTTAGTTACCCTTAATGACCAGCGGTTATCCTGTCTACGCGCTACATGCCCGGTTCATGTCCATTTCCTCTTCTTTATTTCAGCTATGATATCCTTAACCCCCGTTTGTTCTCTAATCCACTCTGCTCTCTTCTTGTCTCTTAAGGTTACACCTACCATTTTTCTTTCCATTGCTCGCTGCGTCGTCCTCAATTTAAGATGAACCCTCTTTGTAAGTCTCCAGGTTTCTGCTCCGTAGCTAAGTACCGGCAAGATACAGCTGTTATATACCTTCTTCTTGAGGGATAGTGGCAATCTACCTGTCATAATTTGAGAGTGCTTGCCGAATGTGCTCCACCCCATTCTTATTCTTCTAGTTACTTCAATCTCGTGGTCCGGCTCTGCGGTTATTACCTGCCCTAAGTAGACATAGTCTTTTACAACTTCAAGTGCACTATTACCTATCTCGAAGCGCTGCTCCTTGCCGAGCTTGTTGTACATTACTTTCGTTTTCTGCAGATTAATTTTAAGACCCACCTTTCTGCTCTCCTTGTCTAACTCCGTAATCATGAGTAGCAATTCGTCCCCCGAGTTACTCAGCAATGCTATGTCATCGGCGAAGCGCAGGTTACTAAGGTGTTCTCCATTGACTCTTATCCCTAACTGTTCCCATTCTAGGCTTCTGAAAACCTCCTGTAAGCACGCGGTAAATAGCATTGGGGAAATTGTGTCCCCCTGCCTTACACCCTTCTTGATTGGTATTCTGTTGCTTTCTTTATGAAGCACTATGGTAGCAGTTGATCCCCTGCAGATTTCTTCCAGAATGTTTATATATACTTCATCTACGCCCTGATTCCGCAGTGTTTGCATGACGGCTGATATTTCTACTGAATAAAACGCCTTCTCGTATTCTATGAAGGCTATGTATAGTGGTTGGTTATACTTAAGAAGATCCTTTACGCATTGCTGATCTGATGTTCGACATACAATGCCACCGCGACCAAACTGCCGCACGTCGGTTATGCTCTGGTAGTTTGGGGTCATGGCATGCAGATGTTCTAGTGTCGCCTTAGGGTTATTCAGCCTAATGAAATTTCCACCCAAAGGTACCAGAGCGACGGGAACATTGCTCACGCCACTGCGGAGAAACAAGTAAAAATGTGAGTCATCATTGTGTATGAGGCCGTCCACAGGGAACGCTCCTGACCCGGAGAATTTCTCGACATCAGTACAGCCTCAAGACTAGATCAAGAAAACAAAAATGATCTTGCATGAAATAATGAAAAACACACCAAATACTAGGCGAAAAATAAAAAAATATATCCTGTACTTAGCCACTTTACCAGCACCGATAACCGCCTAACCAGATCAGACGCCACTTGCAGACCAGTCGTGGCCAAGCCTCATTGTAGCCGATCCCAACCAGCGCGCGTGGTTCCGAAACACGAAGTTGTTGTTCTTCACCTATTGATTGTGGCGCATACCCACTATGGGGTATTTGCCAAGAATCGAATGGCTTTACAAATCATTGTTCTGATTTAGAATAGCGGAGATGTAATAGAAAGATTACCGATAACCTAGGGAAGTGTGGTACTTGATGTAATGCGTACCACTACGTACATAAAGCGATGACCCCTTTCCTCTTCCTCGTCGTCCTCCTCCTAATACAAGGAACAGGTCGTCGGAAGGCTGTGGGCCTGCTGATGGTGTCCAAGTATGTGCTCCGAACTCGGAAAGTGGGGCGCTATGCAGCCCAACGAGGCAAGGCGTTCGACGAAAACTACGGCAATGATTCCCGGCCACAATGCTTTGCTTGAGGAGAGCTGTGCACGAGCGTAAGACCTATGCTTCAGCCGCCTTTGTGTGGTGGCAACGCCTAGTCGCGTCGACCTGGGCGGGCGTGGAGACATTTTCGTCTGCTTTCACGATATGTTCATTACGTAGCAAAATGCTTGTCCTGTAATTACTCTAAATAAACGTGAACTTTCCTTCTACTGAAGGAAACTGGTATCTTCAAGCTATTTAGGACAGTGTATACATGTCATGTCTATGCTGGGCGGTGAAATATTTTGTACAGTTCTGAATATGTTAACGTAAAAGGAAATGACAGCTGCACTCTTGCAAACAACGAAAGACACCTTGCCGCAACGCTATTGTTTCAGGGAGCAGAGCGACGAAATCTAGGGAGAAAAAAAAACGAGAAAACTGCGCGTTTTCCCCCGTAATTAGGTTTTCTATAGCATATACGCAGCGAACAAGCTATTATGTTAGTAGGTATAGTACGGTCCCTGTTACGTTTTCAATTGAGACCAAGTGAACATTTCTCAACAATGATTGCCTTGCCCTCGCATATTCCACTTTAAAACCTACTTCATTGCCATCAAAAGTCACCGTGCAACTGTCAACCAATAGTAAGGTTGCAAAAAAGTCCGCCTGAAAAAATCAAGCACGCGATATCTTGTTGCTAACATGCATCATAACTTACAAAAAATCCTTATTGCGTATCGCAAGCATGCTTGGATGCGCGCAGTAGGGTGAAAAACGCAAAAAGAAGCTATCAGTGCGTCAGGGCTGCTTGACATATGGAGCTAAACATAAAGATTATTCCTATAGGCATGCACTCACAACCATCGACAGTAATGAAATTATTCGCTCCGCGAAGTAAGCAAACCGGAAATGTAATTATGAATGCAGAAAACAAGATGCGTATGCCTCTAATTCCTCGTTGTGAGCGGAGCTGTCATTGACTGGTGAAGCGAACATCGCTCTGACGAGGACTACACCATCTACGCTTAACAGAAATCAACGATTGATGATATGTGGGGTTTAACGTCCCAAAAGCACCATGCGATTATGAGAGACGCCGCAGTGGAGGGCTCCGGAAATTTCGACCACCTGGTGTTCTTTAACGTGCACCAAAGCCTGAGCAGACAGGCCGACAACATTTCCGCCTCCGTCGGAAATGCAGCCGCCGCAGCCGGGACTCGATACCGGGGCCTGAAAGTCAGCAGCCGAGTACCTTAGCCGCTAGACCACCGCGGCGGGGCTGAGATCAACGACTAAAGATGTCTTCTCAGATCGGGCGCATCATTGCGAAGACTAGTCCATTCAATGGTGCGACGAGAGGCCGTTGTTCGAAATGGTCATTGTACCTGTTGTTTACTGTTTTTTACTGAATGTGATTACATTACCTTACTCCCTTCACAAGCATACAAAATGGTACGAGGGGGGGGGGGGGGAGTCTGATGATTTTGATATACATGTACACAAGTTCGAGCCCCTCTGTGTCCTTAGTACTAGGCTTTTTTTTTTCCTTCTCATTTCTGCGATAGTGGACTACGGACACCGGTGGCGGCGGACAACTACGGTGCCGCGCGTGATCCGAGTTTTGATCTGATTGATTGATATGTGGGGTTTAACGCCCAAAACCACCATATGAGAGTTTTGATCCCATGACAGCTTTCGCTCTAGAAGGGTGTGCTACTTGGCAGCTAAGTTGCAGTATGCAACAACATATGGTCACTATAGTGCCAAATGGTCAATTATGTTCGATTAAGTTCGTCCTAACGGCAAAACATTTTTATTTTATTTTTATATAGACCATTTTCTTAATTGTACTGCTCTTCTTAATTTGTACTGATCTTCCTTATAAAATAAACATGTTTTGTACCGCAGACAAGTCGCACTTAGGACCAACATAATCATATGTGATTGGCCATTTGGCACCAATGACCATAGGTTGGTGCATAACTGCAACTAAACTTCCAAACAGCACATCTTTTGTTTTGTTTTCACTTCGATTGATCCTCTCCTTCATTGTGTTCTTCTTGCTTCTAAATATAGCGGTGTGTTCGGTTGCGATTCCCGGTGCTGCTTTAGCATATCTATACTCAAGCTGCCAGCGGACGGCTGCATGTGGCTAAAGACTGTCTAGTAGGTCTCGCGTTTCTCGTTAACTAAGGAAAATATTAGCTTGTAAATAATTGAAATGAGCACGGACAAAGTTGATTACGTTGTCCATATAATCCCCCCGTCCGTGCAGCCTGTTGCGTTGACGCATTAATTGTTACGGCTATAAACTCCTAGGTCAAAACTCCGAGAGCGGGAGCACACAAATTCAAGAATATTTTTTCTTCAGTAAAACAAAAAATGAATTTGATAAAACTTTTTGAGTGAGTAGCCAATGTAGGTTGGTACTAAATCTGCTATTGACCATATTTTTAGTAAGACCGCCTCAATGTTGAATTCATATGGCCGAACATGTGCAAAAATGAACATTTTTTGGAACTTTGTCGCCACCTGTAAACTTTATTCCGCTCTGTATACGTCGGAAATTGTTTTTGGTCTACAGTAAATATTCTGGAAATACGCTTATATTAATTATTACATTTCCCCTAATTTTGTCTTTTTATGCGAAAATCCCCATTATGGACCAGATTCTTCATATTCGAGGCTACATAAAAAAACCACGAAAACGTAAAACCTCGTAAAACTTATTTTAAGTAAAACGCCTACCGTTGTTCTAAAGGTAAAAGTGTGTGTTGACCTAATTCACAAAGAAGAGATTTTTCGACAACGTGTTTCACAACCTATGGTTTCGAGCTTTCCGGAAAAATATAAATGAGGCTCGCGGTACTGCAATTTTTTTTTGCAAAAAATTTTTTGGGAAAACGCTTTTGGCTTTAAATCTTTTTCAAGTAAATCGGAGATGGTCAAGCGCCAAGGTGGGCAGTTGTCGTAGAATGACCCATATGCAGGGTGCCCCAGCTATGTTTAGCCAGAGTATAAAAATATTCTTACACACGCAATTACGACGACGCGACCAAATACATGTTGCTGACCGTTGCCTCGAGTTAGACAATTTTTTTGTGTTCAAAAAAATCCCTTTATTACATCTGTTTAATTAACTTTTGAAGTAACGAAGATGGATAAAACATTTCAATTAGAAAGATGTAGACCGGTTCGCGAAACGTCAGATTAGACGGTTTCGAACTTTATATCTGTTAATTATCAGTGTTTTTCTGATAAATACAAATGCCCGCGAAATACAAAAACATACCACGTGACAAACTCACCGGCGTGCGTATACGTGCGCCGTGATTTTGGTGCGCTCTAACGTGCCGTGTACGAACTATACGATTCCCTCGCACCGGTTCATGACAGCGATAAGCTGTCACAGCGGTTATCCTTTTTGTGGCTACTTGGTTCAGAAGACTGAGGCGCAAAAAATATAACGTGAAGCAGGAAGAGCAGGAGAGAAGACAGAACAGCGCCAAGAACAGACAGAACAGCTCTTCCTGCTTCACGTTATGTTTTGTGTGCCTCAGTCTTCTGCACCAAGTATGCACCAACTAGCCCAAAAACAAGTCCTTTTTCGTGGCTAATAGCAAAACTGTTCATCGTAAAGCCACCACTATCGTTGCAGCCCTGTAGAGACAGCCGAATCGGGCAAATGCTATGGTCGTTCGTACGCGGAACTTCGGGGAGCACTACAATCATCGTGCGCACTGGCGCACGAGCGGGTTTGTAGCGTCGTATTTTTTTTTTGTAATTTGCAGGCATGTGAAGATAGCAGAAAAGCCCTAATAATTGCCGGATATAAAGTTTGAAACTGCGTAGTCGGACGTTTTGCAAACCGATCTACAACTTTCTCATTGAAATTTTTTATCCATCTTCATTCTTTCAAAAGTGAATTATTTAAACATATACAATTAAATCATTTTGAACACAAAAAGTAGTCTAACTCCAGGCAAGCAACATGAATTTTGCATTTGGTCTCGTCGTAATTGCGTGTGTCGGAATATTTTTAAACTCTGGCTAAAGATAGCTGGGGCACCTTTAAATACACACACACACACACACACACACACACAAACATATATCTTTATATATATATATATATATATATATATATATATATATATATATATATATATATATATATATATATATATATATATATATATATATATGTGTGTGTGTGTGTGTGTGTGTGTGTGTGTGTGTGTGTGTGTGTGTGTGTGTGTGTGTAGGCAGCTATTCAACATGTACAGCAAAAATAGAGATATTTGTAACTTTCATGCTATATTTTTATTGGTATAGCATTTTATTCACAAACGTCGTTTATTCACGAACTTGTGAAGCAGTGCAATTTTACCTGGCATCCCCTTTATTGTAATGTTGGAATTCAACTCAAGCCTTGCGCTCGGCGAGCCCTGTACGCTACTTCCGAAGCGAGAATAAACCAACAGTATTCCGGTCGTACGGCCGTTCTTACGTCTACCTTGCGTCTTCTCGATGTGCTCTATTCATAATTAGCGGTAGTCGAGGCGAACAAATTATCGAGCAAAGCAACGGGCATATGGTTAGAAATCCACTGGTAACCATGTGCACTCGTGCTCGCGTATAGTGTTGAGGGAAGGGGTCACTGCGCGTAAATATTTCGGCTGACTGCGCGTGCAAGTTACCTTTATTTATTACTATTTATTCTTGCATGTGCTATGCCATTGCTGCATTAGCCGCGTGAAGAAGTTCTTTTTTTTTCGTTCCTTCCTTATGCCTATTCATTTTGCGCGTTTTTACGCAAGCACCAATGTTCTCAATCTCTATCACTAGTGTTAGGCCATGCTGACGCCGCTTGACACATTCGTTTGACACATTCGTGACGCCGCTTGACACATTCGAAGTGTCAAGCGGCTGACGCCGCTTGACACTTCGTTTTTTTTTTTTTTTGCCCCAGGTGCCAAACAACACTTAAACATTAGTAAGGCCCATCCCACACCGCATAATTAAAGATAAGTAAACTTTAACTGCCCTGTGTGGAAACCCAGTGCGAAAAACTGTAGCGCGTAGCAGACGCCCCTGAGTGCGGAAAGCGAGGGCGTCTGCTACGGGTCCGGCGCAGCAGCGGCGCGGCGCGGCAGTTCTCCGCAAAAAATCCACGCGGGAGCCGGCTCTTTGGACACTCCTTTGGGCGGGAAAAGTGAAAACGCAAAATAAAGGTGATTGCTTAGCTGTTACTAGTACAATGTACTGTTACTGCTGTAACCGCTAACCGTTCGAACCTATCACAGAGAAAGAAAACGTGACCAATACAACTTCCTGTAGCAGGTCACGTGGCCCACGTCACCAATTGGTAACTGACGGCTGCTGACGAACGCGGCAAGCGCGAGACACAGCGCAGGCGCAGCGTTACCATGGGTGACCTGCTGGCACTGCTGGTCACCTTCTGCTTAATCAGGCCTAGGACTTGCGGTAGGGAAATGACGCCACGTCACCACGCCTAAAGGTAAGCGACCAAATGTGTCGGATCAACCGTTGTCGTGCTTGTGGTAACGTTTTCTTCTCGCGCTATAACTATCCACATGTAGTAACGAGTTGTTAAACCCAACGTCACCAAACTGACGGCAGCGAACGAGAACCGATGGTCCCGTTCAGCATGAGACTTTCAAGCATTTTAGCGCATTGGCGCGTTTGGAACAGAGATGGCTCGCTCAATTCGAAGTGCTTTCTGAAATACCTGGTCGTACGTTGGGTTTATTTTTTCATTGGGCTTGGATGCATACAGTGCCGGCATTTTACCGTTCGTAGATATTGTGCCGCCTAGTACTTGCTGAAGTTGCGTGCAGCATATTGTCCCTGTGACTCTCGCTACTGTCCGTGCTTTGAATGCTCGTGGCATTGAGACCGCGTTTCGCTCGTGTCCTACTGCCAAAAGCGTTGCAGTGAGTATAGCGAACAATTTACTTATAACAGTTGGAAAGCATGTTTGCTGGAGCGCTCTACGATTAATTATTTGGAGACCGTTTTATAATGCCCAGTCACAGTTTCGGAGGGCGCCGAGGGAGGCGAAACATGTATAGTGGTTTAAAAACGTAAATATAGTTGGCTACGTGAGCACACAAAACCGCATGCAGCCAACTCTTCAGCGAAGGCTTACCTCTGGGCTAGCAGTGTATGACGTTGGACGAGCTCGTGCACAGCTTTTGATAAAAAATTGTGGCGTAACAACAAGGGAAGTAAAGAGCATACAGGCAAGACAGGATAGAGCTCCCTATCCTGTGATCTCAGCTTTTCTTTTTCTCTTGTTCTCAATTGTGCCACAAATATCTGTTGAGCCCCCTTTCGGATGTTATATATGCATGACGCCCCCAAGAAATGTACTGCCGATGCAAGAACGCCGGTATTTGCACTCCCTTGCAAGTACATAAAAGACTTCCGGACCTAGTACTGACAGTCTCTCCCTCTAGATTATAAGCACAGTTTATATCCTTGGTGTGAAAATTCCCCCATCTCGAGGATGATTGAAGTTGCCATTTCAAAACTACGTTGCACGTTCCCTCCTTCAATGTTATCTTCGTAATGTAAGGCTGTCAGCTGGCTCTTCAGGAGCCAAAACAAAAGCATCAGGTTGATTTCTCAAATTTTATTAATAAGCATGCATTCGTGCGGGTGTATCATCATGGCAATAAATGTGGCAGAACTGTTCCAGGAGCTATGCAATAGTGCCTTCTATTAATCATGCATTTAACTAGAATTTAGGAAGCAGCCAGTAATGGCAGCAGTGCTGTCTACATTTAATCCATACTGCAGCCATATGTTATGTCTATTGCACTGCTCAGTGCAAGGGCACTTTTGCAAGAGTCTGTGCAGAATACAGACACAAAGGTGTGATATAATGGAACTTACAAAGTGTTTGTCCTGGATAAAATTCAAAGCTCAGTATAATTAACAAGGTATTAATGAAATCTCGGTTAGAAGGAAGTAAATGAAAATAGCCTTGTAATAGTAATTGGAATAAGCTGTGTAAGGAATTTTTGAATATAACGAACTTGTATATATCTTTTTGCGGGACGCAGCTTTGTTATAATGACGTTTGAGTGTAGTACTAAACAAACCCAAAGACTTTGATCGAGCCAGACTTGTAGGTGCCAAAATCTTTGTAATTGCAGTCACTCTTTTGCAAATCTCTTCATGGCTTGCGGTGTTTGTTTGTAGAGTCAGCAAGAAGTCCCCGAGTGGCTGCAAAATGAGGCCAAGCTCGGGGGCAGATTACTTCTTAGACCTGGTAACATTTCTGAATTCATTTTTTGGAGTAATCAATTACACACAGCCACTTACTTTATTGACAAGAAGCTTCAAGTGCTTAACTTTGATAGTAACTACTGTAAAACATGATAGGAGAAATAGCAATTAGCATTCATAGCTAAAAGCTACTAGGATATTCATGTTTAGATCATCTGAAAGAACAGGTGCTATGTTGTAAAAAATTACACATAGTTTTGGATGTGTACTTTGGCCTGGGCGCAAGTTTTTGTCAAGCTTTTTTTATTTATATTTTTTGAGTAATTCGGACCTAGTAGCTTTTAGCTGGAAATATGCAGATGGCCATGTTTCATCTCGCAACTCTTCCTCCGCTTTGTGCGATCAGCTTCTCGTTTGTGTATATTCAGCAAAGATGTACAGTGTTTTTTAAATTCAGTTGGGAAGCTTGCTGGGCAATTTCGTGAATAGTAATGGTAGTAACAGGACGAACATAAAGCACTGGACGAATACTGGATGTGTACGACGGAACGAGCAGGGGCTTAGCAAGTGTTTAATTTTTTTTTGTTAGTCGGCACTCGTGCTGTCTTATGTTGCCCTTCTTCGGCCAGTGCTTCATGTTCACATTGTAAATGTGAAATATATACCGAATGAAGTAGATGGGGGGGTAGCCGCCCTGGTAGCTCAGATTGTAGAGCATCGGACGTGTTATTTGAAGCTCGCAGGTTCGGTCCCTGCCCATGTTAAGTTATCTTTTCATCCACTTTTTTTCTTCACATTTCCATTACAATTGCCTCATATAACATGTTTGATACTTTTTTTTACATGATTGTCGGTTAGGTCTAATTAATGTTGGATCTAAGAAAGTGAAACGAGCCCTTAAATGTGCACTTCTTTCATAAATTCATAGCGATGCTCTTGTTCTGGCAAACTTCATGCCTTTAGGTAGTATACGAGGAATTATTGGTCAGCTGCTAGGTTGTAATAAGGTAATCTGTTACGTCAGGCTAAACAGAAACAAAAAGAATGTTTCACACTCACTGTCGTGGCTAAAGGCGGCGCTGACTGTCTATGCTATGTTTATTTCAGCCCCGCCCTAACGGTCTAGTGGCTAAGTTACTGGGCTGCTGACCCACAGGTCGTGGGATCGATGCCCAGCTGCAGTGGCTGCAGTTTCGATAGAGGGGACATTGCTGTAGTCTCGTGTGCCGACATTTCATTTGGGTGCACGTTAAAAGAACCCCAGTTGGTCGAAATATTTGAAGCCTTCCATCACAGGGTCTCTGATAACCATATGGTCGTTTTGAGACTTTGAACCCCACAAATCAATCAATCACATTTAATTCACTGTATATACCCAGTAAAGTGGATGGGGGTATAGCCGCCAGGTAGCTCAGTTTTTGTAGAGCGTGTGATGGATTATTTAAAAGTGCATGTTCAGTAGCTGCCCATGGCAAGTTCTCTTTTATCCAATTTTTTTTTCTTCACATTTACATTACAATTACTTCATATAACATTCTCTATACTTTCCTTGAATTTCTAGAACCAACAGACTCTTGGCACCCTGCTGACACATATGGTAAGTCCGCGCAACACACCAATTGAAGTTTGTGGGGAGTCATGCCTTTTGTACGTAGTTTCTTACCTTTCATCACTTTCTCTAACTAAAAATAATTTGCTCGTTACCTTTTCTTCCACCATTTTACAATATTAGGCTAACCGTCGACATAATTGCTTGTACGCATATCTGACTCCTGACTGAGGGCCACTGTGTACATCTCTATATTTTATTACGAGAGTGTTAATTACTGCTCCAAATGCCAAAAAAGTTGTATACAGCCCTAAAGGCAACGGCTGTCCATTCTTTAGCAGTTTGAAACCTTACAAGTTTAGTTTTCATGCATTCAAATCACCAGCGACGTTTATGCTTCAAATTAACAATCTCGTAGAAGTAGTCGATTGGTTCACAAAACAGATGCGCGCAACTCGCCAGTTCGTAAGTCAGAGTGCGACCACTCGGAATCGGCGAAACACCGGCATTGTGGACACCTTGACTTCAACAATGTAGAATTTGTGCGAGACAGAAGAAGTTAGGAGAGAATAATTACATTGGAACAAGGTTCATCTAAGGCACTAAGCCAGCCTAAGCTCACAAGGTTAGAGGTTTGAAAGCACGCATAGTGTTTTTTTCTTTTTTTCAATGAACTTTCAAATATTTGAGAAAAGACGAGCTCCACGTAAGGCGAGCTACGTGTCAGGTGACGTTGAGTTAATAGGCAGTCAGGTGGTATTCAACAATGCTAAGAAAGTGCAACAGAACCCCCTACATAGAAATAGCGCAGCAGACATGGAATGACAAAATTCTGTTCGGAAGCGGAAATCGGACCATTCCCAATCGTATATTTAAAATGCGTCATGGAGAAATAGTATAAGAAAAAGATGTCTGGGGTGCGGCCTCACTGGCAACCACCTGCCAGTAATGCACTGCTTTACAAGAGCAGGATTGGCCACCCTGATGCACTACTTGGTGACTACCTCCCATGACTACAGCAATTAACCTTTGGTCGCCAGTCACCAGCGGTTGCCAAGCAACTGCGCAAGGCGGACGTCTGAGCTTCGAAGCAGCGGAGGCTGCTCAAAATGTGTGGGTCCGGACAGGCCGCCATTACAATTTGAAGTTGGCTACCTTCAACGCTAGATTGGTATCTAGTGAGGCTAGTCTAGCTGCCCTATTCAAGGAAATAGAGGGTGTTCAATGAAATGTAATGGTTCAACGCTTCCATGAAGCCGTAGAGTCGGTCAATATAAAGTCCCAGTACACTATTCTGATGGGCGACTTTAATGCCAAAGTAGGCAAGAAACAAGCTGGAGACCACGCAGTGGAAGAATTTGGCACCCATGCCCCGTTTCTTTCAAGTAGATTCACCACAAAGAACTATGTTGATTCTGTACAGAACTGCAACATTGAGCACCCCCGACTGCTACCCAAAAGGAACAAATGCTGATCAGGCCTAATGTACAGTTAGGCATGTTGTCCCCGGAAGTTTGTAACATGAAGATCGGGTATCCAAAAGAACACACTCAAGCACTCTTCTAAAAGCAGTCCGCATGATGCAATGTCTAGATTGCTCCGATGCTTAGGTTACTGTTTCAGGACTTGGGGAAACTGAGACTTGGGGGCAAGAAAACAAAAGCATCAGGTTGATTTCTCGAATTTTATTGATAAGCATGCATTCGTGCAAGTGTATATTCATGGCAATAAATGTGGCAGAACTTTTCCAGGAGCTATGCAATAGTGCCTTCTATTATTCATGCATTTAACTAGAATTTAGGAAGCAGCCAGTAATGGCAGCAGTGCTGTCTACATTTAATCCAAACTGACCCGTATGTTATGTCTATTGCACTGCTCAGTGTAATGGCACTTTTGCAAGAGTCTGTGCAGAATACAGACACAAAGATGTGATATAATGGAACTTATGAAGTGTCATTCCTGGATAAAATTCAAAGCTCAATTTAATTAACAAGGAATTAACGAAATCTTGGTTGTAACGAAGTAAATGAAAATAGCCTTGTAATAGTAATCGGAGTGAGCTGTGTAAGGAATTTTCGAATATAACGAACTTGTATATACTTTTTTGCGGGACGCAGCTTTGTTATAATGACGTTTGAGTGTAGTACTAAACAATCCCGAAGGCTTTGATCGAGCCAGACTTGTAGGTGCCAAAGTCTTTGTAATTGCAGTCTCACTTTTGCAAATCTCTTCATGGCTTGCGGTGTTTGTTTGTAGAGTCAGCAAGAAGTCCCCGAGTGGCTGCAAAATGAGGCCAAGCTCGGGGGCAGATTACTTCTTAGACCTGGTAACATTTTTAAATTCATTTTTTGGAGTAATCAATTACACACAGCCACTTACTTTATTGACAAAAAGCTTCAAGTGCTTAACTTTGATAGTAACTACTGTAAAACATGATAGGAGAAATAGCCATTAGCATTCATAGCTAAAAGCTACTAGGATATTCATGTTTAGATCATCTGAAAGAACAGGTGCTATGTTGTAAAAAATTACTCATAGTTTTGGATGTGTACTTTGGCCTGGGCGCAAATTTTTGTCAAGCTTTTTTTATTTATATTGTTTTAGTAATTCGGACCTAGTAGCTTTTAGCTGGAAATATGCAGATGGCCATGTTTCATCTCGCAACTCTTCCTCCGCTTTCTGCGATCAGCTCCTCGTTTGTGTATATTCAGCAAAGATGTACAGTGTTTTTTAAATTCAGTTGGGAAGCTTGCTGGGCAATTTCGTGAATAGTAATGGTAGCAGCAGGACGAACATAAAGCACTGGACGAATACTGGATGTGTACGACGGCACGAGCAGGGACTTGGCAAGTGTTTAATTCGTTTTGTTAGTCGGCTCTCGTGCTGTCTTATGTTGCCCTTCTTCGACCTGTGCTTCATGTTCACATTGTAAATGTGAAATATATACCGAATGAAATGGATGGGGGGTAGCCACCGTGGTAGCTCAGATTGTAAGGCATCGGATGTGTTATTTAAAGCTCGTAGGTTCTGTCCCTGCCCACGTTATCTTTTCATCCACTTTTTTTCTTCACATTTTCAATTACAATTGCCTCATATAACATGTTTGATACTTTTTTTTACATGATTGTCGTTTAGGTCTCAATAATGATGGTTCTAAAAAAGAAAAAGGAGCCCTTAACTGTAGACTTCTTTCATAAATTCATAGCGATGCTCTTGTTCTGGCAAACTTCATGCCTTTAGGTAGTATACGAGGAATTATTGGTCAGCTGCTAGGTTGTAATAAGGTAATCTGTTACGTCAGGCTAAACAGAAACAAAAAGAATGTTTCACACTCACTGTCGTGGCTAAAGGCGGCGCTGACTGTCTATGCTATGTTTATTTCAGCCCCGCCCTAACGGTCTAGTGGCTAAGGTACTGGGCTGCTGACCCACAGGTCGTGGGATCGATGCCCAGCTGCAGTGGCTGCAGTTTCGATGGAGGGGACATTGCTGTAGTCTCGTGTGCCGACATTTCATTTGGGTGCACGTTAAAAGAACCCCAGGTGGTCGAAATATTTGGAGCCTTCTATCACAGGGTCTCTGATAACCATATGGTCGTTTTGAGACTTTGAACCCCACAAATCAATCAATCAATCACATTTAATTCACTGTATATACCCAGTAAAGTGGATGGGGGTATAGCCGCCAGGGTAGCTCAGTTTTTGTAGAGCGTGTGATGGATTATTTAAAAGTGCATGTTCAGTAGCTGCCCATGGCAAGTTCTCTTTTATCCAATTTTTTTTCTTCACATTTACATTACAATTACTTCATATACTATTCTCTATACTTTCCTTGAATTTCTAGAACCTACAGACTCTTGGCACCCTGCTGACACATATGGTAAGTCCGCGCAACACACCAATTGAAGTTTGTGGGGAGTCATGCCTTTTGTACGTAGTTTCTTACCTTTCATCACTTTCTCTAACTAAAAATAATTTGCTCGTTACCTTTTCTTCCACCATTTTACAATATTAGGCTAACCGTCGACGTAATTGCTTGTACGCATATCTGACTCCTGACTGAGGGCCACTGTGTACATCTCTATATTTTATTACGAGAGTGTTAATTACTGCTCGAAATGCCAAAAAAGTTGTATACAGCCCTAAAGGCAACGGCTGTCCATTCTTTAGCAGTTTAAACCTTACAAGTTTAGTTTTCATGCATTCAAATCACCAGCGACGTTTATGCTTCAAATTAACGATCTCGTAGAAGTAGTCGATTGGTTCGCAAAACAGGTGCGCGCAACTCGCCAGTTCATAAGTCAGAGTGCGACCACTCGGAATCGGCGAAACACCGACATTGTGGACACCTTGACTTCAACAATGTAGAATTTGTGCGAGACAGAAGAAGTTAGGAGAGAATAATTACATTGGAAGAAGGTTCATCTAAGGCACTAAGCCAGCCTAAGCTCACAAGGTTAGAGGTTTGAAAGCACGCATAGTGTTTTTTTCTTTTTTTCAATGAACTTTCAAATATTTGAGAAAAGACGAGCTGCACGTAAGGCGAGCTACGTGTCAGGTGACGTTGAGTTAATAGGCAGTCAGGTGGTATTCAACAATGCTAAGAAAGTGCAACAGAACCCCCTACATAGAAATAGCGCAGCAGACATGGAATGACAAAATTCTGTTCGGAAGCGGAAATCGGACCATTCCCAATCGTATATTTAAAATGCGTCATAGAGAAATAGTATAAGAAAAAGATGTCTGGGGTGCGGCCTCACTGGCAACCACCTGCCAGTAATGCACTGCTTTACAAGAGCAGGATTGGCCACCCTGATGCACTACTTGGTGACTACCTCCCATGACTACAGCAATTAACCTTTGGTCGCCAGTCACCAGCGGTTGCCAAGCAACTGCGCAAGGCGAACGTCTGAGCTTCGAAGCAGCGGAGGCTGCTCAAAATGTGTGGGTCCGGACAGGCCGCCATTACAATTTGAAGTTGGCTACCTTCAACGCTAGATTGGTATCTAGTGAGGCTAGTCTAGCTGCCCTATTCAAGGAAATAGAGGGTGTTCAATGAAATGTAATGGTTCAACGCTTCCATGAAGCCGTAGAGTCGGTCATAATAAAGTCCCAGTACACTATTCTGATGGGCGACTTTAATGCCAAAGTAGGCAAGAAACAAGCTGGAGACCACGCAGTGGAAGAATTTGGCACCCATGCCCCGTTTCTTTCAAGTAGATTCACCACAAAGAACTATGTTGATTCTGTACAGAACTGCAACATTGAGCACCCCCGACTGCTACCCAAAAGGAACAAATGCTGATCAGGCCTAATGTACAGTTAGGCATGTTGTCCCGGGAAGTTTGTAACAACATGAAGATCGGGTATCCAAAAGAACACACTCAAGCACTCTTCTAAAAGCAGTCCGCATGATGCAATGTCTTGATTGCTCCGATGCTTAGGTTACTGTTTCAGGACTTGGGAAACTGAGACTTGGGGGCAAGAAAACAAAAGCATCAGGTTGATTTCTCGAATTTTATTAATAAGCATGCATTCGTGCAAGTGTATATTCATGGCAATAAATGTGGCAGAACTTTTCCAGGAGCTATGCAATAGTGCCTTCTATTATTCATGCATTTAACTAGAATTTAGGAAGCAGCCAGTAATGGCAGCAGTGCTGTCTACATTTAATCCAAACTGACCCGTATGTTATGTCTATTGCACTGCTCAGTGTAATGGCACTTTTGCAAGAGTCTGTGCAGAATACAGACACAAAGATGTGATATAATGGAACTTATGAAGTGTCATTCCTGGATAAAATTCAAAGCTCAATTTAATTAACAAGGAATTAACGAAATCTTGGTTGTAACGAAGTAAATGAAAATAGCCTTGTAATAGTAATCGGAATAAGCTGTGTAAGGAATTTTTGAATATAACGAACTTGTATATATCTTTTTGCGGGACGCAGCTTTGTTATAATGACGTTTGAGTGTAGTACTAAACAAACCCAAAGACTTTGATCGAGCCAGACTTGTAGGTGCCAAAATCTTTGTAATTGCAGTCACTCTTTTGCAAATCTCTTCATGGCTTGCGGTGTTTGTTTGTAGAGTCAGCAAGAAGTCCCCGAGTGGCTGCAAAATGAGGCCAAGCTCGGGGGCAGATTACTTCTTAGACCTGGTAACATTTTTTAATTCATTTTTTGGAGTAATCAATTACACACAGCCACTTACTTTATTGACAAAAAGCTTCAAGTGCTTAACTTTGATAGTAACTACTGTAAAACATGATAGGAGAAATAGCCATTAGCATTCATAGCTAAAAGCTACTAGGATATTCATGTTTAGATTATCTGAAAGAACAGGTGCTATGTTGTAAAAAATTACTCATAGTTTTGGTTGTGTACTTTGGCCTGGGCGCAAATTTTTGTCAAGCTTTTTTTATTTATATTTTTTTAGTAATTCGGACCTAGTAGCTTTTAGCTGGAAATATGCAGATGGCCATGTTTCATCTCGCAACTCTTCCTCCGCTTTCTGCGATCAGCTCCTCGTTTGTGTATATTCAGCAAAGATGTACAGTGTTTTTTAAATTCAGTTGGGAAGCTTGCTGGGCAATTTCGTGAATAGTAATGGTAGCAGCAGGACGAACATAAAGCACTGGACGAATACTGGATGTGTACGACGGCACGAGCAGGGACTTGGCAAGTGTTTAATTCGTTTTGTTAGTCGGCTCTCGTGCTGTCTTATGTTGCCCTTCTTCGACCTGTGCTTCATGTTCACATTGTAAATGTGAAATATATACCGAATGAAATGGATGGGGGGTAGCCACCGTGGTAGCTCAGATTGTAAGGCATCGGATGTGTTATTTAAAGCTCGTAGGTTCTGTCCCTGCCCACGTTATCTTTTCATCCACTTTTTTTCTTCACATTTTCATTACAATTGCCTCATATAACATGTTTGATACTTTTTTTTACATGATTGTCGTTTAGGTCTCAATAATGACGGTTCTAAAAAAGAAAAAGGAGCCCTTGAATGTAGACTTCTTTCATAAATTCATAGCGATGCTCTTGTTCTGGCAAACTTCATGCCTTTAGGTAGTATACGAGGAATTATTGGTCAGCTGCTAGGTTGTAATAAGGTAATCTGTTACGTCAGGCTAAACAGAAACAAAAAGAATGTTTCACACTCACTGTCGTGGCTAAAGGCGGCGCTGACTGTCTATGCTATGTTTATTTCAGCCCCGTCCCTAACGGTCTAGTGGCTAAGGTACTGGGCTGTTGACCCACAGGTCGTGGGATCGATGCCCAGCGTCAGTGGCTGCAGTTTCGATGGAGGGGACATTGCTGTAGTCTCCTGTGCCGACATTTCATTTGGGTGCACGTTAAAAGAACCCCAGGTGGTCGAAATATTTGGAGCCTTCCATCACAGGGTCTCTGATAACCATATGGTCGTTTTGAGACTTTCAACCCCACAAATCAATCAATCAATCACATTGAATTCACTGTATATACCCAGTAAAGTGGATGGGGGGATAGCCGCCGTGGTAGCTCAGTTTTTGTAGAGCGTGTGATGGATTATTTAAAAGTGCATGTTCAGTAGCTGCCCATGGCAAGTTCTCTTTTATCCAATTTTTTTTCTTCACATTTACATTACAATTACTTCATATACTATTCTCTATACTTTCCTTGAATTTCTAGAACCTACAGACTCTTGGCACCCTGCTGACACATATGGTAAGTCCGCGCAACACACCAATTGAAGTTTGTGGGGAGTCATGCCTTTTGTACGTAGTTTCTTACCTTTCATCACTTTCTCTAACTAAAAATAATTTGCTCGTTACCTTTTCTTCCACCATTTTACAATATTAGGCTAACCGTCGACGTAATTGCTTGTACGCATATCTGACTCCTGACTGAGGGCCACTGTGTACATCTCTATATTTTATTACGAGAGTGTTAATTACTGCTCGAAATGCCAAAAAAGTTGTATACAGCCCTAAAGGCAACGGCTGTCCATTCTTTAGCAGTTTAAACCTTACAAGTTTAGTTTTCATGCATTCAAATCACCAGCGACGTTTATGCTTCAAATTAACGATCTCGTAGAAGTAGTCGATTGGTTCGCAAAACAGGTGCGCGCAACTCGCCAGTTCATAAGTCAGAGTGCGACCACTCGGAATCGGCGAAACACCGACATTGTGGACACCTTGACTTCAACAATGTAGAATTTGTGCGAGACAGAAGAAGTTAGGAGAGAATAATTACATTGGAATAAGGTTCATCTAAGGCACTAAGCCAGCCTAAGCTCACAAGGTTAGAGGTTTGAAAGCACGCATAGTGTTTTTTTCTTTTTTTCAATGAACTTTCAAATATTTGAGAAAAGACGAGCTGCACGTAAGGCGAGCTACGTGTCAGGTGACGTTGAGTTAATAGGCAGTCAGGTGGTATTCAACAATGCTAAGAAAGTGCAACAGAACCCCCTACATAGAAATAGCGCAGCAGACATGGAATGACAAAATTCTGTTCGGAAGCGGAAATCGGACCATTCCCAATCGTATATTTAAAATGCGTCATAGAGAAATAGTATAAGAAAAAGATGTCTGGGGTGCGGCCTCACTGGCAACCACCTGCCAGTAATGCACTGCTTTACAAGAGCAGGATTGGCCACCCTGATGCACTACTTGGTGACTACCTCCCATGACTACAGCAATTAACCTTTGGTCGCCAGTCACCAGCTGGTTGCCAAGCAACTGCGCAAGGCGGACGTCTGAGCTTCGAAGCAGCGGAGGCTGCTCAAAATGTGTGGGTCCGGACAGGCTGCCATTACAATTTGAAGTTGGCTACCTTCAACGCTAGATTGGTATCTAGTGAGGCTAGTCTAGCTGCCCTATTCAAGGAAATAGAGGGTGTTCAATGAAATGTAATGGTTCAACGCTTCCATGAAGCCGTAGAGTCGGTCAATATAAAGTCCCAGTACACTATTCTGATGGGCGACTTTAATGCCAAAGTAGGCAAGAAACAAGCTGGAGACCACGGAGTGGAAGAATTTGGCACCCATGCCCCGTTTCTTTCAAGTAGATTCACCACAAAGAACTATGTTGATTTTGTACAGAACTGCAACATTGAGCACCCCTGACTGCTACCCAAAAGGAACAAATGCTGATCAGGCCTAATGTACAGTTGCCCGGGAAGTTTCCGGGCATGTTGTCCCGGGAAGTTTGTAACAACATGAAGATCGGGTATCCAAAAGAACACACTCAAGCACTCTTCTAAAAGCAGTCCGCATGATGCAATGTCTAGATTGCTCCGATGCTTAGGTTACTGTTTCAGGACTTGGGAAACTGAGACTTGGGGGCAAGAAAACAAAAGCATCAGGTTGATTTCTCGAATTTTATTAATAAGCATGCATTCGTGCAAGTGTATATTCATGGCAATAAATGTGGCAGAACTTTTCCAGGAGCTATGCAATAGTGCCTTCTATTATTCATGCATTTAACTAGAATTTAGGAAGCAGCCAGTAATGGCAGCAGTGCTGTCTACATTTAATCCAAACAGACCCGTATGATATGTTTATTGCACTGCTCAGTGTAATGGCACTTTTGCAAGAGTCTGTGCAGAATACAGACACAAAGATGTGATATAATGGAACTTATGAAGTGTCATTCCTGGATAAAATTCAAAGCTCAATTTAATTAACAAGGAATTAACGAAATCTTGGTTGTAACGAAGTAAATGAAAATAGCCTTGTAATAGTAATCGGAGTGAGCTGTGTAAGGAATTTTCGAATATAACGAACTTGTATATACTTTTTTGCGGGACGCAGCTTTGTTATAATGACGATTGAGTGTAGTACTAAACAATCCCGAAGGCTTTGATCGAGCCAGACTTGTAGGTGCCAAAATCTTTGTAATTGCAGTCACTCTTTTGCAAATCTCTTCATGGCTTGCGGTGTTTGTTTGTAGAGTCAGCAAGAAGTCCCCGAGTGGCTGCAAAATGAGGCCAAGCTCGGGGGCAGATTACTTCTTAGACCTGGTAACATTTTTAAATTCATTTTTTGGAGTAATCAATTACACACAGCCACTTACTTTATTGACAAAAAGCTTCAAGTGCTTAACTTTGATAGTAACTACTGTAAAACATGATAGGAGAAATAGCCATTAGCATTCATAGCTAAAAGCTACTAGGATATTCATGTTTAGATTATCTGAAAGAACAGGTGCTATGTTGTAAAAAATTACTCATAGTTTTGGTTGTGTACTTTGGCCTGGGCGCAAATTTTTGTCAAGCTTTTTTTATTTAGATTTTTTGAGTAATTCGGACCTAGTAGCTTTTAGCTGGAAATATGCAGATGGCCATGTTTCATCTCGCAACTCTTCCTCCGCTTTGTGCGATCAGCTCCTCGTTTGTGTATATTCAGCAAAGATGTACAGTGTTTTTTAAATTCAGTTGGGAAGCTTGCTGGGCAATTTCGTGAATAGTAATGGTAGCAGCAGGACGAACATAAAGCACTGGACGAATACTGGATGTGTACGACGGCACGAGCAGGGACTTGGCAAGTGTTTAATTCGTTTTGTTAGTCGGCACTCGTGCTGTCTTATGTTGCCCTTCTTCGACCTGTGCTTCATGTTCACATTGTAAATGTGAAATATATACCGAATGAAATGGATGGGGGGTAGCCACCGTGGTAGCTCAGATTGTAAGGCATCGGATGTGTTATTTAAAGCTCGCAGGTTCTGTCCCTGCCCACGTTATCTTTTCATCCACTTTTTTTCTTCACATTTCCATTACAATTGCCTCATATAACATGTTTGATACTTTTTTTTACATGATTGTCGTTTAGGTCTCAATAATAATGGTTCTAAAAAAGGAAAAGGAGCCCTTAAACGTAGACTTCTTTCATAAATTCATAGCGATGCTCTCGTTCTGGCAAACTTCATGCCTTCAGGTGGTATACGAGGAATTATTGGTCAGCTGCTAGGTTGTCACTGTCCACCTGTGCTTTGAGGACATCACGAACGATCTAATCATCTAACTCTGCAGAGGCTTCCTGAGCAACATGGCGGCATTAAAGCAGGCTGCCTTTCATGTGACAAATAGTATTGGATTTTTTTCGTTACCGTAGGTACCTTGTAGTTGTCGACTTTTTTTTATTGGTCTCAATAGTGCAGATGATGGACTGGGTGGTGTCGGAACCATTTCAGCAGATGGTGTGCTAGTATTGAGACTGTTTCATTATGACTAAGTAAAGTGTTGTAGGGCCCTCGAACCTGAGGCTTTGCTCCTTGGGCAGTATGCAATTGTTCACGCGGCTGGGCTAATTTGGCTGCTTTGTGTGCACGAAGTTGGCGATATTTGCAACTGTTCGTGATATAAAAACACAAACTTTCAGTCAGAAGTAACAAAGGCAGCAAGATATTTTTGGGCACGGACAAGCTAAATCTAGGAATTAAGGAAATGCAATGAAGCAGTTGCTTTAAAATAAATTGAAAGCAGTGGACCAACCAAAAAATAATTCATTTGAATTATGGAGAGTCTACTGTATTTTCGTGTATCTGCAATGGTATTCTAATGGTTATGGTAGTCTAGTGGTTTGGGCATCTGCTACGGTGGTTAGTGGTCACAGGATTGAATCCCAGCCACAGCAGCCGCATTTTCGGTGGAGTTGCTTGAGGCCTTTGTACTTAGATTTAGGTGCACGTTAAAGGGGAACTATTGTTCATTTTCGACCATATTGAGATATAATGCCATTTTTTAATAGTATTAGCAGAACTGTAGCAGCTAGAGTGCTTTGTTTTGCCATGATACCCATGAATAATTTTAAATAAGCAATAAACGATGATTCAGAACTGAAACGGGGAGCTGTTCTATGCGCAGACATTGCAGACATCGCGTCGCCTCAGCTCGCCAGGGTGTCGACATAGCTCATACACCTTTTTTTTCGCATGAAAAGCAAGCTGGCGATGGCATACGACGTGGAACCGAATTGGGCCAGCTCATCTCGACTTGCCCGTGACAAGTCCAGCGATGATGAAACATCGCTGAACTTGTAGAAAATGAAAAAATTTCAGACATCATGGCACTGCCGCCACCTTCCAAAACCGCAGCGAAACAATTTTTCTTGTGGTTTTATAGACCTATGTGAGATAGCAGCCACTTAGCGTTGCACTAATTGTGACAGCTGATTTTTTAAGGAACACCAGGAGATGATGTATTCGGGACCCTCCGCTATGCCGTCCCTCATTATCACATCATGCTTTTGGGACATCAGACCCCACCATTAATATTATTGTATATTTGTGCGCTGAAAAATGGTCACCAACGAAAAACATCAACATAAACAGACAAGTCTGCCGTTCAAAATGTGCAGGTGCCGGAGCAGCATCTGTGAATACCTTGGTGGATGACTTTCCATCCCTGGGAGAGTCCATGCTGAGCTGCAAGCCGCCCCCTGGTTACACTTCAACTACAGCAGCAGCACGCAGTCCCCCAATGAGAGTGACACGGCAGCTTCACAACTGGCGAGTGGTGGATTAGTTACAGTTACAAGTTACAGAACTTGTTACAGAGCTGCGTGTGCTAGAGTTCGTTAGAAGCTTAACACTATTACTGCCAATCCCAGCATACCTGTTCTGCCTCTTTGAATCATACACTGTAACTTGCGAAATAACTTGGAAAACATATGGGCCTGCCCCACTGTCTATGGAGAAAACCAGGGACGGGTTGAACTTGGTTGGGGTTCGAAGTGAATAGAGATTTGGGGAATATTGAACCGAATAGTTCGAATGCATTCGAATGATGCTACAACGAAACTGATGGGGCGTGAAAAAAATTTTGTTCAAGGAAAAATTTAGTAATGAAATCGAACAAAAAAAATGTATTACCTGAGTTAGCAAAACAAAGGAACTTTCATTTCCAAAATCAAAAAAGTGTCAGCTGCTTTCTTTTTTTTCCCAGCAGTGTCATGACGTGATCCCCACGCATGCATAGCAATGTCATGTTGAAAACTACTCTGAAACAGCCACAACAACCTTCTTAGATGAACCTAACAGTTGCACTAACATGCTTACACCAGCAGCTGTCCACCCTCAAAAGGTGTCCGACAACGCCGAGAGGCAGGCTTGGTATTTTGGAGCCGGGCTTTATGTGTTATTCTGTGCTATTCTTATCATCCACTAATTGCAGCTGGCTGATTTTGTTGATAACACGTACGAACAGCCACTCTGACGAGTGACCACACTGACCAAGTATTGGTCAATAGAGCCAATAGCATTGGAATTGGAAATGGCATCGTTATGCAATTGCCCCCAGCAGCAGCAGCATCTAGGAAACTCCATGAACCGAGCGACTGAGCTTCAGCTTCGGATTGTCTGCGGCTCAGAAGCAAGCCGATGGCAAAAGCAGGGCAGTCTCATTGCCATTGCTGCAATGGCGGCCTGCATGCTTAGTAAACAGTGACGGTTTCTGCTGGTGCCAATGCTAGTTTTGGACTCCTTAGCTGTATTTTCATGTTTTGAATGCATCAAATGCTTAAGATTGTGTTTACTGCACGGCATTAAACATTTGAGCTTGGAATTCGTTGAAGCGGAATGGCGGAAAAAAAAAAAATCGCTGCCATATCTACAAAATCATTGTTATAGGAGCTTGCTTTGTTTGATATAATCAGGTAACCCGTGAATCCTCCGTACACATCTGCTATCGTCATATATGGATTGACAACGTTGTTATATATAAACTACATACACAATGTTTATTAATTCACAATTGGATGGACTATATACAGTTTTATGTACACATGGCCAAGCGGTGACCAAATGTGCTCACTGCGTAGGCTCGCAGCGAAGAGAAAAACAGCCGACGTGCCGAGAGGGGTGTGCGCTGCCATGAACGATGGGGCCTCATCTAGTGAACATTATTATAATCACCGGAAAACCAACACCTTAGAAGGCAGCACGCATTGGTGCACGGCCAGACCAAACATCTTTTCCTCTCTCTTTCGCATTCCTTTGAGGGTGGCAGTTATTACGACACTTTTTTCTCTTTACACTCTTTCAAATCCACTTCGAGGAGGCAAAAGTGCGGGCCGTGTAAACAGACAATGGATGGATGGACGACTGGATATGGCTGTACACTTTAGATCGGGCAGTGGCTAGCGCCACCAAGCCGTAATACTTCGCCTCTATTCAAGGGGTTCACCTCTATTATCAAGAATTTGGAGTAGGTGTGTGTGAGTGCCACTACAGAACTCTCAGTAAATGGGAATCTGTGAAATGAAACTGCTGCTTAAATCGAACAACTGCCTCCAGCACAATTGGTTTCACACTTGGATATTCCACTCTTGTTAATCTCTCTACATAGAGTTCTTGTTAAATGGAACACATTCTTCTTGTTCTTTCAGGTTTAGTTTAATGAGAGTCTACTGTATTTTGTTCGAAGTGAAGTGGAAGCAACCTTCAATTGTAGTAAGGTTAGCGGTAGGTTGTAAATGATGGCTAGTACATTATTTTGTCCTAAAAATTACTCTGCTTAGCTAATACATGCTTGGCTTTAAGAAAATAATTTATTGTGGTGAAGGTAATGTGTACATTTACCCTCATAGTAAAGCCGCTCCCGTGAGCGTGCCACGGGAGCGGCCGCGTCAGCATCACGTGTAAGTGAGCTCTGCACATATCTTCCCATAACTTTAGCAATTTTGGTTCTAGGAGGGTCAGAGTGGTGTCTATTTGTTCGTGAAGATACAAGGAGTTCAACCGCTACAAATACTGCTATTACAAACGAAAATTTTTAATTTTAGGAGCGGAAAACGGTGTGAATCTGTGAAAACAACAGTCAGACCACGTGTTTTTTACGATCGCTTGTAGCTTCGTTAATATTCTACCGGGAAACTTCTTGCTTAAAAAGTTGAAAGTCCTTAGGGTAGACCTGACGCTACTGAAGTTTGATCAGGCTAGGTTTAATAGTTCCAGAGTTATTCCGCAATCAAAATTAAGCCTAATCACTAAAAAAGATTAAATTGGTAATGTCACCTCGCAAACGCATTTAAATTTTGTCCGCTTAATATAATAATAAACCGCACCCCATAGGCTACCAGGTGGCCCCATTCCGTACACTCTAGGCCCTTAATTAAGGTGGTAATCAGCGAAAAGCTCATTTCTTTAAAACAAATTTTCAAAAGGAGCTACAAACGCCACCGAATGGGTGCACGTTAAAGAACCCCAGGTGGTCTAAATTTCCGGAGCCCTCCACTACGGCGTCTCTCATAATCATATGGTGGTTTTGGGACGTTAAACCCCACAAATCAATCAATCAAACGGCACCGAAAAATAGCTAATATCTTCTTTTATAACACAACAGTCCGGTTTTTTCCGTGTAAAAATAGTTTTGATAGCTTAAGGTAACCAGAAGATGCAGAGTTAGAAAGAATATAACGAAAACCGCTAATAAACGTGTGGCGCCCGCGTCTTCCCTCGCTCAGTGGACGAGGGTGGCTCACTGCTCGGGAGAAAGGTACGCCCGTCAGATCAGTCTTGAACCACGTGTTTTTTTTTCCCTTACGATCGCTTTTAACTTTGCTAATAACCTACCGGGAAACTTCTAACTCGTACAAGGCAAAGCCCTAATTGTAGACCTGTCGCCGCTCAGGTTTCATCATTACAGGAATAATAGTACCGGAACTATTTCGTGACCAAAATTAATCCTAATCACTAAAAAAGAATAATTTGGTAACATCACCTCACAAACGAATTTAAATTTTGTCCGCTTAATATATCAATAAACAGCACCCCATAGGCTAATCGGAGGCCCAACTCCGTACTCTCTAGACCCTTAATTAAGGGGGTAATCAGCAGAAATCTTGTTTCATTAAAACATTTTTATAAAAACAATCACAAAATTGACTGATACACCGCTGAAACCTACATTTAGAACATAACAATCCGGGTGCGGCGATGGCATAGTGGTTAGAGCATCCGCCTCGCATGCAAGAGGTTCGTGGTCCAAATCCCGGTGCCGCGCAGTTCCCAACCGGAAAAAAAAAAAATCCGCGTGTTAATGGAACTGCATTATTTTTTAATAGTATTAGCAGAACTGTAGCAGCTAGAGTGCTTTGTTTTGCCATGATCTGACCCGCAGGGCGCGGGTTCGAATCCCGGCTGGCCCCGCCGCGGTGGTCTAGTGGCTAAGGTACTCGGCTGCTGACCCGCAGGTCGCGGGTTCGATTCCCGGCTGCGGCGGCTGCATTTCCGATGGAGGCGGAAATGTTGTAGGCCCGTGTACTCAGATTTGGGTGCACGTTAAAGAACCCCAGGTGGTCAAAATTTCCGGAGCCCTCCACTACGGCGTCTCTCATAATCAAATGGTGGTTTTGGGACGTTAAACCCCACAAATCAATCAATCGAATCCCGGCTGCGGCGGCTGCATTTCCGATGGAGGCGGAAATGTTGTAGGCCCGTGTGCTCAGATTTGGGTGCACGTTAAAGAACCCCAGGTGGTCTAAATTTCCGGAGCCCTCCACTACGGCGTCTCTCATAATCATATAGTGGTTTTTGGGACGTTAAACCCCACATATCAATCAATTGTTTTGCCATGATACCCATGAATAATTTTAAATAAGCAATAAACGATGATTCAGAACTGAAAGGGGGAGCTGCTCCATGCTAGGTATGCGCAGACATTGCAGACATCGCGTCGCCTCAGCTCGACAGGGTGTCGACATAGCTCATGCGCCTTTTTTTTCGCGTGAAAAGCAAGCTGGCGATGGCATACGACGTGGAACCAAATTGGGCCAGCTCATCTCGACTTGCCCGTGACAAGTCCAGCGATGATGAAACATCGCTGAACTTGTAGAAAATGAAACAATTTCAGACATCATGGCACTGCCGCCACCTTCCAAAACCGCAGTGAAACAATTTTTCTTGTGCTTTTATAGACCTATGTGAGATAGCAGCCACTTAACGTTGCACTAATTGTGACAGCTGATTTTTTAAGGAACCTCAGGAGATGATGTATTCGGGACCCTCCGCTATGCCGTCCCTCATTATCACATCATGCTTTTGGGACATCAGACCCCACCACTAATATTATTGTATATTTGTGCGCTGAAAAATGGTCACCAACGAAAAACATCATCAACATAAAGAGACGAGTCTGCCGTTCAAAATGTGCAGGTGCCGCAGCAGCATCCCTGGGAGAGTCCATGTTGGGCCGCAAGCCGCCCCCTGGTTACACTTCAACTACAGCAGCAGCAAGCAGTCCCCCAATGAGAGTGACACGGCAGCTTCACAACTGGCGAGTGGTGGATTAGTTACAGTTACAAGTTACAGAACTTGTTACAGAGCTGCGTGTGCTAGAGTTCGTTAGAAGCTTAACACTGTTACTGCCAATCCCAGCATACCTGTTCTGCCTCTTTGAATCATACACTGTAACTTGCGAAATAACTTGGAAAACATATGGACCTGCCCCACTGTCTATGGAGAAAACCAGGGACGGGTTGAACTTGGTTGGGGTTCGAAGTGAATAGAGATTTGGGGGAATATTGAACCGAATAGTTCGAATGCATTCGAATGATGCTACAACGAAACTGATGGGGCATGAAAAAAATTTCGTTCAAGGAAAAATTTAGTAATGAAATCGAACAAAAAAAATGTATTACCTGAGTTAGCAAAACAAAGGAACTTTCATTTCCAAAATCCTTTCATTTCCAAAATCAAAAAAGTGTCAGCTGCTTTCTTTTTTTTCCCAGCAGAATCATGACGTGATCCCCACGCATGCATAGCAATGTCATGTTGAAAACTACTCTGAAACAGCCACAACAACCTTCTTAGATGAACCTAACAGTTGCACTAACATGCTTACACCAGCAGCTGTCCACCCTCAAAAGGTGTCCGACAACGCCGAGAGGCAGGCTTGGTATTTTGGAGCCGGGCTTTATGTGTTATTCTGTGCTATTCTTATCATCCACTAATTGCAGCTGGCTGATTTTGTTGATAACACGTACGAACAGCCACTCTGACGAGTGACCACACTGACCAAGTATTGGTCAATAGAGCCAATAGCATTGGAATTGGAAATGGCATCGTTATGCAATTGCCCCCAGCAGCAGCAGCATCTAGGAAACTCCATGAACCGAGCGACTGAGCTTCAGCTTCGGATTGTCTGCGGCTCAGAAGCAAGCCGATGGCAAAAGCAGGGCAGTCTCATTGCCATTGCTGCAATGGCGGCCTGCATGCTTAGTAAACAGTGACGGTTTTCTGCTGGTGCCAATGCTAGTTTTGGACTCCTTAGCTGTATTTTCATGTTTTGAATGCATCAAATGCTTAAGATTGTGTTTACTGCACGGCATTAAACATTTGAGCTTGGAATTCGTTGAAGCGGAATGGCGGAAAAAAAAAAAATCTCTGCCATATCTACAAAATCAATGTTATAGGAGCTTGCTTTGTTTGATATAATCGGGTAACCCGTGAATCCTCCGTACACATCTGCTATCGTCATATATGGATTGACAACGTTGTTATATATAAACTACATACACAATGTTTATTAATTCACAATTGGATGGACTATATACAGTTTTATGTACACATGGCCAAGCGGTGACCAAATGTGCTCACTGCGTAGGCTCGCAGCGAAGAGAAAAACAGCCGACGTGCCGAGAGGGGTGTGCGCTGCCATGAACGATGGTGCCTCATCTAGTGAACATTATTATAATCACCGGAAAACCAACACCTTAGAAGGCAGCACGCATTGGTGCACGGCCAGACCAAACATCTTTTCCTCTCTCTTTCGCATTCCTTTGAGGGTGGCAGTTATTACGACACTTTTTTCTCTTTACACTCTTTCAAATCCACTTCGAGGAGGCAAAAGTGCGGGCCGTGTAAACAGACAATGGATGGATGGACGACTGGATATGGCTGTACACTTTAGATCGGGCAGTGGCTAGCGCCACCAAGCCGTAATACTTCGCCTCTATTCAAGGGGTTCACCTCTATTATCAAGAATTTGGAGTAGGTGTGTGTGAGTGCCACTACAGAACTCTCAGTAAATGGGAATCTGTGAAATGAAACTGCTGCTTAAATCGAACAACTGCCTCCAGCACAATTGGTTTCACACTTGGATATTCCACTCTTGTTAATCTCTCTACATAGAGTTCTTGTTAAATGGAACACATTCTTCTTGTTCTTTCAGGTTTAGTTTAATGAGAGTCTACTGTATTTTGTTCGAAGTGAAGTGGAAGCAACCTTCAATTGTAGTAAGGTTAGCGGTAGGTTGTAAATGATGGCTAGTACATTATTTTGTCCTAAAAATTACTCTGCTTAGCTAATACATGCTTGGCTTTAAGAAAATAATTTATTGTGGTGAAGGTAATGTGTACATTTACCCTCATAGTAAAGCCGCTCCCGTGAGCGTGCCACGGGAGCGGCCGCGTCAGCATCACGTGTAAGTGAGCTCTGCACATATCTTCCCATAACTTTAGCAATTTTGGTTCTAGGAGGGTCAGAGTGGTGTCTATTTGTTCGTGAAGATACAAGGAGTTCAACCGCTACAAATACTGCTATTACAAACGAAAATTTTTAATTTTAGGAGCGGAAAACGGTGTGAATCTGTGAAAACAACAGTCAGACCACGTGTTTTTTACGATCGCTTGTAGCTTCGTTAATATTCTACCGGGAAACTTCTTGCTTAAAAAGTTGAAAGTCCTTAGGGTAGACCTGACGCTACTGAAGTTTGATCAGGCTAGGTTTAATAGTTCCAGAGTTATTCCGCAATCAAAATTAAGCCTAATCACTAAAAAAGATTAAATTGGTAATGTCACCTCGCAAACGCATTTAAATTTTGTCCGCTTAATATAATAATAAACCGCACCCCATAGGCTACCAGGTGGCCCCATTCCGTACACTCTAGGCCCTTAATTAAGGTGGTAATCAGCGAAAAGCTCATTTCTTTAAAACAAATTTTCAAAAGGAGCTACAAACGCCACCGAATGGGTGCACGTTAAAGAACCCCAGGTGGTCTAAATTTCCGGAGCCCTCCACTACGGCGTCTCTCATAATCATATGGTGGTTTTGGGACGTTAAACCCCACAAATCAATCAATCAAACGGCACCGAAAAATAGCTAATATCTTCTTTTATAACACAACAGTCCGGTTTTTTCCGTGTAAAAATAGTTTTGATAGCTTAAGGTAACCAGAAGATGCAGAGTTAGAAAGAATATAACGAAAACCGCTAATAAACGTGTGGCGCCCGCGTCTTCCCTCGCTCAGTGGACGAGGGTGGCTCACTGCTCGGGAGAAAGGTACGCCCGTCAGATCAGTCTTGAACCACGTGTTTTTTTTTCCCTTACGATCGCTTTTAACTTTGCTAATAACCTACCGGGAAACTTCTAACTCGTACAAGGCAAAGCCCTAATTGTAGACCTGTCGCCGCTCAGGTTTCATCATTACAGGAATAATAGTACCGGAACTATTTCGTGACCAAAATTAATCCTAATCACTAAAAAAGAATAATTTGGTAACATCACCTCACAAACGAATTTAAATTTTGTCCGCTTAATATATCAATAAACAGCACCCCATAGGCTAATCGGAGGCCCAACTCCGTACTCTCTAGACCCTTAATTAAGGGGGTAATCAGCAGAAATCTTGTTTCATTAAAACATTTTTATAAAAACAATCACAAAATTGACTGATACACCGCTGAAACCTACATTTAGAACATAACAATCCGGGTGCGGCGATGGCATAGTGGTTAGAGCATCCGCCTCGCATGCAAGAGGTTCGTGGTCCAAATCCCGGTGCCGCGCAGTTCCCAACCGGAAAAAAAAAAATCCGCGTGTTAATGGAACTGCATTATTTTTTAATAGTATTAGCAGAACTGTAGCAGCTAGAGTGCTTTGTTTTGCCATGATCTGACCCGCAGGGCGCGGGTTCGAATCCCGGCTGGCCCCGCCGCGGTGGTCTAGTGGCTAAGGTACTCGGCTGCTGACCCGCAGGTCGCGGGTTCGATTCCCGGCTGCGGCGGCTGCATTTCCGATGGAGGCGGAAATGTTGTAGGCCCGTGTACTCAGATTTGGGTGCACGTTAAAGAACCCCAGGTGGTCAAAATTTCCGGAGCCCTCCACTACGGCGTCTCTCATAATCAAATGGTGGTTTTGGGACGTTAAACCCCACAAATCAATCAATCGAATCCCGGCTGCGGCGGCTGCATTTCCGATGGAGGCGGAAATGTTGTAGGCCCGTGTGCTCAGATTTGGGTGCACGTTAAAGAACCCCAGGTGGTCTAAATTTCCGGAGCCCTCCACTACGGCGTCTCTCATAATCATATAGTGGTTTTTGGGACGTTAAACCCCACATATCAATCAATTGTTTTGCCATGATACCCATGAATAATTTTAAATAAGCAATAAACGATGATTCAGAACTGAAAGGGGGAGCTGCTCCATGCTAGGTATGCGCAGACATTGCAGACATCGCGTCGCCTCAGCTCGACAGGGTGTCGACATAGCTCATGCGCCTTTTTTTTCGCGTGAAAAGCAAGCTGGCGATGGCATACGACGTGGAACCAAATTGGGCCAGCTCATCTCGACTTGCCCGTGACAAGTCCAGCGATGATGAAACATCGCTGAACTTGTAGAAAATGAAACAATTTCAGACATCATGGCACTGCCGCCACCTTCCAAAACCGCAGTGAAACAATTTTTCTTGTGCTTTTATAGACCTATGTGAGATAGCAGCCACTTAACGTTGCACTAATTGTGACAGCTGATTTTTTAAGGAACCTCAGGAGATGATGTATTCGGGACCCTCCGCTATGCCGTCCCTCATTATCACATCATGCTTTTGGGACATCAGACCCCACCACTAATATTATTGTATATTTGTGCGCTGAAAAATGGTCACCAACGAAAAACATCATCAACATAAAGAGACGAGTCTGCCGTTCAAAATGTGCAGGTGCCGCAGCAGCATCCCTGGGAGAGTCCATGTTGGGCCGCAAGCCGCCCCCTGGTTACACTTCAACTACAGCAGCAGCAAGCAGTCCCCCAATGAGAGTGACACGGCAGCTTCACAACTGGCGAGTGGTGGATTAGTTACAGTTACAAGTTACAGAACTTGTTACAGAGCTGCGTGTGCTAGAGTTCGTTAGAAGCTTAACACTGTTACTGCCAATCCCAGCATACCTGTTCTGCCTCTTTGAATCATACACTGTAACTTGCGAAATAACTTGGAAAACATATGGACCTGCCCCACTGTCTATGGAGAAAACCAGGGACGGGTTGAACTTGGTTGGGGTTCGAAGTGAATAGAGATTTGGGGGAATATTGAACCGAATAGTTCGAATGCATTCGAATGATGCTACAACGAAACTGATGGGGCATGAAAAAAATTTCGTTCAAGGAAAAGTTTAGTAATGAAATTGAACAAAAAAAAATGTATTACCTGAGTTAGCAAAACAAAGGAACTTTCATTTCCAAAATCAAAAAAGTGTCAGCTGCTTTCTTTTTTTTCCCAGCAGAATCATGACGTGATCCCCACGCATGCATAGCAATGTCATGTTGAAAACTACTCTGAAACAGCCACAACAACCTTCTTAGATGAACCTAACAGTTGCACTAACATGCTTACACCAGCAGCTGTCCACCCTCAAAAGGTGTCCGACAACGCCGAGAGGCAGGCTTGGTATGTTGGAGCCGGGCTTTATGTGTTATTCTGTGCTATTCTTATCATCCACTAATTGCAGCTGGCTGATTTTGTTGATAACGCGTACGAACAGCCACTCTGACGAGTGACCACACTAACCAAGTATTGGTCAATAGAGCCAATAGCATTGGAATTCGAAATGGCATCGCTATGCAATTGCCCCCAGCAGCAGCAGCATCTAGGAAACTCCATGAACCGAGCGACTGAGCTTCAGCTTCGGATTGTCTGCGGCTCAGAAGCAAGCCGATGGCAAAAGCAGGGCAGTCTCATTGCCATTGGTGCAATGGCGGCTTGCATGCTTAGTAAACAGTGACGGTTTCTGCTGGTGCCAATGCTAGTTTTAGACTCCTTAGCTGTATTTTCATGTTCTGAATGCATCAAAATGCTTAAGATTGTGTTTACTGCACAGCATTAAACATTTGAGCTTGGAATTCGTTGAAGCGGAATGGCGGAAAAAAAAAAATCGCTGCCATATCTACAAAATCAATGTTATAGGAGCTTGCTTTGTTTGATATAATCGGGTAACCCGTGAATCCTCTGTACACATCTGCTATCGTCATATATAGATTGACAACGTTGTTATATATAAACTACATACACAATGTTTAAAAATTCACAATTGGATGGACTATATACACTTTTATGTACACATGGCCAAGCGGTGACCAAATGTGCTCACTGCGTAGGCTCCCAGCGAAGAGAAAAACAGCCGACGTGCCGAGAGGGGTGTGCGTTGCCATGAACGATGGTGCCTCATCTAGTGAACATTATTATAATCACCGGAAAACCAACACCTTAGAAGGCAGCACGCATTGGTGCACGGCCAGACCAAACATCTTTTCCTCTCTCTTTCGCATTCCTTTGAGGGTGGCAGTTATTACGACACTTTTTTCTCTTTACACTCTTTCAAATCCACTTCGAGGAGGCAAAAGTGCGGGCCGTGTAAACAGACAATGGATGGATGGACGACTGGATATGGCTGTACACTTTAGATCGGGCAGTGGCTAGCGCCACCAAGCCGTAATACTTCACCTCTATTCAAGGGGTTCACCTCTATTATCAAGAATTTAGAGTTGGTGTGTGTGAATACCACTACAGAACTCTCAGTAAATGGGAATCTGTGAAATGAAACTGTTGCTTAAATCGAACAACTGCCTCCAGCACAATTGGTTTCACACTTGGATATTCCACTCTTGTTAATCTCTCTACATAGAGTTCTTGTTAAGGGGGGACGCGGCACTTCGGGACCGAAAATCAGCCAAAAAATCGAGTTTTCGCGGACCTTCTTTTCGCGTTCCCGACATCATTGCGCACCCATTTACAAAATTTCATAGCCGAATGCCATCAACTTTTATCGTTATTCAACTTTAAAAAACCGAAAACGGGCGTCCTGCCCTTTAAATTGAGGGCGAATAGCGCAGGTTTCGGCTCTACGATACGCGGGAACTACGCGCTCGATCGGCGCCATTTTGGTCTTGTTTGAAAGAACGCGTTTTCAGCTGTTTTTTTTTTATTTAGTAAGCAACATTGAGCGTTTCCCCGGCTCGAAAAACGGGGCCTCAAAGACGAAGAGCCGCGCTCACTGCCATTGGCTAAACGGCGCACGTGACTGAAATGGCGCTTTCCGGTTGGCTGGAAGCTCGCGGCTTGCGCCTGCATACGCGACCCGACGCCATTTTGAAAGGGTTACCGCTGTGACGCCTCGAAATCGGCAGAGCACTCTGAAGCTTCTGATCGTATCGCCATGCCTGGAAACGCAAAAAAGTATCGGACCGTGCACGCATTTGGTCGCAGGAAACGCAAAGGTCGTGGGAAAAAGTCTACGAAGTCATCAGAGCCGTTGGTTGACTCCGACGAACGATGTGTCGACGCTCCGCGGCCGTTCAGCGATGGTGCGACCGAGCGCGTTGCCTCCGACGACGATGACGGTGAAGCGAACTCCGGACGACTACGAATCGACGCCAAGGTGGTGACAAACGCCGAAGTTGAAGAAAATCATGCCCGGGAGAAAGCGACGCTCGACCGGCTTTCATCGGCGCCAGCAACTGCACGGAAAATTGACTTTTCACCGCGAGTTGTAGCGAGGCAACCGCACAGGACTCGGACCACGCTGCTCCTTATCTGCTTATGCATCTAGATATCCTAAACGCAATAATGGGTGCCTTGTGTTGCAAAGCCTGCCACGGACCGGCTACGATCGTCAGAGGTCATCGGGACTACGGACTTGCCGTGAAAGTGCTAGTGCAGTGTGAAAGGTGCGGCGAGATCGCGAATGAATGGACTTCGCCCCGCGCGAACGGCACGAAAACGTGCAATACGTTTGAAGTAAATCTTCTCGCTTCGAGGGCAATGGTGGCTACCGGCAACGGCCAAACGAAAATGAACGATATTTTCGCAACAATGGGCATCTCACACCGCGGTATGCACCACAAGACATTTCAGCGGCATTTGAAGAACACGCTGGCACCCGCTGCAACACGAGCGGCTGAGTCCGCTATGAGCGAATGTGCGGAAAAGGTTAGAACAATTTATGATGACTTGTGCTTCGGCCACCGGGGCAATATTGCCGTTAGCTACGACGGCACGTGGAAGACGCGAGGCCATTCTTCCCACATCGGCGTGGGCACAGTTATCGAATTATTTAGTGGCTACGTGTTGGACTACGTCGTTCTTTCCAACTTTTGCCTAGGCTGCGAGGTGGGCCCAAAGCCTAGTAGTGAGGGCTATCAAGAATGGAAGGCTAACCACAAATGCCAAAAAAATACGAACAGCAAAGCGGGGCAAATGGAAGTGGAGGCGGCTCTAATTCTATTTCGGAGGTCGCTTGAACGCCATGGCCTGCGCTACACAACTATGCTGTCTGATGGAGACTCTAGTACATTTTGCGCCATACAAGACGCCAAGGTGTATGGTTACATTGACGTGCAGAAGGAAGACTGTATTAATCATGTACAGAAACGGATGGGCACCGCATTGAGAAACCTGGTGCAGAAACAAAAGTGCGATGGGAAAAGAGGCCTTGGTGGGAAAGGCAGGCTCACAGGTGAGCTGATCACCAGGCTGAGCACATATTATGGCCGGGCTCTGAAATCGCATGAAGGTGACGTGGGGGAGATGCAAACGGCTGTGATGGCCACATACCGCCACGTCACCTCCACTGATGAATGCTCGGACCACAGTCTGTGCCCAGCTGGTGAAACTTCATGGTGTCGGCACAATGCCGCAAAAGCAAAGGGTGAGCCCGACCCCAGGCATGCCTACAATCTACCGAAAGACGTGGCAGAGGCATTACTACCGGTTTATACCCGGCTTTCGGAAAGAGCCCTGCTTCAGAGGTGCGAACGCGGCAAAACGCAGAACTCCAACGAGAGCCTACATTCGGTAATCTGGAGTTTGGCCCCCAAGGAGCACCATGCGTCCCTGTTCGCTGTTGAAGCAGCTGTTGCAGAAGCAGTGCTGCGCTTCAACACGGGCAATTTGAATTCTGCAACGGCAATCTTAGGTGAAATGGACATGAATGCGACAAGTACTGGTGCCAGGAGAGCGAGAGAAAAAGACCACCGTCGCAGCATTGTCTCCAACAAGAAAAGAACAGCCTCATTGGAACTCCGGAAGCTAGTGAAGAGGAGGCATGAACACAGAATGCATTCAGACTATGCTTCTGGTGCGTTTTGAGGTTGTCTTGTTGCATCTTCTGCAATAAAAATGTGTGCCCACGTTTTTTCTCGATTTCTCAAAACAACAATTTTCATGTGCTTCCCATTATGCCGGAGCAATATCTCTTGTTCTATCTGGGTTATCATTACGTTTCTTTTTTGTTTCGAAGATAAATGCATGGGATGTGTCATTAAGTAAGTTTTATAGTAATAATTTTTGGAGAAAATTCTCTAAATGGATCTTTTGTTTCAAGTGTAGATGGGGAAATTTTTCATGTGATATTCAACATCCCACAACTTTGCTTCGAAATAGCCCAGAACAATGATTTATACTTTATTGCACACTGTGAACATACCGAATTGGTTCTATAGGTTGCACATCAATATCCAAGTTACAGTTAATTAGCTAATTAGGCCTTAATTGAAAAAGTCGCAGTTCATTATATCTTTAAAACTAATTGTCACAGCAAAAAAAGAATTAGATTTTTGAAATCAGCAGTAAAATCTACATAGGCTCTCCAAATTTGACTGAGGTACTCGCAAAAATAAAAGTTTTTGGAAGGTGTAGCATCCCCCGTTAAATGGAACACATTCTTCTTGTTCTTTCAGGTTTAGTTTAATGAGAGTCTACTGTATTTTGTTCGAAGTGAAGTGGAAGCAACCTTTAATTGTAGTAAGGTTAGCGGTAGGTTGTAAATGATGGCTAGTACATTATTTTGTCTTAAAAATTACTCTGCTTAGCTAATACATGCTTGGCTTTAAGAAAATAATTTATTGTGGTGAAGGTAATGTGTACATTTACCCTCATAGTAAAGCCGCTCCCGTGAGCGTGCCGCGGGAGCGGCCGCGTCAGCAGCACGTGTAAGTGAGCTCTGCACATATCTGCCCATAACTTTAGCAATTTTGGTTCTAGGAGGGTCAGAGTGGTGTCTATTTGTTCGTGATGATACAAGGAGTTCAACCGCTACAAATACTGCTATTACAAACGAAAATTTTAAATTTTAGGAGCGGAAAACAGTGTGAATCTGTGAAAACAACAACAGTCAGACCACGTGTTTTTTACGATCGCTTGTAGCTTCGTTAATATTCTACCGGGAAACTTCTTACTTATAAAGTTGAAAGTCCTTAGGGTAGACCTGACGCTACTGAAGTTTGATCAGGCTAGGTTTAATAGTTCCAGAGTTATTCCGCAATCAAAATTAAGCCTAATCACTAAAAAAGATTAAATTGGTAATGTCACCTCGCAAACGCATTTAAATTTTGTCTGCTTAATATAATAATAAACCGCACCCCATAGGCTACCAGGTGGCCCCATTCTGTACACTCTAGGCCCTTAATTAAGGTGGTAATCAGCAAAAAGCTCATTCATTAAAACAAATTTTCAAAAAGAGCTACAAACGCCACCGAAAAATAGCAAATATCTTCTTTTAGAACACAACAGTCCGGTTTTTTTCTGTGTAAAAATAATTTTGATAGCTTAAGGTAACCAGAAGATACAGAGTTAGAAAGAATATAACGAAAACCGCTAATAAACGTGTGGCGCCCGCGTCTTCCCTCGCTCAGAGGAGGAGGGTGGCTCACTGCTCGGGAGAAAGGTACGCCCGTCGGATCAGTCTTGAACCACGTGTTTTTTTTTTTTCCCTTACGATTGCTTTTACTTTGCTAATAACCTACCGGGAAACTTCTAACTTATACAGTGCAAAGCCCTAATTGTAGACCTCTCGCCGCTCGGGTTTCATCAGGACAGGAGTAATAGTACCGGAACTATTTCGTGACCAAAATTAATCCTAATCACTAAAAAAGATTAATTTGGTAACATCACCTCACAAACGAATTTAAATTTTGTCCGCTTAATATATCAATAAACAGCACCCCATAGGCTAATCGGAGGCCCAACTCCGTACTCTTTAGACCCTTAATTAAGGGGGTAATCAGCAGAAATCTTATTTCATTAAAACATTTTTATAAAAACAATCACAAACTTGACTGATACACCGCTGAAACCTACATTTAGAATATAACAATCCGGGTGCGGCGATGGCATAGTGGTTAGAGCATCCGCCTCGCATGCAAGAGGTTCGTGGTCCAAATCCCGGTGCCGCGCAGTTCCCAACCGGGAAAAAAAAAAAATCCGCTTGTTGATGGAACTGCATTAAGAGGCCTGAGGTGCGGCCTCACCGGTAACCACCGCCGGGAACGCACTCCCTCACCAGAGAAGGATTGGCCACCCTAGTGCAGTATCTGGCCACTACCTCCCACATGCATACGTCAAATAACCCACGGCCCTCAGTTCCCAGCAGCTGCGAAGCAACTGACCATGGCGGCGGTCAGATTGTGCTAAGAATCTCTAGACTACAGGCTGCCTTTGGAACCTGAACTTGGCAACGTTTAACGCTAGAACCTTATCTAGTTAGGGAAGTCTAGCTGTACCATTCGAGGAGCTAGAGGGTGTTAAATGGGATATAATAGGGCTCAGTGAGGTTAGGAGGACAGATGAGGCCTATACTGTGCTACAGAATGGGCACGTCCTTTGCTATTGGGGCTTGGCAGACAGAAGAGAACGGGGAGTGGGGTTCCTAATTCACAGAAACATAGCTCGCAACATAGAGGAATACTATAGCATTAATGAAAGGGTGGTAGGTATTGTAATTAAACTGAATAAAAGATACAAGATGAAGGTAGTACAGGCTTACGCACCTACATCCAGCCATGATGACGCTTCAGTTGAAAGCTTCTATGAAGACGTGGAATCGGCAATGAGTAAGGTAAAAACACAGTATACTATAGTGATGGGCGACTTTAATGCAAAGGTAGGGAAGAAGCAGGCTGGAGACGAGGCAATAGGAAATTATGGCATCGGCACTAGAAACGCCAGAGAAGAGCTAGTAGTAGAATTCGCAGAACGCAATAATTTGCGGATTTTGATTACTTTCTACCGAAAACGAGAAGACCGCAAGTGGACATGGAGGAGCCCTAATGGCGAAAATAAGAACGAAATAGACTTTATAATGACTGCACACCCAGGAATCGTTCAGGATGTGGAAGTGGTTGGCAAGGTATGATGCAGTGACCATAGAATGGTACGGTCTCGAATTCGCCTAGACTTGAAGAAGGAACGACAGAAACTGATACGCAAGAAGCCAATCAATGAGCTATCACTGTGAGGGAAAGTACGGGAATTCAGAGTGTCGCTGCAGAACAGGTACTCTGCTCTTAGTGAGGAAACCAACCTTAGCGTAGATACAATGAATGATAATCTGACGAGTATCATTACGGAGTGTGCAGTGGAAGTTGGAGGCAGGGTAGCTAGACAGGACACTGGCAAGCTTTTTCAGGAAACGAAGAACCTAATTAAGAAGCGTCAAATCATGAAAGTGTCAAGCACAACAGACAAAATAGAACTGGCAGAGCTTTCGAAGTTGATTAATAAACGTAAGGTATGCGATGTAAGAAGGTATAACATGGAGAGAATTGAACACGCTCTGCAAAACGGAGGAAGCATCAAAGCAGTGAAGAGGAAACTGGGGATAGGCAAAAGTCGGATGTATGTACTAAGGGACAAAGAAGGCAAAATAACTACCAATATGGATAGGGTAGTTAAAATAGCGGAGGAGTTTTACAGAGATCTGTACAGTAGCCGAGACAACCACGACCTTAATACTATAAGAACTAGCAGTAACCCAGATGACACCCCACCAGTAATGATAGAAGAAGTCAGAAAAGCTTTGGAGAGCATGCAAAGAGGCAAAGCTGCTGGTGAGGATGAGGTAACATCAGATCTGCTGAAAGATGGAGGACAGACTGTGTTAGATAAACTAGCCACCCTGTTTACGAGGTGTCTCCTGACAAGAAGGGTACCAGAGTCTTGGAAGAACGCTAACATCATCTTAATACTTTTAGAAAGGAGATGACAAGGACTTGGAAGAATTACAGGCCGATCAGCTTGCTCTCTGTAGTATACAAGCTATATACAAAGGTAATTGCTAACAGAGTAAAGAAAACATTAGAACTCAATCAACCAAAGGAACAAGCAGGATTTCGAACAGGCTACTCAACAATTGACCACATTCATACTATCAATCAGGTAATAGAGAAATGCTCAGAGTATAACCAACCACTATACATAGCCTTCATAGGATACGAGAAGGCGTTTGATTCAGTAGAAATATCAGCCGTCATGCAGACACTGCTTGTGGGTATAAATTGGCAGCAACAAGCACAGGACCGGGTTAACTGGCGGAACATGGGAGAGGCCTTTGTACTGCAGTGGACGTAGTCAGGCTGCTGATGATGATGATGAATCTGTTACGTCAGGCTAAACACAAACAAAAAGAATGTTTCACACTCACTGTCGTGGCTAAAGGCGGCGCTGGCTGACTATGCTATGTTTATTTCAGCCCCGCCCCAACGGTCTAGTGGCTAAAGTACTACGCTGCTGACCCACAGGTCGTGGGATCGATGCCCGGCTGCAGTGGCTGCAGTTTCGATGGAGGCAACATTGCTGTAGTCTCGTGTGCCCACATTTGGGTGCACGTTAAAAGAACCCCAGGTGGTCGAAATATTTGGAGCCTTCCATCACAGGGTCTCTGATAACCATATGGTCGTTTTGAGACTTTCAACCCCACAAATCAATCAATCAATCAATCACATTGAATTCACTGTATATACCCAGTAAAGTGGATGGGGGGATAGCCGCCGTGGTAACTCAGTTTTTGTAGAGCATCGGATGGATTATTTAAAGGTGCATGTTCGGTAGCTGCCCATGGCAAGTTATCTTTTATACAATTTTTTTTTTCACATTTACATTACAATTGCTTCATATAACATTCTCTATTCTTTCCTTGAATTTCTAGACCTTGAAGACTCTTGGCACCCTGCTCGCACATATGGTAAGTCCGCGCAACACAGCAATTGAAGTTTGAGGGGAGTCATGACTTTTGTACGTAGTTTCTTACCTTTCATCACTTTCTCTAACTAAAAATAATTTGCTCGTTACCTTTTCTTTCACCATTTTACAATATTAGGCTAACCGTCGACGTAATTGCTTTGTACGCATATCTGACTCCTGACTGAGGGCCCCTGTGTACATCTCTATACTTTATTACGAGAGTGTTAATTACTGCTCGAAATGCCAAAAAAAGTAGTATACAGCACTAAAGGCAACGGCTGTCCATTCTTTAGCAGTTCGAAACCTTACAGGTTTAGTTTTCATGCACTCAAACCACCAGTGACGTGTACGCTTCAAATTAACAATCTCGTAGCAGTAGTCGATTGGTTCGCAAAACAGGTGCGCGCAACTCGCCAGTTCGTAAGTCAGAGTGCGACCACTCGGAATCGGCGAAACACCGACATTGTGGACACCTTGACTTCAACAATGTAGAATTTGTGTGAGACAGAAGAAGTTAGGAGAGAATAATTACATTGGAAGGAGGTTCATCTAAGGCACTAAGCCAGCCTAAGCTCGCAAGGTCAGAGGTTTGAAAGCACTCATAGTGTTTTTTTCTTTTTTTCAATGAACTTTCAAATATTTGAGAAAAGACGAGCTGCACGTAAGGCGAGCTACGTGTCAGGTGACGTTGAGTTAATAGGCAGTCAGGTGGTATTCAACAATGCTAAGAAAGTGCAACAGAACCCCCTACATAGAAATAGCGCAGCAGACATGGAATGACAAAATTCTGTTCGGAAGCGGAAATCGGACCATTCCCAATCGTATATTTAAAATGCGTCATAGAGAAATAGTATAAGAAAAAGATGTCTGGGGTGCGGCCTCACTGGCAACCACCTGCCAGTAATGCACTGCTTTACAAGAGCAGGATTGGCCACCCTAATGCACTACTTGGTGACTACCTCCCATGACTACAGCAATTAACCTTTGGTCGCCAGTCACCAGCGCTTGCCAAGCAACTGCGCAAGGCGGACGTCTGAGTTTCGAAGCAGCGGAGGCTGCTCAAAATGTGTGGGTCCGGACAGGCCGCCATTACAATTTGAAGTTGGCTACCTTCAACGCTAGATTGGTATCTAGTGAGGCTAGTCTAGCTGCCCTATTCAAGGAAATAGAGGGTGTTCAATGAAATGTAATGGTTCAACGCTTCCCTGAAGCCGTAGAGTCGGTCAATATAAAGTCCCAGTACACTATTCTGATGGGCGACTTTAATGCCAAAGTAGGCAAGAAACAAGCTGGAGACCACGCAGTGGAAGAATTTGGCACCCATGCCCCGTTTCTTTCAAGTAGATTCACCACAAAGAACTATGTTGATTCTGTACAGAACTGCAACATTGAGCACCCCCGACTGCTACCCAAAAGGAACAAATGCTGATCAGGCCTAATGTATAGTTAGGCATGTTGTCCCCGGAAGTTTGTAACATGAAGATCGGGTATCCAAAAGAACACACTCAAGCACTCTTCTAAAAGCAGTCCGCATGATGCAATGTCTAGATTGCTCCGATGCTTAGGTTACTGTTTCAGGACTTGGGAAACTGAGACTTGGGGGCAAGAAAACAAAAGCATCAGGTTGATTTCTCGAATTTTATTAATAAGCATGCATTCGTGCAAGTGTATATTCATGGCAATAAATGTGGCAGAACTTTTCCAGGAGCTATGCAATAGTGCCTTCTATTATTCATGCATTTAACTAGAATTTAGGAAGCAGCCAGTAATGGCAGCAGTGCTGTCTACATTTAATCCAAACTGACCCGTATGTTATGTCTATTGCACTGCTCAGTGTAATGGCACTTTTGCAAGAGTCTGTGCAGAATACAGACACAAAGATGTGATATAATGGAACTTATGAAGTGTCATTCCTGAATAAAATTCAAAGCTCAATTTAATTAACAAGGAATTAACGAAATCTTGGTTGTAACGAAGTAAATGAAAATAGCCTTGTAATAGTAATCGGAGTGAGCTGTGTAAGGAATTTTCGAATATAACGAACTTGTATATACTTTTTTGCGGGACGCAGCTTTGTTATAATGACGTTTGAGTGTAGTACTAAACAATCCCGAAGGCTTTGATCGAGCCAGACTTGTAGGTGCCAAAATCTTTGTAATTGCAGTCACTCTTCTGCAAATCTCTTCATGGCTTGCGGTGTTTGTTTGCAGAGTCAGCAAGAAGTCCCCGAGTGGCTGCAAAATGAGGCCAAGCTCGGGGGCAGATCACTTCTTAGACCTGGTAACATTTTTAAATTCATTTTTTGGAGTAATCAATTACACACAGCCACTTACTTTATTGACAAGAAGCTTCAAGTGCTTAACTTTGGTATTAACTACTGAAAAACATGATAGGGGAAATAGCCATTAGCATTCTTGGCTAAAAACTACTAGGAAATTCATGTTTAGTTCATCTGAAAGAACAGGTGCTATGCAGGTAAAAAATTACTCATCGTTTTGGATTTGTACTTTGGCCTGGGAGCAAGATTTTGTCAAGCTTTTTTTATTTCTTATTTTTAGTAATTGGGACCTTGTAGCTTTAAGCTGGAAATATGCAGATGACCATGTTTCATCTCTTAACTCTTTCTCCGCTTTGTGCGATCAGCTTCGCGTTTTTGTGTATTTAGCAAAGATGTACAGTGTTTTTAATTTCAGTTGTGAAGCTTGCTGGCAAGTTGGTGAATAGTATAGGTAGCAACAGAAGGAACGTAAAGCACTGGACGAAGACCGGAGGTGTACGACGGCGCGAGCAGTGACTTAGCAAGTGTTTAATTCGTTTTGTTAGTCGGCACTCGTGCCGTCTGTTGCCCTTCGGCCTGTGCTTTATGTTCACATTGTAAATGTGAAATATATTCAGACTGAAGTGGATGAGGGGTAGCCGCCACGGTAGCTCAGATTGTAGAGCCTTGGACGTGTTATTTGAAGCTCGCAGGTTCGGTACCTGCCCACATTCAGTTCTTTTCATCCACTTTTTTTCTTCACATTTCCATTACAATTGCCTCATATAACATCTTTCATGTTTTGATCACCTAATAACTGTAGTGCATACCGACCAGGCATAATTCCTCATTGTCGTAAGCCACTGCATGAACAAGTGGCACAAATTTCTTTGCAAGTGTTTAGCCTATACAACGCTTCTCAGAAGGATGACGAAAAATAGCATAGCGAATACTGGTCTACTACCTAGAGATTATTATTATTAATGCAGTAGTGGGTACCCAGGGAGCAGTTACCCAATGAGTGTTTAGAAAAGGCTGTAAAAGGCCGCTTTTCTATGTTTCGCTGTGACTGTGCTGCGCCTTCACCGTGACTGTGCTGTGCCTTCGCCGTGCAGCCCTGGCATTTTCGTTTCATTTTTCTGAAATGGGTGGAATATTGTTTATTCATTCACAAGTAAAAAAAAAAGAACCAGAATATAGTTACTGAACAAGTCACAACAAAAGCGTCACAGAACTTCATGTGTTTCCTCCCCTGTTACTCTGCGCAGTGGACACCTTGAAGCAGCGAAGGGATAGGTTTAGAACCAGAAGTACTCTAGCAGAAAATGCACCATTTTGCTATCCATCTATTGCCTGTAGCTGTCATGATGCAAGCTTAGTGCACTGCCTAACTTTTGGTGGAAATTATTTGATAATGATGTAGCCTATATGCTGACAAAATTTCACAAACTTTAGGGTCCCACAAATGTCATGTTGGTGGGGCTCCACTGCCACTGACTCCCCCTCCCATCTTATTTACCATTGAAGTAACTGGCCTCTGCTTACTTGTTTAGGTCGTTAGCAATCAATGTCTACTAAGAGGTCATTCATGTATTGACACCACTGATACAGGAAATTGCTTCAGAAAATCAAGAAAGACAGCATTACAGAATCAGCAGAAAATCCTGCAAGACAGTGCGCTAAAATGAGTGTGCGTTATAAGTTTTATCAATCTTGAAGGTGTATTAGTCTTTCGCAGTCTCTGTTGAGCATTCATTGTTCGCACAGTTAATCACACAATGTTAGTTACACATGAGAACCAAACTTCAAGACCAGCTGATGTGCTTGTGTGCTTTTTGCCGATTTAGCTTGCTTTGAATCTTGCCTATAAAAAAAAAAGCATATTTTGCAGTGTGTAGTGTAATTGAAGTAATACAAGTTCACTTTTTCTTTTCTTGTTTTCGTACAGGTAGTACTAGTGTGTACAACAATTTGTGTATCCCTTTTCTCAACAATTTTATGTCGCTTATTGTTTGGCCACATGAAGTGAGTAGGTAATCAAGAAAAAGAAAGCACAGGGATATTGTAGGTAATTATTTGATGCAAAGTAATCATATAATAAAGAGAAATGATAGTTATGAAATAAATGAGCAGCAGGTGTGATATTAATCTCAAATTGATGAGTTACATCTGTGGTGCACTAGCAGCTGTGCTATTACAATTGGCTGTAGCCATGTTAAAAAATAATAATTTGCTGTCACAAGTGCAGACATCAGTGTTGTATGTGCAACTGTGTCGCAACAAAACTTTGCTAAGATGTTTTGAAGTATTTAGGTCTTGGGCACGTTTTTCATTGTTATTTGCAAGGAATTCAATTTTTGCATGTATTTCTTAATTTCATTCTCAATGAGATTATTGCAGATGGAGGGGTTTAACTGTGTATGGGCATACACACGAAGAATGGCTGTCCACATACCTCGAGCAGTTCAGCACAGCGCACTTGGTGTGGCAATGTCGCACTTAGCTTCTGCATTGTTCTAGCTTGTCTTAATGTTGCCTATAATGTCTTCTGTATTATCGTTAGTTGTTTCTATAAAATTCTGCCCTTCAATTTTGTCTTTTTTTTTTAATTGCATAAAGTTTTTCATTGTTATTCCCTGTCTAATGAAGTATGAATGCATTCATCTTTGCAGTACTGGATGGACCTTGTCAGTACACTGCAGAGTGCCTGCAGCGCACAAGAAGACACATCATGCTGCGAAAACATAAAAACTTTTCTTGTGTAGTACCTTGCTATGCCAGCTCTGTTTGCTTTGTGTTTCACTACGGAGATTAGTTGCAGACTGTGTCATGAAGATAAGAAGATGCAGTACTCTAATGCCCCATCAAGAGTTTTTGTCAGGAAGTGGGTTGCTGAAAACTAAATTAAAAAAAAAATATGCGAGTGGATACACTTGTGTGAGCGTGTCTGAGAAAAGTGTACCAGTGACGTGTATAATAAGTGAGGTTGTGGTTAGAACACTGAAAAAGGGACACCAACCTCTAAATTCAAATCCAGACATTCCTGGTCCAACTTGGGTCCTTTAGGGGTGACTGAGAGGCACCAAGAAGCAATAGTTTACACCTTCCCCACAAGTCTAGGAGGGGAGGGGGGTCACGCTTATTTTCACCATTGTGCCATAGTCTATTATAGTACTCACTGGCAGCGCACCTGTAGACCGGTTCATATTTCCAGCTGTTGCCTCAATATACCAAAACTTCACATAAAGCCGCTTGTGGAAACTGACCTCAATGTTGACGCAGGAGTTGTGAAAGCGATGCTGTGTGCTGTTAGAAACAAGGTCACTGGTTCAATTTCCACCACAGATGCGGCATTCTGATGTTATCATGTTTGCAACAGTCACATACCTTCGTCATCAATTCACGTACCGTAATACCAGATTTGGTATATGTGACGATAGCGAAACGGCAGTGAGCGCATCATGAGCGTGGCATGTAGTAATATTGTTACATGGCACGCATGTCATGATTTTCATGTTAGTATCTGTCACTTGTGTTCGCCATGCAATCATGTTATACCATACCAGTTTTGCAACATGCTATATGAGCGGAACCACCGCAAAAGCTCCAGGACCATGAAATGTAAATCATGACATGTCAAGATTTTCATGTTATGACTACTCAAATATGTTCTTCATACAGTCCTGTTATGCCATACCAAGTTTGGTATCGATACCATTATCGAAACGGCCAGGAGAGCTAAAGGTCGTAGATAGATAGATAGATAGATAGATAGATAGATAGATAGATAGATAGATAGATAGATAGATAGATAGATAGATAGATAGATAATAGATAGATAGATAGATAGATAGATAGATAGATAGATAGATAGATAGATAGATAGATAGATAGATAGATAGATAGATAGATAGATAGATAGATAGATAGATAGATAGATAGATAGATAGATAGATAGATAGATAGATAGATAGATAGATAGATACGCTCAAAGTCGCCGAGGTTCGCTAAAAAATGCTTCGCATTTAATAGTAATTAACCATATCAGTAGTCGAACACATATGCATGGACAGCATTAAGATTTCTCTACTTCGTTGGATCACACTGAAAGAAGAATAAACTTCTGCGAGAAGTCAAGACGAAAAGAAGGAATGCATATACGACACTTAGAAGTGCAGCCCAAGCACCTTCTGTGTTTCTTCCATTCGTCTTGGTCTACAGCGTTCTTTACCCTTATTTCAAGAGAGGATATTTTCCCTCGAAAATCGGGGAGCACTTTTGTGAAAAATTACTTCCTCCATCTGCTTCAGCTTCACTGATTCGGTAGCGCACGCTTTGATTACCTAAGTGCGATCAATGCCTAATTTGACAGGTGGGCCTTTTTCAGTAACTATTCTAACGTACTTGCAGCAAATACGCTACCAATAGTCTAGCTATACTTTTGATTTCATACAACACATTTCTGTGCGAGTAAAATGTTTTTACCACGGACTATACTGAACTGTGAGCTTACTTCAAGAATATGCATGTTATATGCAACGAACAACCTGTTATAGAAGCATGTATATTGATTCTTGAAATATATATTCTGTTTCTATCGGTGGAATCCAGCAGGAAGGTTGAACTTTTTCGAACAAAGCAACGAAGTCGGCCATTTTTGTCGCCCTTCCGGCGCGCCCCCTAAAACCGGGGGCCCGGTTCATTTGAATCCGTTGAACCCTGGATAATCCGCCTCTGTCTTTCTGGGTGCGGTGTTTCACGCTCTCAAGACCAGTTGAAATTGCCGGCTAGGATTGAACAAAAAGCTGCTGATAATAATTGGCCGCTAAGCCGACTACGTGGGAGGCTGGGAGTAGTCAAATTCGATGCGGTGGCCGATCACGATGCTGTGTATTCCTTTGTCGCTTGAACTTGCGGACATCGTTTTTATGTTCCCACAGGCAAATCTTGGCGCAGGGTTCCCGTTGAGGGGGAAGGCGAAGGTTCGTTGCCTCCCCCCGTCGTTATTAATGGGCAGATTATGCACCCCTCGGCCTAACCTCCCCCTCCCCTCGCCCCTGGTCCCCTTGTGCGCACGCCCACGGCCGCAGGCTCTTGGGGAAATTCTTCATTTCCCCCGCGTACAGAGGTGTACACTGTTAAAGGGAACACCCGAGTGCGTGTCGTCTGCTCGGCGCCACTGCCGGCCGGCTGCGGCAACTAATTAATTCAAGCCTTCGTTTTGTCGCGCTTCACGTACGCCCTTCCTTATTTGCACCTCCTTCAATCTGAGCGAGCCCAACTAAATCGGCTCATACGCAAAGCGTATAAGGTGGCATTGGGTCTCCCCCGAAACACATCGACAGAGCACCTCCTCAGTCTTGGGCTGCATAACACCTTAGAAGAACTTCTTGAAGCGCATCTTACGGCGCAAATTCACCGATTACAGGGAAGCAGGACGGGGCGTTGGATCCTTGCTAAAATTGACCATGTGGTATCTCCTACGGGTAACGATCCGGCTGTCATCCCCCCCAACATCAGAAAGAAATTCCTCATAAAACCACTGCCAAAGAACATGTTGGCCAGCCATCACGACGGTAGAAGGAAAGCGAGGGCCAAATTCTTGCAAAAAACTTACGCGTCCAACCCAACCGTTGCGTACGTTGACGCCGCCCAATACCGAGAGTTTACTAAAGCATATGCAATAAGCGTAATCACTCTCCCCGGCAACAACGCCAATTCACCTCAAATTAAAGCGGCTGCTTCTGTCCGTGTGCTTAATACGACAGAAGCTGAGGAAGCGGCGATAGCGCTAGCAGCAGCATCCGGATTCACCACTATACTCAGTGACTCAAAGGCTGCTATATCCAACTTCGCACGTGGCATTGTGGCCCCCACAACTCTGCGTTTACTCTTGCCCAGTCTCCTTACAGATGCTGAGGAAGACGCACTATCCTCCATTGCGCTGGTATGGGTGCCGGCTCACGCGGGGAACCCAGGGAACGAGGCGGCCCACCTATATGCTCGAGGATTCGTCAGCCGAGCGGTGGTACCCGCCTCTGATCTGGAAAACCCTGGTGAAGCCTTGACATCCTACCATGACATCACACAATATTACCGTCTTTCGAGGCAGACAAAACCACCCCCGCACCATAAGCTAACTAAGCGCCAGGAGGTTATCTGGCGCCGCTTGCAAACACATTCATTTCCGTGCCCATACATTTATGCACGTATATACCCCGACTCGATTGATCCGCATTGCTCGCATTGTGGCTCAATAGCCACACTTAATCACATTCTCTGGGCCTGCAGGGAAGATCCCCCCTCTCTCGATCTCCTAGCCGCTCCCTCGCCAGAGGGGTGGGAGGCAGTTCTGACCTCCACCAGCCTGGCCGTTCAGCTCCAGGCCGTACAAAGGGCAGAGGAGGTGGCCATCAAGTTCAGCCTGGCGGGTCACCTACCTCCTTAAGTCTGACGACAATAAAGTTGTGTTCTCTCTCTCTCGCGCAAGAGCAGTAAGTGGTGTAGGCGGTGCTAGTTTGTCGTCTGCTAAAGTTGTGGCCGCGCTTCTGATCACCGCGAAGCGTAACCGAAGCCGCAGAATCGTAAAAATGGTCTATTTCCTTCGACTTTACAAGAAAATGATTGGAATGATCTATACTCAGATAAATGTCACCTGACACATCAGCTGGATTGCTGTCGTTCGTTCGCCTTTTCGTTAGATGAAGAATTGCCCGCTTCGAGAAAGGTTTCTGGTGCCACCAGTTAAAGGCGCTTGTAACTTCCTTGTTCAGCTTATACGCACTGCAGACTCTCGAATCTGCACCAGTGCACATAACATACGCACTCCACAAGGAAAAATGCACTTTAACATGACTAAGATGCATGCTTTTTAACCACCGAAAACACAATGAGGTAGGAAAAATGCACTTTAACATGACTAAAATACATGCTTTTTAGCCACCGAAAGCACAATGAGGTAGTATTTTATATAACATTACTTCCTTTCATTTTTGCCACAGATTTCCATCTGAGCATGGCCATTCATTCTGCGGACAATTTTCAAAGCACGGGGATGGCTGGCTTCGTGGTGATTCGGAGCGCGGCACCAACTGCAGCAGACGACAAACTAGCGCCAACCATAGCGTTCACTGCTCGCTCGCTGGATTCCGTGCCGACCAGTTGTGCCATCGCGATCTCCGACGACAGTGTAACTCTGGCCGACTGGGCTGGTCCTACGCCAACTCCGGACGCCGACCCCCAACGACGACGACAGCGTAGCTCTGGCCGACTGAATTCGCCCTACGCCATCTCCTGTCACCGACAAGAGCTCTCGCCAGTGGCGCCCCGTCCTCGGACTCCTGCGACCGTCTCCATATTTCCTGTCTTCTCCTCACTTCCGTCGTTCGCTGTCCCTGCGCCTCGCTCTCTCCTTTCTCTCTCTCTATCTCTTCACCTTTTAATTCTACCTGTTTAATTCCTTCTCTACCTCCATCCGTCGTGAGCTAGTGTTGAGGTGTCCTCCCCCTGAGAGACAGTTACGGGACTCACTTTTCTTTTTAAAATCACTTCCCGCACCCCCCCACCCCCACCCCACCCCACCCCTGCGTGAAAGTAGTTTCCGCAGCCGGCCGGCGGTGGCGCCGAGCAGACGACACGTGCTCCGGTGTTCCCTTTAACAGTAAATTCCTCTGTACATAGAGTTACAGTGAGCGCATGCTATGGGTAAACCAGCCCTACGCTTTCTCTTCGTAAATCTTCGTAACGTTATTGCCGAAAGTTTGACAAGTCTGCAAACTAGCAGACCCCTTCACAGTAAGATAAGCCCCTGTTACTGTTTTTTTTTCCTTGTTCTGCTCTTTGTTGTTTCGGTGGGGCTTTTGTAAGGCCCGAGATAACCGGTATAGCCAAATTTCGAGATGAGAAAACGCTTCACGACAAATGTGTAAAGGGTAAGGGTGTGCGCCGAGGCGTGTTCGACCGGCAGCGGCTAGGGTCATGTTTTGAGTCGGTGGGGGCTTCGTCGGCGCACGCCGGGTAAAAATCGTCGGCGGCGGCGGCACCGGCGGCGTGGAAACCAAAACGACAAGTTCAAAAAGCTATTTACTGCGTCTTTTTATTACAATAGCAATTATATGCTATCAGCTAGATTTTGCCGCCGGCGTCGATGTCGTGCACCGTATATGTATACGTATCTATATATATGAGAACGCAAGAAAGAAAAAAATCCAGAAAAAAATCATCGTAGTGCACCGAATCGAACGTGGGACATCTGCGTCGTGAGAGCGAGGCGTTAACCACTGAGCCACTTTTTTTTTTTGTTTTGGTACGAAATGTTTCGATATGTTTCAGAAGATTCATGGCGGTAACCTGCTGGCGTATTATTTGAAAAAACGACGAACCCAGTCTTGAAGGACACGCGCACACAACATGATTCAACACGCAAGTTGGACGTCAGTATTTTTAATGAAGCAACATGGTTCAAAAAGAAAACCGAGACGCACATGCGCTACGCGTGATGCGCAGCCAGTACAGATGAAAACACCTGCACATGAGATAATGACATAATTAATAACCAACGCGTGCACATGCACCGTAAAAGCCGCAAAGATTTAATGCAGAACATGATACACACTAAATTGCATTTCTCTAAAAAGATGATCAGCGTCTTCTCGTGATAACGCTACGGAAGGTACACTATTCGGACCACATTTTTTTTCTTTGCATTTTATATACTTCAGTCAGTTGATTGATTGATATGTGGGGTTTAATGTCCCAAAACCACCATATGATTATGCATGAGACGCCGTAGTGGAAGACTCCGGAGATTTCGACCACCTGCGGTTCTTTAACGTGCACCTAAATCTGAGCGCATGGGTCTACAACATTTCCGCCTCCATCGGAAACGCAGCTGCCGCAGCCGGGTTTCGATCCCGCTACCTGCGGGTCAGCAGCCAAGTACCTCGGCCACTATCACCACGGCGGAGCATCAGTCCATTCCCTGTCACATATCGTGGCATTTGATATATGCTTCCTTCTCGCATTTATTTCATTGCTGGGTATCGTTAAAAACTGGCGAGCAACCGCACACTCTGCAGTCGAGCAGGCGAGTCTCCTGCGGACATTTCAGGTTTTTTGAGCGTCCCACTTGGCCTTGTACACGGTACCACAAAACAAGAACTGGTTGATTGGTTGGTTGGTTGTTCCTCCGAGTCCTGGCGCACCCCTCCATGGGGAATCGGCCATGAAACGGACGGTGCTTGCTTGCTTGCTTGTTCCTTTCTTTTGTGGCTCTCACCCACTAAGGGGGATTGGCCAAGAAGCCGGTGGTTAATGCAAGTCATTACCTATATATTTTCTAGACTAGGGGAATATGATTACTGTGTTTTGACTGTGAAATTAATTTGGCGCAATGTATAAAAAGCACAAAAGGGAGGGAAGAGAAATAATAGAATTTGTTGAATATCTGAGGTGCTTCATGGCTAAAATTCCTGTTCTTCTTTTCTTCCTCCCACAACAAGTAAATGGTATGCGATGCGTATGACATCTCACAAATAATGAGCCCTTAAATGTACACTTTTCTCACATTTGCGAGTACTTCGGTTGATATGTTACATGGGCAGTAGTGCCTGATCCTTGATTTCTGGTTTTTGATTATCTCACAAAATCGCGAAAGCATTGCATGGCGCCGAGAATTTGGCAGCTTTTTTTCACGCTGTGAGAAATCGTGTACTACCGCTCGCCTACTGTACCCACTTTCACGCGTACCTGAAGTTACATATGTTTCTTTTTTACTTCCTTTTCGTTTCAACGCAACCCTGCGGCCTTACAACGGGTTACTCAAACGCTGCAGCTTTTCAACGAAGGCTCTCCAAGTGCCGCCTAATTCCCTTCGTGATGTAGTAATGCGTGACCCCCTAAAGTCTTTCGGAGCCAAAAAAAAAAAAAGAAGTGTGGGGGGGATGGGGGCGGGGGAGTGGTTACAAAACAGTACTCTACATTGCCAGTGTCAGAAGGAACTTTCTAGTTTTTTTCTTTATTTTCTTAAAGTAGAATCGCACACAGGGACTTGTCGACGGAACACGTTATTGGGAACCTCCTTGCATGGTTGGGACCGGCGCCGAGTCAAGTCAAGATCCTTGATGATGTGGCGCATACCCACGCTGGGGGATTGGCCAAGAACCGGATAGTTTTCATAAATTTTTTCCTTAATAACAGGTTAAAATTAATCTATTTACGAGAAATAAAAGAAAGATGCAACAGGACGAATTTGATGGTTGAAATTAAAATAATTTGTAGTGTAATGCAATAAAGCGGCATATTTGATTTAATGTGTAATTAAAAAAGTCAAAATCTACCGAAGAATGATTTCAACACTTAAACCTCTTTGAACTTTTGACGAACTCCAGCAATGCGTCAACAATCTTCCCATCGCTGTGGCGAAGACACAAAGCCCCGAAAGAAAGCACATTTTGAGCATTTAACTATATTCCAAGAAGGTGGCAAGTGGAACCTAAAGTGTTTTTTGTAAGGCAGAGAATCTACTACAATAAATGAGGTAATGTTCAGTTGCCTCATTTACTCCACAAACAGGACAATGAGGGGAGGCCGCCAGACCAGCTCTGTATAACTATAAATTTAGCTGTTGAATTTGACAGCGCAGTCTAGTGATTGCGACTTCCGTTCCTCGCGTTTGACATATTTTACTATTCCAATAGTATAACAAGTGCTTGAATTCTGGTGTGGCTGTTAGTGAAGGTGTAGAAAATTCCTCTAACAGCAGTTTCCTTCTTAATCTAGCACCTATCAACAGTTTTGATGCTGGCAATACCTCAATAACAGGCCCATTCAAAGATGACTTTGCCAGCGCATCTGCCATTTCATTCATATAAATGCCCTTATGTCCTGGAACCCAGACCGAATTGATCAGATTGAAATGCGAGGAAACTAATGCTTTGAAAGGGCTCTGAGCATGCGAGTTCTCATCTGCAGTAAGGGAGGCATGCTCATACTGATTGTGAATCCGTTAAAATTACTGCGGACCTTACTGAAGCAGGTATTTTACGGAGAGCTAGAATTAACACAAAAAATTCTGCTTCAAACATGGACACAAAATCTGGAAGGCGAAGCGAAAAGGACAAGTCGGGCAGGAGAAAAAAATACCAATTCCACATTTTCTTCTCTTTGTGACGCATCAGTCGCTATGACTGCTTGTATTGACGTATGTGCCAGGTAATCTCTTAACCCCTTGTGAGGTCGCCTAAATTTTTCAAGGCTAATTGAAATTATTTTGGCTTTTCTGAGCTTTTTAAGAGTTTTGAAATGATAAGCAACAATATTCAGGTTGATAGCATGCTTAGGTTCTTAGAAAAAAGAGGGACGTATATGTCCCATTGGTGTAGTCAGGCCCCTTGAAAAGTGGGACAACACTGTCCCATTGTCTCGTGAAGGTACTTTCTCGATTTCATTTGCGCGCTTACTTACAGTGAAAGGCACCAAAACAAGTTGGACAGAGCGGCACCTTGCAAGCTGCACATGTGAACTTTGTGCGGAGCTCATTTCCAGTTTTGATCACCATCTTCACCTTTTCCGAGAGATTCCTTTTTGTGAATTGTGGTCGCCTTCTGTGAATTTGATTTCATCCGAGACTCCAAGCATCTTTTGACCACTCTTCTGTACCTGCTTCTTTTTTAGAAATGGCACAGTAGTGCCTGAAAGTATGTTCATTTATCTGTTGTCGCCATAGCACAATACGAAACCACGTGTAGCTTATGTCGTTGTTGGCGTTGTGCAGAATGAATGCGTTGACGGCAGCTGCGTCAAAGATACAATAAAAGATGCGGTACCACGACTTCTTGGAACGTCTGTCAGAAGTCTAGGAATTTCGCTTTTAGCCGAACCTGTCAACAGCTTCCATCCACAGGTTGTAGTCTGCCACGGCGTTCGCGCAGGTTCCACCCACCGAAGAGCCATTTGTAAGCTTTTGTGGTACTTCCACAGTTTCTGTTGGATTATGAAAGTTTGACAACAGGAGGACATCTTTGATGTCGTGCCACTGATAAGCTGTAACCTGACCTTTGGTGCGCCAGATGTACTCTCTTTTCGTGAGCTTATTATTTTGTTTTAGTCCACAGGTAAATCCTTTCTGTTCGTGTGAACAATACCAGCGGCAAGGAATATCTTGCCCCGCCGCGGTGGTCTAGTGGCTAAGGAACTCGGCCGCTGACCCGGAGGGCGCGGGTTCGAATCCCGGCTGCGGCGGCTGCATTTCCGATGGAGGCGGAAATGTTGTAGGCCCGTGTGCTCAGATTTGGGTGTACGTTAAAGAACCCCAGGTGGTCGAAATTTCCGGAGCCCTCCACTACAGCGTCTCTCATAATCATATGGTGGTTTTGGGACGTTAAACCCCACATATCAATCAATGAAAGCAAGGAATATCTTCTTGGCGAGAGTTTCCGTCAGCTTGGTGCTTGTAAAGTAATTGTCGAAAAACAGCTGCGTTCCCGGCTTTACGTTCTCTGATATGCAAAGCGCGAAATGCTCTCCAAGGCTTTGGTTGGCTGGTCGTGATGCATGCTTTCCTTCATATACCTCGAAATGAAGCAAATGGCCCGTCTTTGAGTCTGCCCTACACCAAACTTTACATCCACGCTTTATGGGCTTCATCGAGAGGTACTGCTTCACGCCAGACCTTGCTTTGAAAACGATCATGCTTTCATGAAGTGACAGATGGAATGATGGCAAGTACTCCTCCTGTATAAGCTTCTGTTCAGCTTATTTTTAAGGAGACGCTGTTTAGCAATCTTATCATAACTATCTTCTCCTTTCTTCTTTTCTTTACTGTGGTGGTTCACACGAAGGGAGTTCATGATGCACTAGAAACGCTTGAACAACATCACTTTAGCAATTTCTTTAGAGTTCAAAAGCGAGTCGTGGTGTCGTGATGACACGCCACCACGGTTTGCTTCTGCTGATGAGCAGAAGCAAACCAAAATAAGCTCTTAGCTGATCTGCTGTGAGCACAGCCCACTTCGTCGTGCATACTTTTCAGCACCAGCATGGTTAGTGTGCTCTAATGTCATATCAATTCATGGTAATAAGCGCTCGTGTTGTCCTCTTTGCCTTCCGTGCCTCGACTTTGGTCTGTTTCTTCTAGCACATTCGTGCTCGCGCTGCAGCCCTTATTACCATGAATTCAAACCAACTAGCCCAAATCGCCATTCTTCGTCATATCAATTACCTCGTCGTCAAAATACCACGCGAAGCAATCAGCTGCACGTGTCACCGCCTTTTTCGTAAACCAAACCAAACCGAATAAACCAAACAAAGAAATGTTGGTTTATTTTCATTTCACCATTCACCGATTTCTTTTTCAACAGCAGCTGCTTCGAGATCATTAACTATTACTTCCTGTTTGGCTCTTTTTTTTTCGCTTTTTGAAGTTCTTTGGCTATTGAAGTTTTTTTTTGTTTCTCTTTCGATGGCCCAAGTTTATCTTCGTCTTCATTGAGACTCGAGTCTGGTGGTGCAAACTCCCGCACGAACTCATCTTCACTACTTTCTGCCTCGTTCCCACTTGTTTCAGATTCGTCCAGCAAGCTAAAGAATAGCTCGAGTGTCTCTTCATGTGAAAGGCAGTCCGCTGAAATTAATAAATCTAGAAATATATCTGAACAAGAAGAGTTGGTGTCAGTTAGGTCTAACAAAACGCCCATATGATTTTGAAGTATGCTGGCACTGACCAGTACATCCAGCCTCCAAATACTCCGATTTACAAAATATTCGTACCAAAGCGTGCGGAAATCATCTGCCCAGAAGAACAAAAAAGGAAACTTCTAACATTTATGCTGAACTGTCTTAAATCTAGTCCTACGGGAGCAAAAATTCTGAACTCCGCAATCAAAACAAGACAAATTTCAAATCATCGAATCTACAACACCACCTATGAAACCGCATAGAAACTGCCCCAGAAACATTATCAGTGATCGATAATCGATGGCAGCACGTTCTTTGGCTCCAAGTTTGTCTAATTTTAACAGCGACGGTGTTTTCGTCAGAGTAAAAAGTGGGATGTTTTTGCCCCATTATCCCTCAAAAAGTATAGCTTCTAAATAACTGTGCGGCATTAATTTTGAATTTTTAGAAAATATATTGTCAAACTGTAATTTAATAGCATTGTTAATGGTACTGATTAAAGGAACAGTAATAATTTGCACGTCTAAATCATTTATAGAAAGCGCTGTATAACCATAATTTGGGTTATACGAAATCTCGACCAGTATTGTCCAAAAAACAAGTAAGGACGGTCAATAAAAACTGTTTCTAAGCGCCTTACCGGCGATTCATACAGCCTGAGAAATGTCTGTGTAGCTAACAATTTAAAACGGGTAGCAAGTGAGGGAAGCCTAGCTTCCAGATACTAGATCTTGATTGCAACAAACTTAGGGAGACCTAAGCATAGTCTCAAGGCTTGTCTCTCTATGACTACCAGAGGATGTATCTTGTAGGCAGGTGGCCCCGCGTATAAAACACACCCAAACTCAAGCACCGGGCGAATGTACATACAATACACTGAGATAAGAGTATTTCTCCGCATACCTAAGCGACTATTACTAATTTTGCTTAATATTCCCATCGCACGACCTCCCTTTGCTGCAATGTTTTCAATGTGTGTCTTCCAAGACATTGATTGGTCATAGGTCACCCCCAGATATTTCAAATTCACTACTTGAGGGATATGATCCAGGTGATAGGAGAGCGAAATGTTAAAAGGGTCTTTGAGTGGAAATGTTAAAACAGAACATTAAATACAGATGTAAGCTATCAAGCCACATTTCTATGGCCGTTAGGTATGTCTGTAATATTTGAAATAGCTTATGAATGTCCTCTGCTGCTGAAAATAATGCGATGTCGTCCACATATACATAAGTGTGGACGTCCTGGTGCCGTGGCACAGAGCTCATCAAGATATTGAACAACACCGGGGAAAGGACGGCCCCTTGCGGGACACCTCTTGTTTGCACATATTCAGAAGACGAGATGCCACTTTTGCAACAGTAAAGCGTTCTATTGCGTAAAAATTTTGCTATCCATGACTATATATAGTTTAGGAAGTTAAGGTTGTGCAGCTGGTTGATTAACACTATATGCTCAACGCTGTCGAACGATTTTGCTATATCGAGAGTGACGAGCGTAGCATATTTTTCTTCACGCTTAGCTAATTTTATGCGACTTTCAAGGTATATGGTCCTCCCATATGGAGCATCCGGATCTGAAGCCAATTTGGGATGGATTTAGAATTTCTCTCTCATTGATGAAATTTGTCATTCGAACGTTTAGGATTATCTCAATTGCTTTTACAAAGTTTGAGGTTAACGCAATGGGCCTAATGTTATCCGAAACGTATCCTTTACCAGGAACTTTCAGTATTGGTATTACCTTTGCTATTTTCCAATCCAATGGGAGTCATGCCATTCTTAATGAATAGCTTATTTTATCCAATAGCACTCTTTATGCATCATTTTCAACATGAACGACGTAACTCCGCCAGGGCCTGGAGCCACTGGTGGAAAGTTAGCTAACACCTGCGACCATTCATACCTGGAAACTTCCGTGAAGTCCTCGGCCGTTAGCGCATGGGAAGGAGGTGGTGATAGTTGGCTGGAAAAACGTTGCTCCAATCCCTTACCAATTACTTCTAAAGAAGCTTTTATTTCTTCGGCCGACAAAATAATAGAGTCTGCATTTATTAACTGCGGAATCATTTTCTTTTTACGTAATAATCTAAATAACGCCTTTTTATTCTTGGATGATAATCGAACTTCCGCCTGTCGTAATCTTCCTTTGACTTGGCAACTGTACGTTTAAAGACACCTGCAACAAACTGGTATTCTTTCCAATTTAGAGGGCACTAATTGTACAAAAGCTTTTTCTATGCCGCCTTCCTGCGTTTACAGTCTCTCGAGCAATCGTCATTCCACCAAGAAGAATTCGAATTATGATTAGCGGATGACACCACGAATTCAGATTTGTCACGAAAATTCTTAATAAAGAATATAAGACCCCAGCCTTTGGCATCGGGCTATTATCTGACAAAGAAGACAGCGAAAAAAGGAAGGAATCCTCAAATTTCGAGTAGTTTATATACGTACGAATAATAGAGATTGACGAGGCTATCTGAATTTCTATTTCGAAAGTTATCGGTAAGTGGTCGCTATTTGTTGTGCAATCAACGACTGACCAAGATAAAACATTAAGGTTGGAGCTTGTAAAAGTTAAATCCAGCGCTGAAGAAGTATAACTGCATACGTATGTTCGGCTTCCCGAATTCCGACATGAAAAATGATTACGTTGGGCCTATTATGACCGTCGTCAGCCGGCGCCAGGCTGTCGCTGAGAAGCGTAGCCGGGCAGCGTTCCCACGCCTGGAACCCCGGTTTTCTTGGAACCAGCGTCGAGAGATGACGGGGGAGCGGCGCTCTTTTAATCCTCAAACAAGTAGCCGACTCGCCGGATGCCTATGCCCGCCAGGTATTGTCCCTGCTAGCCAGCGGATGAGACGTCGTGTCGCCACGAAGCTGTAAGCCGCTCCAGAGGGGACAACAAAGACAGCGTCTTCCTTTGAAGAAACGGCGACCGCCGCCACAAAGTGCCCTGCTAATTGAGCGGACAGATTGGCGGACCGTTTGATGTCTGCTGTCCGAAGCTTGGGACCCCTCGACCAGCGACATACACGACGAGCAAGAGCCTCCCTGGCGCCACCTTTCAGTGCAGTGATCTCGACTCAAAATTGGATGTTCACGTGCGCCGTGCCTGCTCGTACCTTTCACCTGTTGTGTGTGTGTGATTGGTGTTCCCCGCAAGAAGGAGGAGCCCGACAGGGCTTATAAGGACGCCGCCGAGTGCGGGACGTCGCTCTGAACCAATGTAAAGGTTCAGCCACCACGTTCGCAGTTTGTGAAGGCTCTAAACCAAGTAAAGGTTCAACCACCACGTTCGTAGTTTGTGAAGGCTCTGAACTGTGTAGCGGTTCAACCACCACGTTCGTGGTTTGCGAACTCTTAACCTCATGCTGTAAATATTTGTAAATAGTGCCATAAACCTGTTTGTTTTTCGCATCCCCATCTCGTAAGCGTTCGTTTCCTCAACCCGAAGCTACACCACGCTACCACAAGAGACCGGGTTTTGTTTTCGTATCCTCCAGCGACCTTCCTTCCGACCCGCAACAACTGGTCGACAGCGGTGGGGTACGACACAGGACACCGAGTCACCACAACTGGTGGCAGCGGTGGGATCACAACAACTGGTGATCAGCGGTCGGATTCGAAGCTACAAGTGACAACAACAGTCGGCCCAGGAGAAGCAGCTGGCTCGAGACATGGATCACGTATAGGTGAGTGCTTGGCTTTTCCTTTGAGTGAACCAGGTTCTAAAAGAGGGTTAAATTTTAGAACTGGTAGTTAGCTTTGCCGAAAGACTCAGTTTCGCCGTTTCGGAAAGTTATTTTGGAAGTAGCGAGCACTCAGTACGATCATGGACTTACGGGAGCTGCAGAAGTCAGACTTGTTGCTGTTGTGTGAGGAATTGGGGATCGATACAAAGGGTTTGGCACGGAAACCCATAATCATTCAAGCGCTTAATGATTTGGGGGCTGATGATGAAAAACTAAGTGAAGAATGGGACCTCATCATCGAAAGAAAACTAAGAGCAGCTCAGATGGAGGGAAAGAGTGAAGACGAAAAACTAGGCCTCAAGAGAAAGTTTTTCAAACAAGACTATGAGTTGAGTATGAGGTTGGGACCCCAGCAAGGAGTACTTCTCGAAAATGAGGCAGAGTTCGAGATGTCTAGGTACATGCAGCCATATGAGGTATCATGGGATATGGGCCTGTATCTTAGACTTTTTGAACGAAAGTGTAGTCAACTGAAGTGTGAGCGAGACACCTGGTCTCAGAAGCTACGCACGGTTCTGCCCTGCGAGGCAGCGGATGTTGTTGCGCGACTCAGTGAGCAGCACGCGAACAACTATGAAGTTATCAAAGCAGAGCTGATCAGAAGATTCGGAACTTCTGTTAGCAAAAGAAAAAAAGACTCGCACCGGAGTCTGAAAGTGAGGCGCGTCACAAAGCGCTGGAAGTTGAGGCGCGTCATGAAGCGCTAGAAACAGAGATCGTGCCAGAGAAGGGCCCGCATATTCTTGAATGCATCAATGTAAAGCATGCAGAGAACGAGTCCTTGGCCGGTCTGGCAGTAGGGACGATGTCGAAAGACGCTCCTTGCGTGCATGAGGAAGGTACCAGCAGCCCTAATGGGCCCAGTAAGATGCTGGAAACCTCCTTCGTGCCTCAAGAGGACGCTTCGACATCGTCAAATGTAGGCATGGGTAGTGCAGTGGCTAATCAGAGCAAGAACGCGATGCTTCAGGAGTGCTGCGATGCCATCGCAGAGGGTCCAGTTAATGATACTATCTGCGTTAACAAAGATAATTTGGCCCGGCAGTCCGTCATGACACCGAGTTCAAAATGTTTGAGCGCGGGGAAAATTGTAGCACAAGCTCCAACGAGCTTCCCAACCCCTGAGTTCCCGACGCGACTTGATGATGGCATCGAGAAAAAGGGGGCAAGCAAACATCGCCGAAAACGAAAGAAGCGGAAGCGCACTGCACTGCGTAGGCCTAAGCCAGGTCTCACTCTGTCCCAACAAAGAAAGGGTAGGCCACTAATCCGTTTAAGGAAACGTCAATGGTGGCGTTCAAGAAGACCGAAGCGGCGAGCCAGATTTGGAGGGGGAAAAGAAGGTGCGTCACCCCAAGGAAAGGCGCGGTTCAGTTCGACGACTTCGGGAAAGCGGCCTTGCCCGAAGGGTCAAAGCCGAAAGGACAGAGTGGCTAAATACCGCGCAGGGGTGAATACAAAGAGAAAATGGCACAGGCTCCCCCCCCCCCCCCCAGCTTCTGGCGTCGCTTTCAAATTCCTACGGGGAATAGGCCGATGTGTAAAATGAGGTGTGACGGCAGTGCACTGCTTAGATTTTGTGCATTTTGTAGCTTCTGGCGTGCTCGAAAACTGTCGGGACCACGACCCCATCGGGTGCGATTCAAAAGAATCTAGTTGAGAAAGGGGTAACGGTCAGTTCGAGTAAATTTTGCACAGGCGTGTTAAATATTGTTACTCAGTGGTACGTCAAGATGCGTATTCAGGTCTTTTAAATTTTGTAAGTTACGTGATGCGGTGAAAAATTTTCAGAAGGAAAACCGCCGAGCCAAAGGCTGAAAGTCAGCATGGAATTAGTTTAATCACGAGTGCGAAAATTTGCGTATGGTAAAAACAGAGAAAACGTGTCCTTTTTCTAGTTTTTTCAAAGGTTTAGTGTGACATCGTATGCCTTCACTGCCATGGGGATGTGGTGTGAATGAGCATTTGAGGAAGATGTTAGCGTAAACCGAATGATTTCATAAATTGATTAAGTTTGGCGCGACGCAGTGGAGTTGTCGTTGCGCGCATTAAGAATTGAAGGTCATGCACGATTTTAGCATAAAACTTGTGCATTATTGTGAGGTGCTTTTGATGAGTATCGCACCTAGGATTATTTTTGTGTTGTACACAAGTGTTACAACGTAACGTAGGAATGTTAGAAAAAGTGTGAGGGATGATGCGTTTGGTTAATAGCGCCGTGTATTTTGCAATGCTTAGAAATGAGAGTAATTGAACGCTCAGGAGAGCCCATGAGATTTACTCAGAGGCATTAGCAAAGGCAATTTGCTTCAACCAAACGAACCTTCTAGAAAGAAGTGTTTGTCTCTGTTTTGTTGGTTTTCTTTGAAGACAATTGATCAAGGATCATATGGGCGAAACGGTGAGCTTTTTCTAATTCTGAGCAAACTAAGAGTATTTTGGCCATAGTGTAGGCCAAAGATTCAGAAAAGCTAGAGAGCTTTATGTCTCAGTGGTAGACAATTATGGGCGGCCGTAAACAAAGACGGACGTTCGGACAAAATTAGCGCTCACTGAATCCGAGTTCCTGACTGATGCTCTCAGCGGGACAGAACTGATGAAAGTGGTCCGCGATGAAAAGAAGGAAGCAGCTGTTCTATGTCAGGACAACAGTGGTAACAAGCAAAGCTGCGCTTTACTTGAGCCAGAATTTGGGCTCTCGTGAGATAACATACTGCGCTTCAGGAAATGAATGCACTTGCCTTGTGTAGGCTATTGATCAGTTGCAGTGTTATCTCAGAGGTGCTAAATTTAAAGTGGGGACAGACCATTTTCCCCTTACTTGGCTGCAAACCGTGACATCAAAGAACAGTCGCCTTGTGAGGCAGAGCTTGATTCATCGAAAATATAATTTTGGCATCAGGTAAAAAAAGGGCAAATTGAATGGAAACGCTGACGCGCTCAGCCGCTCTTTCTAAACCATTCTGGAGTGCTCTTGGTGTATCGAAATTGATATTTTAGTTTTTTTCGTGCATCTTATGTAAATTTGTAAGGTAGCACGTCTGGTTTCTCAGCTCAAGTGAGTCCTGAGAGTTTAGAGTGTGAGCTTTTTGTTAAAGCTAGTAAAGAAAATTGGTTTTCCATCCCTCTTTTGGCTTGGTTTGTTCGAACGGGGCCGAGTACTTGCTTGTGCATGTGGTCCAGTTTCAGAAACGGTGTCGAAGATTCGGCATTTACCCAGACCATGCCACAAGCGAAGGCCAGTTCCTGGGATTCAACTACTGACCCTTTCGTCGTCCCTGCGAGCAGCAGTGTTGACTGCTGCCCTCCGTGACTCATCTGGCGAGGGGGAAGCTGTTATGACCGTCGTCAGCCGGCGCCAGGCTGTCGCTGAGAAGCGTAGCCGGGCAGCGTTCCCACGCCTGGAACCCCGGTTTTCTTGGAACCAGCGTCGAGAGATGACGGGGGAGCGGCGCTCTTTTAATCCTCAAACAAGTAGCCGACTCGCCGGATGCCTATGCCCGCCAGGTATTGTCCCTGCTAGCCGGCGGATGAGACGTCGTGTCGCCACGAAGCTGTAAGCCGTTCCAGAGGGGACAACAAAGACAGCGTCTTCCTTTGAAGAAACGGCGACCGCCGCCACAAAGTGCCCTGCTAATTGAGCGGACAGATTGGCGGACCGTTTGATGTCTGCTGTCCGAAGCTTGGGACCCCTCGACCAGCGACATACACGACGAGCAAGAGCCTCCCTGGCGCCACCTTTCAGTGCAGTGATCTCGACTCAAAATTGGATGTTCACGTGCGCCGTGCCTGCTCGTACCTTTCACCTGTTGTGTGTGTGTGATTGGTGTTCCCCGCAAGAAGGAGGAGCCCGACAGGGCTTATAAGGACGCCGCCGAGGGCGGGACGTCGCTCTGAACCAATGTAAAGGTTCAACCACCACGTTCGCAGTTTGTGAAGGCTCTGAACCAAGTAAAGGTTCAACCACCACGTTCGTAGTTTGTGAAGGCTCTGAACTGTGTAGCGGTTCAACCACCACGTTCGTGGTTTGCGAACTCTTAACCTCATGCTGTAAATATTTGTAAATAGTGCCATAAACCTGTTTGTTTTTCGCATCCCCATCTCGTAAGCGTTCGTTTCCTCAACCCGAAGCTACACCACGCTACCACAAGAGACCGGGTTTTGTTTTCGTATCCTCCAGCGACCTTCCTTCCGACCCGCAACAACTGGTTGGCAGAGGTGGAATACGACTCAGCACCCCGAGTCGCAACAGGCCCCATGCCACAACCGGCTGCCACACGTATCAGTTTTTTTCCCCATGTAACATGGTGGGAGTTGAAGTCACCTGCTAGTAAAATATTTCCTCCACACGTGGTTATTAAAGTATCTAATGGCCGAGTGTCATGTACGCCTGAAGGAAAGCAAGCATTTACGACTGACAAAACCTGCCCAGTCGGGAGAGTTAAGCCTACAACTAATATTTCGTATGCCGGGGAGAGAAACTTTAACATCAGTTTGGCTTTGTGGCAAAGTTTGCTCGAAATCATTGTCACTATTCCACCACCTCTCGTAGGGCGGTCTGGTCTGAACAAACGGGAATTCTTGAAATGAAGACTAGTATCAGGAGCAATCCAAGATTCTTGAAGTAAGATTAAATGGGGATTTTGTTTATCATACAGGAAATGTAAGTCAGTAAGAGCCGCAAATAGATAACGACGATTCCACTGCAGAACTCTAAGGGACGTTATTTTGGTGTAAGAATTGTTGCGGAGATAACTTTCTCCAAAATAATTTCTTTGAGTATTTTACTGGACGGAATTTTTTTTGGCATTAGACGGAAGGGAACTTGAAACGTCATGGTTCAACGGGGACCAGCTGCGTTTCTGTGCCCGAGCATCAGGCTCGACATCAGTAGACACATTTAGGTCTAACACTTGTTCTTGGTCAACGTTTGTCATGCACTCTGAGGAGTCCTGGATGTTATCCGCATTATTCACCTCATCAATACATGTTGCAGTAGCATCACTGGCAGTCGGTATTTTATTGGACTCAGGATTACCCATAGCAGTTGGAATCAACAGCTTAGTAATTTGATTACTGAATACTTGTGCTATGCATTCGGAGATGCTAGCTACCAATTTGTCCATAACTGTAGTCATAGCTCTTCCTACCACTGCCTCAACTGCCTGCGTGATATTAGTATTTTGACATGAATAACATGGTGGCTGTAACGTCAGCATATATCCATGGGCTCTCTCCTTGACAGCTTCAATGGCTTCCTTTCTAGAGCATCTCCTTTTGTCTAGTATTTTTAGAATTTGTACTTCTTCATGGCACATTAGGCACTCTGCGAAATCAGCTGGGCGATGCCCACCGTACAAGCAACACAAGTCATCTTGGGCCTTGCAATCTTGATCTGAGTGGCGTTCACCACATCTACGACATCGACCCTCCGATTTGCAGCCACGAGAGCTATGTCCAAATCTCCAGCAGTTCTGACATTGCAATGGGCGGGACGCTAACTGATCTACTCGAAATAATAATGGTCATGCTTTAATTTCTGATGGGCACGACGTACCTCCAAAAGTCAAAATTACTGACTCTGTGGGATGTCGTTTGTTGTCAACCAGTCAATTGCACCGGTAAACTGCCACGCACCTGCCACCGACAGCTTCTCGAGCGTCTCCGCAGGGCTTAGTTGTGCGTCAACCCCACGCACAGTGCCTTTAGTGCATGCGAGATGTGGTATATACGCACTTACCGGGATCGAAGCAAAGGAAGAACACTTAAGAAGATCCTTTACACATTGCTGATCTGGTGTCCGACATACAATGCCACCGCGACCAAACTACCGCACGTCGGTTATGCTCTGGTAGTTTGGTGTGATGTCATGGAGATGTTCTTGTGTCGCCTTAGGATTATTCAGCTTAATAGAATTTCCACCCAAAGGTACCAGAGTGACGAGAACATTGTTCACGCCACTGCGGAGAAACAAGTAAAAAGGTAAGCCATCATTGTGTATGAGGCCGTCCTTAGGGAACGATCCTGACGTGGAGAATTCCTCGACATCAGTACAGCCTCAAAAATAGATCAAGAAAACAAAAATGATCTTGCATGAAATAATGAAAAACACACCAAATACTAGGCGAAAAATAAAAAAATATCCTGTACTTAGCCACTCTACCAGCACCGAGAACCGCCGAACCAGATCGGGCGCCACTTGCAGACCAGTCGTGGCCAAGCCTCGTTGTCCCCGATCCCAACTAGCGCGCGTGGTTCCGAAGCACGAAGTTGTTGTTCTTCAACTATTGATTGTGGCGCATACCCACTATGGGGCATTTACCAAGAATAGAATGGCTTTACAAATCATTGTTCAGATTTAGAATAGCGGAGATATAATAGAAAGATTACCGATAACCTAGGGAAGTGTGGTGCTTAATGTAATGCATACAATTATTCACATAAAGCGATGACCCCTTTCCTCTTCCTTGTCGTCCTCCTCCTAATACAAGGAACAGGTCGTCGGAAGGCTGTGGGCCTGCTGATGGGTGTCCAAGTATGTGCTCCCGACTCGGGAAGTGGGGCGCTATGCTGCCCAACGAGGCAAGGCGTTCGACGAAAACTGCGGCAATGATTCCCGGCCACAATGCCGTGCTTGAGGAGAGCTGTGCACGAGCGTGAGACCTATGCTTCACCTGCCTTTGTGCGATGGCAACGCCTAGTCACGTCGACCTTGGCGGGCGTGGGCTCCGTGGAGACATTTTCGTCTGCTTTCACGATACGTTCATTACGTAGCAAAATGCTTGTCCTGTAATTACTCTAAATAAACGTGAAGTTTCCTTCTACTGAAGGAAACTGGTATCTTCAAGCTATTTAGAACAGTGTATACATGGCATGTCTATGCTGGGCGGTGAAATATTTTGTACAGTTCTGAATATGTTAACGTAAAAGGAAATGACAGCTGCACTCTTGCAAACAACGAAACACACCTTGCCGCAACGCTACTGTTTCAGGGAGCAGAGCGACGAAATCTAGGGAGAAAAAAACGAGAGAGAGAGAGAGAGAGAGAATAAACATTTATTAATAACAAATGCACACTGAGCCTTCTTTGGGTGGGGCCCTCAGTCCAGGGCTCCATTGCCTTGCGCGACCCTGCGAGCCCACTGGACCAGCTGCTGCTGCTCCTGCCGGCGTAAGCTGAGCAGTGCAGACTCCCAAGAGGAAGGGGTGGGATTGGGAATAGGAGGCACGCCCTGTGGGGCAGAGCATTCCCACGTGGAGTGGTACACCATCGGTACGGATCCACAGAAGGGGCAGTAGGAGGGGTAGAGAGTCGGATGAAAGCGATTTAGCATATAAAGACAAGGAAATGATTTTGTCTGTAGTTGCCGCCAAGCGACAGCATCTGCTCTGTTAAGTGAAGGATGAGGGGAAAGATACATATAACGGCTCTGTCGATAGTATTGCAGCGTAGCGTTGTAGTTTAGTGGTTCTGTCGATGCGTCGTCTGGATTGGACAGCTCTTCCGATAGAGCCCGGCCGGTCAGCTCTCGGGCAACCGCATGAACGCGTTCATTACCATGGAGAGAGGCGTGTCCAGGAGTCCAGACGATACGCACAGGACGTAATGCGGACGGTGAGACAGAAGAGAGGATATTGTGTGTATGTGCAGTCACAAGTCCTTGAGCGAAAGCATGGCAAGCAGCTTGTGAATCTGTTACACTAGTGACAGGGGAGTCATGTGACAGTGTCGTAGCGTGAACAATTCCCAGAGCGAGAGCTCCCTCCTCTGCCAGACCACTGTCTGTAGTGCGAAGTGTGGCAGACACCACAAGGGCGTCTGCGTCATCTGTCACGGCTAAACACATGGCTGACTTCTCTGGGTAGCTTGCTGCATCAGTGTAAAGTACTTGTAAGTCTGATGTACCATCACCAAAGACGCGTGTCATAGCCTGAACTCGGGCACGTCGATGACCGGCGTGGCGGGAGGGATTCATATTGCGTGGAATCGCAGGCACTTTTATGAGTGCGCGGACAGTAGAAGCAAGTTTATGTCGCGGTACTTGTGCGGGTTTTTGAGGAATCGGGTATCCAAGACGAGACAGGATGGCGCAGCCCTGACGGGTCTGCCTGAGCCGTTGGAGCTGACTGTTGTGCTGGGCCTCGATGAGTTCGGTTATGGTGTTGTGGACTCCTAATTGAAGGAGGCGTTGTGTAGATGCGTGTGGAGGCAAGCCGATAGCCGCCTTCACAGCTGTCCGTAGAAGGATGTCCATTTTTTTTATTTGAGCTAGAGTGAGATTGTGAAAGGGAAGATGATAGGTGAGCAGACTAACTATGAGTGCTTGTACTAAACGGAGGACATCCTTCTCACAGAGGCCTCTCCTGCGATTGGCGATGCGTTGGATCATGTGTGTAATTCGAGTTATCTGCTGAGCCAGAAGGTGTGTAGTGTGCGAGGCCTTGCCGTCGGACTGAAGGTAGAGGCCTAAAATGCGAATTCGTGGTACCAGAGGGATAGGATGGCCATAGAGAAACAGCGAAATGTCAGGAGAATCAGCGGTTTTGCGGCGCCGCTTGTATACCAATAACAACTCCGACTTATCCACTGAGCACGTAAGGCTGCCGGCAGCAGCATAGTCTTGTACCACAGACACAGCTTCCTGTAGGGCGTCCTGAATGGTTCCGTCTGATCCTTTGGTCGCCCAAATTGTAATGTCATCTGCATAGATGGCATGCTGGATGTTGGGAACCTGTTGTAATAGGGAAGGGAGTTTAGCCATAGCCACGTTGAACAAAGTGGGCGAGAGAACCGAGCCCTGTGGTGTTCCTCTGCCTGTGAGACGAATGACGTCCGAACGGAGGTCTCCAATCCCAATAGTGGCCGTGCGGTCAGAAAGAAAGGACCTGACGTAATTGTAGATACGTGAGCCACACTGAGATGAAGCGAGATTGTCAAGAATAAGGTCGTGGGAGACGTTGTCAAAAGCACCTTTCAGATCCTGGGCCAGAATAGCTCGGACCTGGTTTGAAGTGAGGCTATTCAACACGTCCTCCTTAAGCTGTAATAATACGTCCTGTGTAGAGATACCAGGACGGTATGCGAATAGTGTATCAGAAAAAAAAGTGATTGTCTTCGAGAAATGGTTGTAGTCGAGAGAGAACAACGCGTTCAAAGAGTTTAGCTACACATGAAGTTAAGGGTATAGGGCGAAGATTCTGGAGGGATAGCGGCTTGCCAGGCTTTGGAATAAGTATGATTTCTGCGTGTCGCCACTCCTGTGGTAGCGTGCCGTTTTTCCAATGTTCGTTGTAAAAAGCGGTTATATATTTGATGGACTGGTCATCTAAATTACGCAGAAGTGTGTACGTAATCCCGTCTGTACCGGGTGCTGTGTTGCGCTTAATGCTTTGCAAAGCTGCCCTAACCTCTGCTTCTGTAATGTCCTCATCTAGAGGCGTAGCGTGTACGTGTGGATAATCACGGTAGGCGGGACGGGGGCCCGTGGATGCATAGTGTTGCTTTAAGGTGTGCAGCAGAGTGTTATCGTCGAGCCCTGATTTGTGGAGAATGGTGCGGATTGCGTTAGCAGTGTGTGATTTTGTCTGCGTGGGATTTAAAAGAGCACGGAGTATACGCCACGTTCGAGGTGTACTTAGTGAGCCGTTGAGTCGATCACAGAAGTTATGCCAATTCTTGCTAGTGAGGATGTTCGCATAGTCCTGTGCCTCAGTAGCTAGTTTGGCGATTCGGAGACGAAGTTTTCGGTTATGTTTCTGTCGCCGCCACCGCCGTGTCAAGCCTCTGTGGGCATCCCAGAGATGTAGCAGATGCCGGTCCACATCCGGCGTTTCTGTCGTCACAGCGATGAGTTTGGTAGCTCTTTGAAAATCGGAGTGAAGTTGTAATATCCTCTAGAAAAGGAGAGTCCTGGTGGGTAGTTGTACGACTACGCCTAAATGCATCTTAATTCGTTAGTTTTATGATGCGCTCTGGGGCACGCGTGGCTCCTACTTGGAGCTCTGTAGTTAGTATATGGTGATCACTGCCTAGATTCACCATGAGGTTGCACCAGGAATGTTGACTAACGCCTTTGACTATATCGTGAGGTCGGGGCATGTGTCCCTGCTCACACTATTACCTAGGCGAGGGGGTTGTCAGGTTCTGTCAGCAGGGTCATGCGATGAATCGCGAGAACCTGTGCGAGTCGTCGGCCTTTAGGCGTTTCTGTTGCGTAGCCCCAAGCCGGATGGGGGCATTGAAATCTCCTACACTAACTATGTGTTTACCCAACTTGCATATTTGTGCAAATAGATGACGGAAGTCATCGTTCCTGGCGTTAGGTGCACTGTAAACGTCAAGCACGTACAGGCTGCTACTGGAACGAGAGCACGGGATCAATTCGAGAAGTACGTGTGAGATGGAGGTGCTTTGAAGGGTGTGTTCTATGACAGTGACATGCTTAGAAACTAATGTAGCTGTGCGATGTGGTGTATTGTTCGTTACGTCCGTGTATGTGGTGTAACCCGGAAGCGTAGGGGTACATTGTACTTCTTGTAACGCTATGACATTGGGAGTAATCTGCTGCGTCGCAATGAATTCCATTAGAGCTCCGCGTTTCCTACGATACCCCCTGCAATTCCACTGCCACACACGTAGGAGTTGAGGGGTGTCACGCGTTGACCTACGGTTTCTCGCCATGATCATGCAATAGCGGGGCCTCGGTAGTACACGGAGGCATTTCTGACTGTGCTAAATCTTGGTGGAGGGTGGTGGGAAGCGGGACTGCAGCAGCTGCGGCTGTTGGGACGGTTTTGCGGGACGGTGATAGGAAACGGGAGGGGCGTATGTAAGGATACAGTCGCTGTGTTTCACGTGTCGGAGACGTGGTGCGTTTTGGTGCAGATGGCGAAATATCAAGTTGGCCAAGTGCAGCCGATATCTGCTGTTTAACATCCGTTACAATCTGCTGGACAGCAGGTTGCAGGGCCTGCTGGATCAATTGTTGGAGTGGAGCTGTTAGTTCAGCCATAATGCTATCCTTCATTTTCTGCATTTCTACCTGCATCATAGTTGCGAATTCGTTCCTTAAAGAAGTAGCCATTTCGTTCAACGCCTCTCGTGTGCAATAGTCGGATCGTGCCGTAGTTGACGACATGTCAGGGTGAAGCTAAAACGAGAACACTGCGCGTTTTTCCGCGTAATTAAGTTTTCTATCGCATATACGCAGCGAACAAGCTATCATGTGAGTAGGTATAGTATGGTCCCTGTTACGTTTTCAATTGAGACAAGTGATCATTTCTCAACAATGATTGCCTTGCCCTCGCATATTCCACTTTAAAACCTACTTCATTGCCATCAAAAGTCACCGTGCAACTGTCAACCAATAGTAAGGTTGCAAAAAAGTCCGCCTAGAAAAAATCAAGCACGCGATATCTTGTTGCTAACATGCATCATAACTTACAAAACATTACTTATTGCGTATCGCAAGCATGCTTGGATGCGCTCAGTATAGGGTGAAAAACGCAAAAAGAAGCTATCAGTGCGTCAGGGCTGCTTGACATATAGAGCTAAACATAAAGATTATTCCTATAGGCATGCAGTCACAACCATCGACAGTAATGAAATGAAATGACAGTAATGGTTTGCTTACTTTGCTCCGCAAAGTAAGCAAACCCGAAATGTGATTATGAATGCAGAAAACAAGATGCGTATGCCTCTCATTCCTCGTTGTGAGCGGAGCTGTCCTTGACTTGTGAAGCGCACATCGCTCTGACGAGGACTACACCATCTACGTTTAACAGAAATCGACGATTGATGATACGTGGGGTTTAACGTCCCAAAAGCACCATATGATTATGAGAGACGCCGCAGTGGAGGGCTCCGGAAATTTGGACCACCTGGGGTTCTTTAACGTGCACCCAAATCTGAGCACACGGGCCCACAACATTTCCGCCTCCGTCGGAAATGCAGCCGCCGCAGCCGGGATTCGATACTGGGACCTGAAAGTCAACAGCAGAGTACCTTAGCCACTAGACCACTGCGGCGGAGCTGAGATCAACGAATAACGATGTCTTCTCAGATCGGGCGCATTATCGCAATGATGCGTTTTCGAAGAATAGTCCATTCAATGGTGCGACGAGAGGCCGTTGTTCGAAATGGTCATTGTACCTGTTGTTTACTGTATTTTACTGAATGTGATTACTTTACCTTACTCCCTTCACAACCATACAAAAGGGTACGAGGGGGGGGGGGGGGTCTGATGATTTTGATATACATGTACACAAGTTCGAGCCCCTCTGTGTCCTTGGTACTAGGTTTTTTTTTTTCCTTCTCATTTCTGCGATAGTGGACTACGGACACCGGTGGCGGCGGACAACTACGGTGCCGCGCGTGATCCGAGTTTTGATCTGATTGATTGATATGTGGGGTTTAACGCCCAAAACCACCATATGAGAGTTTTGATCCCATGACAGCTTTCGCTCTAGAAGGGTGTGCTACTTGGCAGCTAAGTTGCAGTATGCAACAACATATGGTCACTATAGTGCCAAATGGTCAATTATGTACGATTAAGTTGGTCCTAACGGCGACTTGTCCACCGTGCAAAACATTTTTATTTTATTTCTATATAGACCATTTTCTTAATCGTACTGCTCTTCTTAATTTGTACTGATCTTCCTCATAAAATAAACATGTTTTGTACCACAGACAAGACGCACTTAGGACCAACATAATCATATATGATTGGCCATTTGGCAACAATGACCATAGGTTGGTGCATAACTGCAACTTAGCTTCCAAACAGCACATCTTTTGTTTTGTTTTCACTTCGATTGATCCTCTCCTTCATTGTGTTCTTCTTGCTTCTAAATATAGCGGTGTGTTCGGTTGCGATTCCCGGTGCTGCTTTAGCATATCTATACTCAGGCTGCCAGCGGACGGCTGCATGTGGTTAAAGACTGTCTAGTAGGTCTCGCGTTTCTCGTTAACTAAGGAAAATATTAGCTTGTAAATAATTTAAATGAGCACGTTTAAAGTTGATTACGTTGTCCATATGATCTCCACGTCCGTGCAGCCTGTTGCGTTCACGCATTCATTGTTACGGCTATAAACTCGTAGGTCCGAACCCCGAGAGTGATAGCACACAAATTCAAGAATATTTTTTCTTGAGTAAAACAAAAAAAATAAATTTGATGGAACTTTTTGAGTGAGTAGCCAGTGCAGGTTGGTACTAAATCTGCGATTGACCATATTTTTAGTAAGACCGCCTTAATGTTGAATTCATATGGCCCAACATGTGAAAAAATGAACATTTTTGGAACTTTGTCGCCACCTGTAAACTTTATTCCGCTCTGTATAAGTCGGAAATTGTTTTTTGTCTATAGTAAATATTCTGGAAATACGCTTATATTAATTATTACATTTCCCCTAATTCTGTCTTTTTATGCAAAAATCTCCATTATGGACCAGATTCTCTATATTCGAGGCTGCATAAAAAAACCACGGAAACGTAAAACCTCGTAAAACTTATTTTAAGTAAAACGCCTACCGTTGTTCTAAAGGTAAAAGTGTGTGTTGACCTAATTCACAAAGAAGAGATTTTTCGACAACGTGTTTCACAACCTATGGTTTCGAGCTTTCCGGAAAAATATAAATGAGGCTCGCGGTACTGCAATTTTTTTTTGCAAAAAATTTTTTGGGAAAACGCTTTTGGCTTTAAATCTTTTTCAAGTAAATCGGAGATGGTCAAGCGCCAAGGTCGGGGCAGTTGTCGTAGAATGACCCATATGCAGGGTGCCCCAGCTATGTTTAGCCAGAGTATAAAAATATTCTTACACACGCAATTACGACGACGCGACCAAATACATGTTGCTGACCGTTGCCTCGAGTTAGACAATTTTTTTGTGTTCAAAAAAATCCCTTTATTACATCTGTTTAATTAACTTTTGAAGTAACGAAGATGGATAAAACATTTCAATTAGAAAGATGTAGACCGGTTCGCGAAACGTCAGATTAGACGGTTTCGAACTTTATATCTGTTAATTATCAGTGTTTTTCTGATAAATACAAATGCCCGCGAAATACAAAAAACATACCACGTGACAAACTCACCGGCGTGCGTATACGTGCGCCGTGATTTTGGTGCGCTCTAACGTCCCGTGTACGAACTATACGATTCCCTCGCACCGGTTCATGACAGCGATAAGCTGTCACAGCGGTTATTCTTTTTGTGGCTACTTGGTTCAGAAGACTGAGGCGCAAAAAATATAACGTGAAGCAGGAAGAGCAGGAGAGAAGACAGAACAGCGCCAAGAAGGCCAAGAACAGACAGAACAGCTCTTCCTGCTTCACGTTATGTTTTGTGTGCCTCAGTCTTCTGCACCAAGTATGCACCAACTAGCCCAAAAACAAGTCCTTTTTCGTGGCTAATAGCAAAACTGTTCATCGTAAAGCCACCACTATCGTTGCAGCCCTGTAGAGACAGCCGAATCGGGCAAATGCTATGGTCGTTCGTACGCGGAACTTCGGGGAGCACTACAATCATCGTGCGCACTGGCGCACGAGCGGGTTTGTAGCGTCGTATTTTTTATTTTTTTTTGTAATTTGCAGGCATGTGAAGATAGCAGAAAAGCCCTAATAATTGCCGGATATAAAGTTTGAAACTGCGTAGTCGGACGTTTTGCAAACCGATCTACAACTTTCTCATTGAAATTTTTTATCCATCTTCATTCTTTCAAAAGTGAATTATTTAAACATATACAATTAAATCATTTTGAACACAAAAAGTAGTCTAACTCCAGGCAAGCAACATGAATTTGGCATTTGGCCTCGTCGTAATTGCGTGTGTCGGAATATTTTTAAACTCTGGCTAAAGATAGCTGGGGCACCTTTAAATACACACACACACACACACACACACACACACACACACACACACACACACACACACACACACACACACACACACACACACACACACACACACACACACACACATATATATGTGTAGGCAGCTATTCAACATGTACAGCAAAAATAGAGATATTTGTAACTTTCATGCTATATTTTTATTGGTATAGCATTTTATTCACAAACGTCGTTTATTCACGAACTTGTGAAGCAGTGCAATTTTACCTGGCATCCCCTTTATTGTAATGTTGGAATTCAACTCAAGCCTTGCGCTCGGCGAGCCCTGTACGCTACTTCCGAAGCGAGAATAAACCAACAGTATTCCGGTCGTACGGCCGTTCTTACGTCTACCTTACGTCTTCTCGATGTGCTCTGTTCATAATTAGCGGTAGTCGAGGCGAACAAAATATCGAGCAAAGCAGCGGGCATATGGTTAGAAATCCGCTGGTAACCATGTGCACTCGCGCTCGCGTATAGTGTTGAGGGAAGTGGTCACTGCGCGTAAATATTTCGGCTGACTGCGCGTGCAATTTACCTTTATTTATTACTATTTATTCTTGCATGTGCTATGCGATTGCTGCATTAGCCGCGTGAAGAAGTTCTTTTTTTTCGTTCCTTCCTTATGCCTGTTCATTTTGCGCGTTTTTACGCAAGCACCAATGTTCTCAAACTCTATTACTAGTGTTAGGCCATGCTGACGTCTCTTGACACATCAGTTCTTGCCTTCGTTTTTTTTCCCAGGTGCCAAACAACACTTAAACATTAGTAAGGTCCATCCCACACCGCATTATTAAAGATAAGTAAACTTTAACTGCCCTGTGTGGGAACCCAGTGCGAAAAACTGTAGCGCGTAGCAGACGCCCCTGAGTGCGGAAAGCGAGGGCGTCTGCTACAGGTCCGGCGCAGCAGCGGCGCGGCGCGGCAGTTCTCCGCAAAAAATCCACGCGGGAGCCGGCGCTTTGGACACTCCTTTGGGCGGGAAAAGTGAAAACGCAAAATAAAGGTGATTGCTTAGCTGTTACTAGTACAATGTACTGTTACTGCTGTAACCGCTAACCGTTCGAACCTATCACAGAGGAAGAAAACGTAACCAATACAACTTCCTGTAGCAGGTCACGTGGCCCACGTCACCAATTGGTAACTGACGGCTGCTGACGAACGCGGCAAGCGCGAGACACAGCGCAGGCGCAGCGTTACCATGGGTGACCTGCTGGCACTGCTGGTCACCTTCTGCTTAATCAGGCCTAGGACTTGCGGTAGGGAAATGACGCCACGTCACCACGCCTAAAGGTAAGCGACCAAATGTGTCGGCTCAACCGTTGTAGTGCTTGTGGTAACGTTTTCTTCTCGCGCTGTAACTATCCACATGTAGTAACGAGTTGTTAAACCCAACGTCACCAAACTGACGGCAGCGAACGAGAACCGATGGTCCCGTTCAGCATGAGACTTTCAAGCATTTTAGCGCATTGGCGCGTTTGGAACAGAGATGGCTCGCTCAATTCGAAGTGCTTTCTGAAATACCTGGTCGTACGTTGGGTTTATTTTTTCATTGGGCTTGGATGCATACAGTGCCGGCATTTTACCGTTCGTAGATATTGTGCCGCCTAGTACTTGCTGAAGTTGCGTGCAGCATATTGTCCCTGTGACTCTCGCTACTGTCCGTGCTTTGAATGCTCGTGGCATTGAGACCGCGTTTCGCTCGTGTCCTACTGCCAAAAGCGTTGCAGTGAGTATAGCGAACAATTTACTTATAACAGTTGGAAAGCATGTTTGCTGGAGCGCTCTACGATTAATTATTTGGAGACCGTTTTATAATGCCCAGTCACAGTTTCGGAGGGCGCCGAAGGAGGCGAAACATGTATAGTGGTTTAAAAACGTAAATATAGTTGGCTACGTGAGCACACAAAACCGCATGCAGCCAACTCTTCAGCGAAGGCTTACCTCTGGGCTAGCAGTGTATGACGTTGGACGAGCTCGTGCACAGCTTTTGATAAAAAATTGTGGCGTAACAACAAGGGAAGTAAAGAGCATACAGGCAAGACAGGATAGAGCTCCCTATCCTGTGATCTCAGCTTTTCTTTTTCTCTTGTTCTCAATTGTGCCACAAATATCTGTTGAGCCCCCTTTCGGATGTTATATATGCATGACGCCCCCAAGAAATGTACTGCCGATGCAAGAACGCCGGTATTTGCACTCCCTTGCAAGTACATAAAAGACTTCCGGACCTAGTACTGACAGTCTCTCCCTCTAGATTATAAGCACAGTTTATATCCTTGGTGTGAAAATTCCCCCATCTCGAGGATGATTGAAGTTGCCATTTCAAAACTACGTTGCACGTTCCCTCCTTCAATGTTATCTTCGTAATGTAAGGCTGTCAGCTGGCTCTTCAGGAGCCAAAACAAAAGCATCAGGTTGATTTCTCAAATTTTATTAATAAGCATGCATTCGTGCGGGTGTATCATCATGGCAATAAATGTGGCAGAACTGTTCCAGGAGCTATGCAATAGTGCCTTCTATTAATCATGCATTTAACTAGAATTTAGGAAGCAGCCAGTAATGGCAGCAGTGCTGTCTACATTTAATCCATACTGCAGCCATATGTTATGTCTATTGCACTGCTCAGTGCAAGGGCACTTTTGCAAGAGTCTGTGCAGAATACAGACACAAAGGTGTGATATAATGGAACTTACAAAGTGTTTGTCCTGGATAAAATTCAAAGCTCAGTATAATTAACAAGGTATTAATGAAATCTCGGTTAGAAGGAAGTAAATGAAAATAGCCTTGGAATAGTGCTTGGAATAACCTGTATAAGGAATTTTTGAATATAAAGAACTTGTATACATTTTTTTGCGAGACGCAGCTTTGTTATAATGACGCGCGAGTGTAGTACTAAACAATCCCGAAGGCTTTGATCGAGCCAGACTTGTAGGTGCCAAAATCTTTGTAATTGCAGTCACTCTTTTGCAAATCTCTTCATGGCTTGCGGTGTTTGTTTGCAGAATCGGCAACAAGTCCCCGAGTGGCTGCGAAATGAGGCCAAGCTCGGGGGCAGATCACTTCTTGAACCTGGTAACATTATTTAATTCAATTTTTGCAGTAATCAATTACACACAGCCACTTACTTTATTGACAAGAAGCTTCAAGTGCATAACTTTGATAGTAACTACTGTAAAACATGATAGGAGAAATAGCCATTAGCATTCATAGCTAATAGCTACTAGGATATTCATGTTTAGATCATCTGGAAGAACAGGTGCAATGTTGTAAAAATTACTCATAGTTTTGGATGTGTACTTTGGCCTGAGAGCAATATTTTGTCAAGCTTTTTTTATTTCTTATTTTTAGTAATTGGGACCTTGTAGCTTTAAGCTGGAAATATGCAGATGACCATGTTTCATCTCGTAACTCTTTCTCCGCTTTGTGCGATCAGCTTCTCGTTTGTGTATATTCAGCAAAGATGTACAGTGTTTTTTAAATTCAGTTGGGAAACTTGCTGGGCAATTTCGTGAATAGTAATGGTAGCAACAGGACGAACGTGAAGCACTGGACGAACAGTGGATGTGTACGACGGCGCGAGCAGGGACTTAGCAAGTGTTTAATTCGTTTTGTTAGTCGGCACTCGTGCTGTCTTATGTTGCCCTTCTTCGGCCAGTGCGTCATGTTCACATTGTAAATGTGAAATATATACCGAATGAAATGGATGGGGGGTAGCCACCGTGGTAGCTCAGATTGTAGGGCATCGGACGTGTTAATTAAAGCTCGCAGGTTCGGTCCCTGCCCACGTTAAGTTATCTTTTCATCCACTTTTTTTCTTCACATTTCCATTACAATTGCCTCATATAACATGTTTGATACTTTTTTTTTTACATGATTGTCGGTTAGGTCTAATTAATGTTGGATCTAAGAAAGTAAAACGAGCCCTTAAATGTGCACTTCTTTCATAAATTCATAGCGATGCTCTCGTTCTGGCAGACTTCATGCCTTTAGGTAGTATACGAGGAATTATTGGTCAGCTGCTAGGTTGTAATAAGGTAATCTGTTACGTCAGGCTAAACAGAAACAAAAAGAATGTTTCACACTCACTGTCGCGGCTAAAGGCGGTGCTGACCGACTATGCTATGTTTATTTCAGCCCCGCCCCAACGGTCTAGTGGCTAAGGTACTGGGCTGCTGACCCACAGGTCGTGGGACCGATGCCAAGCTGCAGTGGCTGCAGTTTCGATAGAGGCGACATTGCTGTAGTCTCGTGTACCGACATTTGGCTGCACGTTAAAAGAACCCCAGGTGGTCGAAATATTTGAAGCCTTCCATCACAGGGTCTCTGATAACCATATGGTCGTTTTGAGACTTTGAACCCCACAAATCAATCAATCACATTTAATTCACTGTATATACCCAGTAAAGTGGATGGGGGTATAGCCGCCAGGTAGCTCAGTTTTTGTAGAGCGTGTGATGGATTATTTAAAAGTGCATGTTCAGTAGCTGCCCATGGCAAGTTCTCTTTTATCCAATTTTTTTTTCTTCACATTTACATTACAATTACTTCATATAACATTCTCTATACTTTCCTTGAATTTCTAGAACCTACAGACTCTTGGCACCCTGCTGACACATATGGTAAGTCCGCGCAACACACCAATTGAAGTTTGTGGGGAGTCATGCCTTTTGTACGTAGTTTCTTACCTTTCATCACTTTCTCTAACTAAAAATAATTTGCTCGTTACCTTTTCTTCTACCATTTTACAATATTAGGCTAACCGTCGACGTAATTGCTTGTACGCATATCCGACTCCTGACTGAGGGCCACTGTGTACATCTCTATATTTTATTACGAGAGTGTTAATTACTGCTCGAAGTGCCAAAAAAGTTGTATACAGCCCTAAAGGCAACGGCTGTCCATTCTTTAGCAGTTTGAAACCTTACAAGTTTAGTTTTCATGCACTCAAATCACCAGCGACATGTACGCTTCAAATTAACAATCTCGTAGAAGTAGTCGATTGGTTCGCAAAACAGGTGCGCGCAACTCGCCAGTTCATAAGTCAGAGTGCGACCACTCGGAATCGGCAAAACACCGACATTGTGGACACCTTGAACTCAACAATGTCGAATTTGTGCGAGACAGAAGTTAGGAGAGAAAAATTACATTGGAAGAAGGTTCATCTAAGGCACTAAGCCAGCCTAAGCTCGCAGTTGAGGTCAGAGGTTTGAAAGCACGCATAGTGTTTTTTTTTTCTTTTTTTCAATGAACTTTCAAATATTTGAGAAAAGACGAGCTGCACGTAAGGCGAGCTAACTGTCAGGTGGCGTTGAGTTCATAGGCAGTCAGGTGGTATTCCACAATGCTAAGAAAGTGCAACAGAACCCCCTACTTAGAAATAGCGCAGCAGCCATGGAATGACAAATTTCTGTTTGGAAGCGGATTGCGGACCATTCCCAGTCGTATATTTAAAATGCGTCATAAAGAAATAGTATAAGAAAAAGATGTCTGGGGTGCGGCCTCACTGGCAACCACCTGCCAGTAATGCACTGCTTTACAAGAGCAGGATTGGCCACCCTGATGCTCTACTTGGTGACTACCTCCAATGACTACAGCAATTAACCTTTGGCCGCTAGTCACCAGCGGTTGCCAAGCAACTGCGCAAGGCGGACGTCTGAGCTTCGAAGCAGCGGAGGCTGCTCAAAATGTGTGGGTCCGCACAGGCCGCCATTACAATTTGAAGTTGGCTACCTTCAACGCTAGATTGGTATCTAGTGGGGCTAGTCTAGCTGTTCTATTCAAGGAAATAGAGGGGGTTCAATGAGATGTAATAGTTCAACGCTTCCATGAAGCCGTAGAGTCAGTCAATAATAAAGTCCCAGTACACTATTCTGATGGGCGACTTTAATGCCAAAGTAGGCAAGAAACAAGCTGGAGGCCACGCAGTGGAAGAATATGGCACCCATGCTCCGTTTCTTTCAAGTAGATTCAACACAAAGAACTATGTTGATTCTGTACAGAACTGCAATATTGAGCACCCCCGACTGCTACCCAAAAGGAAGAAATGCTGATAAGGCCTAATGTACAGTTAGGCATGTTGTCCCGGGAAGTTTGTAACAACATGAAGATCGGGTATCCAAAAGAACACACTCAAGCACTCTTCTAAAAGCAGTCCGCATGATGCAATGTCTAGATTGCTCCGATGCTTAGGTTACTGTTTCAGGAATTGGGAAACTGAGACTTGGGGGCAAGAAAACAAAAGCATCAGGTTGATTTCTCGAATTTTATTAATAAGCATGCATTCGTGCAAGTGTATATTCATGGCAATAAATGTGGCAGAACTTTTCCAGGAGCTATGCAATAGTGCCTTTTATTATTCATGCATTTAACTAGAATTTAGGAAGCAGCCAGTAATGGCAGCAGTGCTGTCTACATTTAATCCAAACTGACCCGTATGTTATGTCTATTGCACTGCTCAGTGTAATGGCACTTTTGCAAGAGTCTGTGCAGAATACAGACACAAAGATGTGATATAATGGAACTTATGAAGTGTCATTCCTGGATAAAATTCAAAGCTCAATTTAATTAACAAGGAATTAACGAAATCTTGGTTGTAACGAAGTAAATGAAAATTGCCTTGTAATAGTAATTGGAATAAGCTGTGTAAGGAATTTTTGAATATAACGAACTTGTATATATCTTTTGCGGGACGCAGCTTTGTTATAATGACGTTTGAGTGTAGTACTAAACAAACCCAAAGACTTTGATCGAGCCAGACTTGTAGGTGCCAAAATCTTTGTAATTGCAGTTACTCTTTTGCAAAATCTTCATGGCTTGCGGTGTTTGTAGAGTCGGCAAGTCCCCGAGTGGCTGCAAAATGAGGCCAAGCTCGGGGGCAGATTACTTCTTAGACCTGGTAACATTTTTAAATTCATTTTTTGGAGTGATCAATTACACACAGCCACTTACTTTATTGACAAGAAGCTTGAAGTGCTTAACTTTGATAGTAACTACTCTAAAACATGATAGGAGAAATAGCAATTAGCATTCATAGCTAAAAGCTACTAGGATATTCATGTTTAGATCATCTGAAAGAACAGGTGCTATGTTGTAAAAAATTACTCATAGTTCTGGATGTGTACTTTGGCCTGGGCGCAAGTTTTTGTCAAGCTTTCTTTATTTATATTTTTTGAGTAATTCGGACCTAGTAGCTTTTAGCTGGAAATATGCAGATGGCCATGTTTCATCTCGCAACTCTTCCTCCGCTTTGTGTGATCAGCTTCTCGTTTGTGTATATTCAGCAAAGATGTACAGTGTTTTTTAAATTCAGTTGGGAAACTTGCTGGGCAATTTCGTGAATAGTAATGGTAGTAACAGGATGAACATAAAGCACTGGACGAATACTGGATGTGTACGACGGAACGAGCAGGGGCTTAGCAAGTGTTTAATTCGTTTTGTTAGTCGGCACTCGTGCTGTCTTATGTTGCCCTTCTTCGGCCAGTGCTTCATGTTCACATTGTAAATGTGAAATATATACCGAATGAAGTAGATGGGGGGTAGCCGCCCTGGTAGCTCAGATTGTAAGGCATCGGACGTGTTATTTAAAGCTCGCAGGTTCTGTCCCTGCCCACGTTATCTTTTCATCCACTTTTTTTCTTCACATTTCCATTACAATTGCCTCATATAACATGTTTGATACTTTTTTTTTACATGATTGTCGGTTAGGTCTAATTAATGTTGAATCTAAGAAAGTAAAACGAGCCCTTAAATGTGCACTTCTTTCATAAATTCATAGCGATGCTATCGTTCTGGCAAACTTCATGTCTTTAGGTAGTATACGAGGAATTATTGGTCAGCTGCTAGGTTGTAATAAGGTAATCTGTTACGTCAGGCTAAACAGAAACAAAAAGAATGTTTCACACTCACTGTCGTGGCTAAAGGCGGCGCTGACTGTCTATGCTATGTTTATTTCAGCCCCGCCCTAACGGTCTAGTGGCTAAGTTACTGGGCTGCTGACCCACAGGTCGTGGGATCGATGCCCAGCTGCAGTGGCTGCAGTTTCGATGGAGGGGACATTGCTGTAGTCTCGTGTGCCGACATTTCATTTGGGTGCACGTTAAAAGAACCCCAGTTGGTCGAAATATTTGAAGCCTTCCATCACAGGGTCTCTGATAACCATATGGTCGTTTTGAGACTTTGAACCCCACAAATCAATCAATCAATCACATTTAATTCACTGTATATACCCAGTAAAGTGGATGGGGGTATAGCCGCCGTGGTAGCTCAGTTTTTGTAGAGCGTGTGATGGATTATTTAAAAGTGCATGTTCAGTAGCTGCCCATGGCAAGTTCTCTTTTATCCAATTTTTTTTCTTCACATTTACATTACAATTACTTCATATAACATTCTCTATACTTTCCTTGAATTTCTAGAACCTACAGACTCTTGGCACCCTCTGACACATATGGTAAGTCCGCGCAACACACCAATTGAAGTTTGTGGGGAGTCATGCCTTTTGTACGTAGTTTCTTACCTTTCATCACTTTCTCTAACTAAAAATAATTTGCTCGTTACCTTTTCTTCCACCATTTTACAATATTAGGCTAACCGTCGACATAATTGCTTGTACGCATATCTGACTCCTGACTGAGGGCCACTGTGTACATCTCTATATTTTATTACGAGAGTGTTAATTACTGCTCGAAATGCCAAAAAAGTTGTATACAGCCCTAAAGGCAACGGCTGTCCATTCTTTAGCAGTTTGAAACCTTACAAGTTTAGTTTTCATGCATTCAAATCACCAGCGACGTTTATGCTTCAAATTAACGACCTCGTAGAAGTAGTCGATTGGTTCACAAAACAGATGCGCGCAACTCGCCAGTTCGTAAGTCAGAGTGCGACCACTCTGAATCGGCGAAACACCGACATTGTGGACACCTTGACTTCAACAATGTAGAATTTGTGCGAGACAGAAGAAGTTAGGAGAGAATAATTACATTGGAAGAAGGTTCATCTAAGGCACTAAGCCAGCCTAAGCTCACAAGGTTAGAGGTTTGAAAGCACGCATAGTGTTTTTTTCTTTTTTTCAATGAACTTTCAAATATTTGAGAAAAGACGAGCTGCACGTAAGGCGAGCTACGTGTCAGGTGACGTTGAGTTAATAGGCAGTCAGGTGGTATTCAACAATGCTAAGAAAGTGCAACAGAACCCCCTACATAGAAATAGCGCAGCAGACATGGAATGACAAAATTCTGTTCGGAAGCGGAAATCTGACCATTCCCAATCGTATATTTAAAATGCGTCGTAGAGAAATAGTATAAGAAAAAGATGTCTGGGGTGCGGCCTCACTGGCAACCACCTGCCAGTAATGCACTGCTTTACAAGAGCAGGATTGGCCACCCTAATGCACTACTTGGTGACTACCTCCCATGACTACAGCAATTAACCTTTGGTCGCCAGTCACCAGCGCTTGCCAAGCAACTGCGCAAGGCGGACGTCTGAGTTTCGAAGCAGCGGAGGCTGCTCAAAATGTGTGGGTCCGGACAGGCCGCCATTACGATTTGAAGTTGGCTACCTTCAACGCTAGATTGGTATCTAGTGAGGCTAGTCTAGCTGCCCTATTCAAGGAAATAGAGGGTGTTCAATGAAATGTAATGGTTCAACGCTTCCATGAAGCCGTAGAGTCGGTCAATATAAAGTCCCAGTACACTATTCTGATGGGCGACTTAATGCCAAAGTAGGCAAGAAACAAGCTGGAGACCACGCAGTGGAAGAATTTGGCACCCATGCCCCGTTTCTTTCAAGTAGATTCACCACAAAGAACTATGTTGATTCTGTACAGAACTGCAACATTGAGCACCCCCGACTGCTACCCAAAAGGAACAAATGCTGATCAGGCCTAATGTACAGTTAGGCATGTTGTCCCGGGAAGTTTGTAACAACATGAAGATCGGGTATCCAAAAAAACACACTCAAGCACTCTTCTAAAAGCAGTCCGCATGATGCAATGTCTAGATTGCTCCGATGCTTAGGTTACTGTTTCAGGATTTGGGAAACTGAGACTTGGGGGCAAGAAAACAAAAGCATCAGGTTGACTTCTCGAATTTCATTAATAAGCATGCATTCGTGCAAGTGTATATTCATGGCAATAAATGTGGCAGAACTTTTCCAGGAGCTATGCAATAGTGCCTTCTATTATTCATGCATTTAACTAGAATTTAGGAAGCAGCCATTAATGGCAGCAGTGCTGTCTACATTTAATCCAAACTGACCCGTATGTTATGTCTATTGCACTGCTCAGTGTAATGGCACTTTTGCAAGAGTCTGTGCAGAATACAGACACAAAGATGTGATATAATGGAACTTATGAAGTGTCATTCCTGGATAAAATTCAAAGCTCAATTTAATTAACAAGGAAATAACGAAATCTTGGTTGTAACGAAGTAAATGAAAATAGCCTTGTAATAGTAATCGGAATAAGCTGTGTAAGGAATTTTCGAATATAACGAACTTGTATATACTTTTTTGCGGGACGCAGCTTTGTTATAATGACGTTTGAGTGTAGTACTAAACAATCCCGAAGGCTTTGATCGAGCCAGACTTGTAGGTGCCAAAATCTTTGTAATTGCAGTCACTCTTTTGCAAATCTCTTCATGGCTTGCGGTGTTTGTTTGTAGAGTCAGCAAGAAGTCCCCGAGTGGCTGCAAAATGAGGCCAAGCTCGGGGGCAGATTACTTCTTAGACCTGGTAACATTTTTAAATTCATTTTTTGGAGTAATCAATTACACACAGCCACTTACTTTATTGACAAAAAGCTTCAAGTGCTTAACTTTGATAGTAACTACTGTAAAACATGATAGGAGAAATAGCCATTAGCATTCATAGCTAAAAGCTACTAGGATATTAATGTTTAGATCATCTGAAAGAACAGGTGCTATGTTGTAAAAAATTACTCATAGTTTTGGATGTGTACTTTGGCCTGGGCGCAAATTTTTGTCAAGCTTTTTTTATTTATATTTTTTGAGTAATTCGGACCTAGTAGCTTTTAGCTGGAAATATGCAGATGGCCATGTTTCATCTCGCAACTCTTTCTCCGCTTTGTGCGATCAGCTTCTCGTTTGTGTATATTCAGCAAAGATGTACAGTGTTTTTTAAATTCAGTTGGGAAGCTTGCTGGGCAATTTCGTGAATAGTAATGGTAGCAGCAGGACGAACATAAAGCACTGGACGAATACTGGATGTGTACGACGGAACGAGCAGGGGCTTAGCAAGTGTTTAATTCGTTTTGTTAGTCGGCACTCGTGCTGTCTTATGTTGCCCTTCTTCGGCCAGTGCTTCATGTTCACATTGTAAATGTGAAATATATACCGAATGAAGTAGATGGGGGGTAGCCGCCCTGGTAGCTCAGATTGTAAGGCATCGGACGTGTTATTTAAAGCTCGCAGGTTCTGTCCCTGCCCACGTTATCTTTTCATCCACTTTTTTTCTTCACATTTCCATTACAATTGCCTCATATAACATGTTTGATACTTTTTTTTACATGATTGTCGGTTAGGTCTAATTAATGTTGAATCTAAGAAAGTAAAACGAGCCCTTAAATGTGCACTTCTTTCATAAATTCATAGCGATGCTATCGTTCTGGCAAACTTCATGCCTTTAGGTAGTATACGAGGAATTATTGGTCAGCTGCTAGGTTGTAAAAAGGTAATCTGTTACGTCAGGCTAAACAGAAACAAAAAGAATGTTTCACACTCACTGTCGAGGCTAAAGGCGGCGCTGACTGTCTATGCTATGTTTATTTCAGCCCCGCCCTAACGGTCTAGTGGCTAAGGTACTGGGCTGCTGACCCACAGGTCGTGGGATCGATGCCCAGCTGCAGTGGCTGCAGTTTCGATGGAGGGGACATTGCTGTAGTCTCGTGTGCCGACATTTCATTTGGGTGCACGTTAAAAGAACCCCAGGTGGTCGAAATATTTGGAGCCTTCTATCACAGGGTCTCTGATAACCATATGGTCGTTTTGAGACTTTGAATCCCACAAATCAATCAATCAATCACATTTAATTCACTGTATATACCCAGTAAAGTGGATGGGGGTATAGCCGCCGTGGTGGCTCAGTTTTTGTAGAGCGTGTGATGGATTATTTAAAAGTGCATGTTCAGTAGCTGCCCATGGCAAGTTCTCTTTTATCCATTTTTTTTCTTCACATTTACATTACAATTACTTCATATAACATTCTCTATACTTTCCTTGAATTTCTAGAACCTACAGACTCTTGGCACCCTCTGACACATATGGTAAGTCCGCGCAACACACCAATTGAAGTTTGTGGGGAGTCATGCCTTTTGTACGTAGTTTCTTACCTTTCATCACTTTCTCTAACTAAAAATAATTTGCTCGTTACCTTTTCTTCCACCATTTTACAATATTAGGCTAACCGTTGACGTAATTGCTTGTACGCATATCTGACTCCTGACTGAGGGCCACTGTGTACATCTCTATATTTTATTACGAGAGTGTTAATTACTGCTCGAAGTGCCAAAAAAGTTGTATACAGCCCTAAAGGCAACGGCTGTCCATTCTTTAGCAGTTTGAAACCTTACAAGTTTAGTTTTCATGCATTCAAATCACCAGCGACGTTTATGCTTCAAATTAACGATCTCGTAGAAGTAGTCGATTGGTTCACAAAACAGATGCGCGCAACTCGCCAGTTCGTAAGTCAGAGTGCGACCACTCTGAATCGGCGAAACACCGACATTGTAGACACCTTGACTTCAACAATGTAGAATTTGTGCGAGACAGAAGAAGTTAGGAGAGAATAATTACATTGGAAGAAGGTTCATCTAAGGCACTAAGCCAGCCTAAGCTCACAAGGTTAGAGGTTTGAAAGCACGCATAGTGTTTTTTTTTTTTTTCAATGAACTTTCAAATATTTGAGAAAAGACGAGCTGCACGTAAGGCGAGCTACGTGTCAGGTGACGTTGAGTTAATAGGCAGTCAGGTGGTATTCAACAATGCTAAGAAAGTGCAACAGAACCCCCTACATAGGAATAGCGCAGCAGACATGGAATGACAAAATTCTGTTCGGAAGCGGAAATCGGACCATTCCCAATCGTATATTTAAAATGCGTCATAGAGAAATAGTATAAGAAAAAGATGTCTGGGGTGCGGCCTCACTGGCAACCACCTGCCAGTAATGCACTGCTTTACAAGAGCAGGATTGGCCACCCTGATGCACTACTTGGTGACTACCTCCCATGACTAGAGCAATTAACCTTTGGTCGCCAGTCACCAGCGGTTGCCAAGCAACTGCGCAAGGCGGACGTCTGAGCTTCGAAGCAGCGGAGGCTGCTCAAAATGTGTGGGTCCGGACAGGCCGCCATTACAATTTGAAGTTGGCTACCTTCAACGCTAGATTGGTATCTAGTGAGGCTAGTCTAGCTGCCCTATTCAAGGAAATAGAGGGTGTTCAATGAAATGTAATGGTTCAACGCTTCCATGAAGCCGTAGAGTCGGTCAATATTGTAACGAACAAATACAGTGCTGGAAGCTAAAACAGCTATTTATTAATTGCGAACTTGTGCCCGTCAACTAAATACACAAAGGTTGTGTCCTCACTGGTCAAAACCTCGTCAACCACTGCCGCGTCTCGCCTCGAGCTGCTCCTCAAAAAAACCACCAGCGTTCCTTGTCCAGCGCGTGATGTGGAGACACCTGCAGCCAGCGTTGCATGGCGCGTTTAGCTTGGCGCGTTTGGCTTGGCGCGTTTGGCTTGTCAGTTGGTGTGGCAGAATTCATAAGAGCAGGAAGCGGAGCAAGACTTCGGTAGGTGCCTAACAACACGTGGCATTAGTCCCCCTCCCGAAACGCATCGTCCCGATGCGTACGCTGACGTCGAACAGTTTTGTGAAGGAGTATTTATCTGATGTTTGAGCACATATATCAGTTGACTCGTTCAGTGCCTTTCGTAGTACGGTTTCATTCGTACTACATGTACGACTTCTGGGCGATTCCTGCGTCGAATTGAGCACACTTGCCCTTCAGGAATTACTTCGTAGTTTAGCGTGCCTAACTGGCGAAGTACTTTGTAAGGGCCGAAATAGCGCCGCATAAATTTTCCCGATAGGCCAGGTGCGCGTATAGGCGTCCACACCCACACTTTGTCTCCAGGGTTGTACTGTACGTCTTTCCGCTTCAGATTATAGCGACTTGCATCGGAGCCTTGCTGCAAAATGATACGATGTCTTGCCAATTGCCGTGCCTCTTCTGCCCTTTCTATGTAGTCACTGATGTGTGGGTCACTCTCATTCGAATCGTTGACAGGTAACATCGCGTCTAAGGTCGTTGTGACCGTCCGACCATAAACAAGTTGAAATGGCGTGAAGTGTGTCGTTTCTTGTAGTGCGGTATTATACGCAAATGTTGCATAAGGCAAAATACTGTCCCATGTCTGGTGCTCAACGTCCACATACATCGAGGTCATGTCGGCGAGAGTTCTATTGAGCCTTTCGGTTAATCCGTTTGTTTGCGGATGGTATGCTGTAGTCCTTCTATGATCAGTGTGGGTGAGCTTCATAACAGACTGCATCAAACGGGCAGTAAATGCTGTTCCTTTGTCTGTAATGACAACCTGTGGTGCGCCATGTCGAAGTACAATCTGAGTGACGAAAAACTGGGCTACTTCGTTCGCCGTTCCTTTCGCGAGAGGTGATGTCTCAGCATATCGAGTCGTGTAGTCTGTTGCTACCACAATCCAGCGCTTTCCCGATGAAGAGAGAGGAAATGGACCAAGCAAATCCATTCCCACTTGCTGAAATGGCCCTTTTGGTGGCTCTATTGGTTGCAACAGACCCGCTGGTTTCGATGGTGATATTTTACGTCTCTGGCAATCGCGGCATGACTTAACATAATGGTGCACCGAATCCCTTAATTTCGGCCAATAATACTTGCGGCGAATTCTGGCCAAAGTGCGACTACTACCCATATGGCCAGCCGATGGGTCGTCATGACACGCTTCTAAGATTTCTGCTCGCAGTGATGATGGTACAAGACGCAGTGATGATGGTACAAGAAGCAGAAACGTCTCACCGGTGTTTACGAAGTTGCGCTTGTATAGGACGTCGTTCCGGAGGACATAGGATGTCAAACCACGGACGAAAACTCGTGGTACCTCAATTTCGTGACCCTCCAAGTATTGGATAAGCGGGCGTAGTTCCGGGTCCTCTCGCTGAAGACGAGCCATGTCCGACACATTCAGAACTCCAAGAAATGGGATGTCTTGTTCTTGGTCAGATGATCGAGACTCAACAGGTGCGCGAGACAGGCAATCCGCGTCATTGTGCTTGAGACTGGACTTGTAGACCACAGTGATGTCGTGTTCCTGCAGACGCAGGCTCCATCTAGCAAGTCTTCCTGAAGGGTCCTTGATGTTTGCCAGCCAACACAATGAATGATGATCACTGATTGCTCGAAACGGTCTGCCGTAGAGGTATGGGCGAAACTTGCTGATGGCCCATATAACTGCGAGACACTCTTTCTCTGTCGCTGAGTAATTAGACTCAGCATTCGATAGAGTGCGGCTCGCGTAAGCAATGACCTTTTCTTCTCCATTCTGCCACTGAACGAGGATGGCACCGAGGCCAACGTTACTCGCGTCGGTATGTATGTCTGTATCGGCCTCTTCGTCAAAATGTGCAAGTATTGGAGGAGACTGCAAACGGCGTCGCAACTCTGAGAAAGCCGCTTCTTGTTCCTCCCGCCAAGAGAATGGTACACTTTCTTTCGTTAGCAGTATCAAAGGCTCAGCGACCTTAGCAAAGTTTTCCACAAAGCGTCTGTAGTAGGCACATAGTCCCAGGAATCGTCTGACGGCCTTTTTGTCTTGCGGTTTCGGAAATTTTTCAACTGCTGCAATCTTTTCCGGGTCTGGGCGGACGCCTTCCGCACTAACTATGTGCCCGAGGAACCGAAGCTGACGAAATCCAAAGTGACACTTTTGCGGTTTGATGGTCAGTGCTGCCACGCGAATGGCATCCAGTACCATTCTCAGTCGGTGGATGTGCTGCTCGAAGGTAGAAGAAAAAACCACTACATCGTCGAGGTAGACGAGACACGATTGCCACTTGAGTCCGGAGAGCACAGTGTCCATCATCCTCTGGAAGGTAGCGGGAGCAGAGCACGAACCGAAAGGGAGCACTTTGAACTCGTATAGTCCGTCTGGGGTCACAAACGCCGTCTTCTCGCGATCTCGTTCGTCCACCTCGATCTGCCAATATCCACTTTTTAAGTCCAATGATGAAAAGAAATGAGCATTGCGTAACTTATCCAAGGCATCATCGATCCGTGGAAGGGGGTAAACATCGCGCTTTGTGACTTGGTTCAGCTTTCTGTAGTCAACGCAAAACCGCAGAGTGTTGTCCTTCTTTTTGACTAGCACTACCGGTGATGCCCACGGACTGTTGGATGGCTGGATTACATCATCGTTGAGCATTTCCTGCACTTGGTTCTTGATGGCTTCCCTTTCTTTTGGCGCTACTCAGTATGGGCGCTGATGCACAGGTCTCACGTGTTCTTCGACTACGATACGGTGCTTTGCGACGGGAGTACGTCCGACCTTCGACGAGGTGGAGAAGCACTCGGCGAACTCTGTGATGAGGTCAGCAATCTGTTGCTTCTGAGATGACGAGAGCTCTCTGTCAATGTCTACTGACTGGAGTACGTTATCTACTGTATCTGAAGCTTTATCAAGAGTGCAAACTTGTGAGACTTGCACGTACTCATGCAGCGATGCTACGGATGTTCCCTTCGCAACATGCTGCAGCTCATTTCGAAAGTTAGTTAATGGGACATACGCACATCCATCTCGAAGGCTCACCAGGCCTCTTGCCACGCATAGTCCTTTTTCTAGTAGCAGTCTGATGTTTCCGTCACCTAATCCGTCACAGTCACGAAGAACTTCACTCCTCACAAGAACGGTCACACTGGAACGTGGCGGTACGGTTACATCTTCGTCCACGATGCGGAGAGGTAGAACGATTGGTTTCTCCGCATGACAGAAGGTGATGGCATTCTCCGTAGAAAAGGAAACCTGGGACTCTTGCAAGTCAATGACTGCATTGTTTGTTTGCAAAAAGTCCATGCCTATAATCAGTTCCCGGGAGCACTCAGGAAGCACAATAAAGCTGCCGACATACACAAATCCTCTTATTCCTATCCTTGCGGTGCATAACCCCACGGGGCTAACTAAGTGCCCTCCAGCGGTACGTATCTGAGGTCCGGTCCACTCAGTCATCACCTTCTTAAGCTTCTTTGCGAGAGCATTACTGACAACGGAATAGTCTGCACCAGTGTCTATTAGCGCAACGGCCTCGACGTCGTCGATCGTGACTAATATCTCGGAGGTAACGTCGCTACTACTGCACTTGACCGTCGTTGCGTAACTGCTACCGTCCTGTCGGGCTAACAATGGAGGGTCTTCAGTTGTCAGTATATCAGCGGCCTCACCTCCAGAGGTCGCTGGCTCTAGTTTTTCCGCCGCGGGCTAGGTGAACGTGATCTTCGGAGATTTGATGACGGACGAGGACTCGGCGACCGATAGCGCATCGGTGCTGTCGAACGCGACTCCCGTTGTTGCGTGTCTTGAGGGGAATAGCGTGAAGACAAGTATTCTTCGATTTCGTAGGGTCGTTCACCGTTCCGTGGGCATGGTGCATTGACTGGAAAACCACGCAGTCCCGCTCGACGATACTGGCACGCCCGGTAAAGGTGACCTGCTTCTCCGCAGTGGTAGCAAAGGGGCCGCCGGTCTACACTGCGCCATACATCGCTTTTACGTGGTCTTGCTTCCGGCATTGGTAGCGGCGTACTCGGAGAAAACGTCGGAGGCATCACAGCAGTCGCAGCCGTCCGATTCATGCGTCCGAGGTCCTGTCGTACAGCTTGCGCGTACGACAACTGAGGCGGAGGCTCCGGTTGTGCGCGCTGTAGAACCTGAGGTTGTGGTTGTAGAACCGCTTGCCGCACTTCTTCGCGCAGAACGTCGGCAAGTGAGGACATCGCTGGATGAGCTTGAGTCATTTGTATTTTCTGGAGTTCTTCCCTTACGACAGCCCTCACCATTTCACGCAAGAGATCAATGTTACTCGTGAGGGTTGTCGACGCCGCGCTAACAGATGAGACGCTTACGTCCCGGTTGTATTGGCGCGCGCGCTGCTGCAGGGTCTTTTCTATCATGGTTGCCTCTGATCTGAACTCAGCAAGAGAGCGCGGTGGATTACGCACCAGGCCTGCAAAAAGCTCCTCCTTCACTCCACGCATCAGGTGCCGCAACTTCTTTTCCTCAGCCATGTTCGGGTCGGCCCGGCGGAACAGTCGAGACATGTCTTCAATGTACATGGCGAAGCTCTCATTGTTTCGTTGGTTGCGCGTCTGAAGAGCGGCCTCTGCCTTTTCTTTGCGGTCCGTGTTTGGGTACGTAGCAAGAAACTCTCTTCGAAAGTCGTCCCACGATAATAAGGACGCTTCGTGGTTTTCGAACCACGTACGTGCAGAATCTTGCAGTGCCACGTAGACGTAGCGAAGTTTCCTGTCTTCGTTCCAACCGTTCAGTCTGGCAACGCGTTCGAAACCGTCAAGCCAGTCCTCGGAATCCTCGAAAATATCACCATGAAATACCTCTGGTATGTGGGGTGGGTCCATGACGATATGCGATGGAAATGAACTCGCTTGGGTGGCCATTGCAGGGGCTCCGGTACTTACGTCCTCCGCTGGTCTCGAAGAATCGAAGAGGGCACCAAACTCGGGCTGCTCACCTCGTAGGCGACGACTCGTTCGTTGGTGTACGGGAGTCAACAGCGCTGGCTCCAACCTTGGGGGTTCTGGGCTATGTTCCCTATGCTGAGATGGGCTTGGAATCATACCCCGCACCTCCACCAGTTTGTAACGAACAAATACAGTGCCGGAAGCTAAAACAGCTATTTATTAATGGCGAACTTGTGCCCGTCAACTAAATACACAAAGGTTGTGTCCTCACTGGTCAAAACCTCGTCAACCACTGCCGCGTCTCGCCTCGAGCTGCTCCTCAAAAAAACCACCAGCGTTCCTTGTCCAGCGCGTGATGTGGAGACACCTGCAGCCAGCGTTGCATGGCGCGTTTAACTTGGCGCGTTTGGCTTGGCGCGTTTGGCTTGTCAGTTGGTGTGGCAGAATTCATAAGAGCAGGAAGCGGAGCAAGACTTCGGTAGGTGCCTAACAACACGTGGCAATATAAAGTCCCAGTACACTATTCTGATGGGCGACTTTAATGCCAAAGTAGGCAAGAAACAAGCTGGAGACCACGCAGTGGAAGAATTTGGCACCCATGCCCCGTTTCTTTCAAGTAGATTCACCACAAAGAACTATGTTGATTCTGTACAGAACTGCAACATTGAGCACCCCCGACTGCTACCCAAAAGGAACAAATGCTGATCAGGCCTAATGTACAGTTAGGCATGTTGTCCCGGGAAGTTTGTAACAACATGAAGATCGGGTATCCAAAAGAACACTCAAGCACTCTTCTAAAAGCAGTCCGCATGATGCAATGTCTAGATTGCTCCGATGCTTAGGTTACTGTTTCAGGACTTGGGAAACTGAGACTTGGGGGCAAGAAAACAAAAGCATCAGGTTGATTTCTCGAATTTTATTAATAAGCATGCATTCGTGCAAGTGTATATTCATGGCAATAAATGTGGCAGAACTTTTCCAGGAGCTATGCAATAGTGCCTTCTATTATTCATGCATTTAACTAGAATTTAGGAAGCAGCCAGTAATGGCAGCAGTGCTGTCTACATTTAATCCAAACTGACCCGTATGTTATGTCTATTGCACTGCTCAGTGTAATGGCACTTTTGCAAGAGTCTGTGCAGAATACAGACACAAAGATGTGATGTAATGGAACTTATGAAGTGTCATTCCTGGATAAAATTCAAAGCTCAATTTAATTAACAAGGAATTAACGAAATCTTGGTTGTAACGAAGTAAATGAAAATAGCCTTGTAATAGTAATCGGAATAAGCTGTGTAAGGAATTTTCGAATATAACGAACTTGTATATACTTTTTTGCGGGACGCAGCTTTGTTATAATGACGTTTGAGTGTAGTACTAAACAATCCCGAAGGCTTTGATCGAGCCAGACTTGTAGGTGCCAAAATCTTTGTAATTGCAGTCACTCTTTTGCAAATCTCTTCATGGCTTGCGGTGTTTGTTTGTAGAGTCAGCAAGAAGTCCCCGAGTGGCTGCAAAATGAGGCCAAGCTCGGGGGCAGATTACTTCTTAGACCTGGTAACATTTTTAAATTCATTTTTTGGAGTAATCAATTACACACAGCCACTTACTTTATTGACAAAAAGCTTCAAGTGCTTAACTTTGATAGTAACTACTGTAAAACATGATAGGAGAAATAGCCATTAGCATTCATAGCTAAAAGCTACTAGGATATTCATGTTTAGATCATCTGAAAGAACAGGTGCTATGTTGTAAAAAATTACTCATAGTTTTGGATGTGTACTTTGGCCTGGGCGCAAATTTTTGTCAAGCTTTTTTTATTTATATTTTTTGAGTAATTCGGATCTAGTAGCTTTTAGCTGGAAATATGCAGATGGCCATGTTTCATCTCGCAACTCTTCCTCCGCTTTGTGCGATCAGCTCCTCGTTTGTGTATATTCAGCAAAGATGTACAGTGTTTTTTAAATTCAGTTGGGAAGCTTGCTGGGCAATTTCGTGAATAGTAATGGTAGCAGCAGGACGAACATAAAGCACTGGACGAATATTGGATGTGTACGACGGCACGAGCAGGGACTTGGAAAGTGTTTAATTCGTTTTGTTAGTCTGCACTCATGCTGTCTTATGTTGCCCTTCTTCGACCTGTGCTTCATGTTCACATTGTAAATGTGAAATATATACCGAATGAAATGGATGGGGGGTAGCCACCGTGGTAGCTCAGATTGTAAGGCATCGGATGTGTTATTTGAAGCTCGCAGGTTCTGTCCCTGCCCACGTTATCTTTTCATCCACTTTTTTTCTTCACATTTCCATTACAATTGCCTCATATAACATGTTTGATACTTTTTTTTACATGATTGTCGTTTAGGTCTCAATAATGATGGTTCTAAAAAAGAAAAAGGAGCCCTTAAACGTAGACTTCTTTCATAAGTTCATAGCGATGCTCTTGTTCTGGCAAACTTCATGCCTTTAGGTAGTATACGAGGAATTATTGGTCAGCTGCTAGGTTGTAATAAGGTAATCGGTTACGTCAGGCTAAACAGAAACAAAAAGAATGTTTCACACTCACTGTCGTGGCTAAAGGCGGCGCTGACTGTCTATGCTATGTTTATTTCAGCCCCGCCCTAACGGTCTAGTGGCTAAGGTACTGGGCTGCTGACCCACAGGTCGTGGGATCGATGCCCAGCTGCAGTGGCTGCAGTTTCGATGGAGGGGACATTGCTGTAGTCTTGTGTGCCGACATTTCATTTGGGTGCACGTTAAAAGAACCCCAGGTGGTCGAAATATTTGGAGCCTTCTATCACAGGGTCTCTGATAACCATATGGTCGTTTTGAGACTTTGAATCCCACAAATCAATCAATCAATCACATTTAATTCACTGTATATACCCAGTAAAGTGGATGGGGTATAGCCGCCGTGGTAGCTCAGTTTTTGTAGAGCGTGTGATGGATTATTTAAAAGTGCATTTTCAGTAGCTGCCCATGGCAAGTTCTCTTTTCTCCAATTTTTTTTCTTCACATTTACATTACAATTACTTCATATAACATTCTCTATACTTTCCTTGAATTTCTAGAACCTACAGACTCTTGGCACCCTGCTGACACATATGGTAAGTCCGCGCAACACACCAATTGATGTTTGTGGGGAGTCATGCCTTTTGTACGTAGTTTCTTACCTTTCATCACTTTCTCTAACTAAAAATAATTTGCTCGTTACCTTTTCTTCCACCATTTTACAATATTAGGCTAACCGTCGACGTAATTGCTTGTACGCATATCTGACTCCTGACTGAGGGCCACTGTGTACATCTCTATATTTTATTACGAGAGTGTTAATTACTGCTCGAAGTGCCAAAAAAGTTGTATGCAGCCCTAAAGGCAACGGCTGTCCATTCTTTAGCAGTTTGAAACCTTACAAGTTTAGTTTTCATGCACTCAAATCACCAGCGACATGTACGCTTCAAATTAACAATCTCGTAGAAGTAGTCGATTGGTTCGCAAAACAGGTGCGCGCAACTCGCCAGTTCATAAGTCAGAGTGCGACCACTCGGAATCGGCGAAACACCAACATTGTGGACACCTTGACTTCAACAATGTAGAATTTGTGCGAGACAGAAGAAGTTAGGAGAGAATAATTACATTGGAAGAAGGTTCATCTAAGGCACTAAGCCAGCCTAAGCTCACAAGGTTAGAGGTTTGAAAGCACGCATAGTGTTTTTTTCTTTTTTTCAATGAACTTTCAAATATTTGAGAAAAGACGAGCTGCACGTAAGGCGAGCTACGTTTCAGGTGACGTTGAGTTAATAGGCAGTCAGGTGGTATTCAACAATGCTAAGAAAGTGCAACAGAACCCCCTACATATAAATAGCGCAGCAGACATGGAATGACAAAATTCTGTTCGGAAGCGGAAATCGGACCATTCCCAATCGTATATTTAAAATGCGTCATAGAGAAATAGTATAAGAAAAAGATGTTTGGGGTGCGGCCTCACTGGCAACCACCTGCCAGTAATGCACTGCTTTACAAGAGCAGGATTGGCCACCCTGATGCACTACTTGGTGACTACCTCCCATGACTAGAGCAATTAACCTTTGGTCGCCAGTCACCAGCGGTTGCCAAGCAACTGCGCAAGGCGGACGTCTGAGCTTCGAAGCAGCGGAGGCTGCTCAAAATGTGTGGGTCCGGACAGGCCGCCATTACAATTTGAAGTTCGCTACCTTCAACGCTAGATTGGTATCTAGTGAGGCTAGTCTTGCTGCCCTATTCAAGGAAATAGAGGGTGTTCAATGAAATGTAATGGTTCAACGCTTCCATGAAGCCGTAGAGTCGGTCAATATAAAGTCCCAGTACACTATTCTGATGGGCGACTTTAATGCCAAAGTAGGCAAGAAACAAGCTGGAGACCACGCAGTGGAAGAATTTGGCACCCATGCCCCGTTTCTTTCAAGTAGATTCACCACAAAGAACTATGTTGATTCTGTACAGAACTGCAACATTGAGCACCCCCGACTGCTACCCAAAAGGAACAAATGCTGATCAGGCCTAATGTACAGTTAGGCATGTTGTCCCGGGAAGTTTGTAACAACATGAAGATCGGGTATCCAAAAGAACACACTCAAGCACTCTTCTAAAAGCAGTCCGCATGATGCAATGTCTAGATTGCTCCGATGCTTAGGTTACTGTTTCAGGACTTGGGAAACTGAGACTTGGGGGCAAGAAAACAAAAGCATCAGGTTGATTTCTCGAATTATATTAATAAGCATGCATTCGTGCAAGTGTATATTCATGGCAATAAATGTGGCAGAACTTTTCCAGGAGCTATGCAATAGTGCCTTCTATTATTCATGCATTTAACTAGAATTTAGGAAGCAGCCAGTAATGGCAGCAGTGCTGTCTACATTTAATCCAAACTGACCCGTATGTTATGTCTATTGCACTGCTCAGTGTAATGGCACTTTTGCAAGAGTCTGTGCAGAATACAGACACAAAGATGTGATATAATGGAACTTATGAAGTGTCATTCCTGGATAAAATTCAAAGCTCAATTTAATTAACAAGGAATTAACGAAATCTTGGTTGTAACGAAGTAAATGAAAATAGCCTTGTAATAGTAATCGGAGTGAGCTGTGTAAGGAATTTTCGAATATAACGAACTTGTATATACTTTTTTGCGGGACGCAGCTTTGTTATAGTGACGTTTGAGTGTAGTACTAAACAATCCCGAAGGCTTTGATCGAGCCAGACTTGTAGGTGCCAAAATCTTTGTAATTGCAGTCACTCTTTTGCAAATCTCTTCATGGCTTGCGGTGTTTGTTTGTAGAGTCAGCAAGAAGTCCCCGAGTGGCTGCAAAATGAGGCCAAGCTCGGGGGCAGATTACTTCTTAGACCTGGTAACATTTTTAAATTCATTTTTTGGAGTAATCAATTACACACAGCCACTTACTTTATTGACAAAAAGCTTCAAGTGCTTAACTTTGATAGTAACTACTGTAAAACATGATAGGAGAAATAGCCATTAGCATTCATAGCTAAAAGCTACTAGGATATTAATGTTTAGATCATCTGAAAGAACAGGTGCTATGTTGTAAAAAATTACTCATAGTTTTGGATGTGTACTTTGGCCTGGGCGCAAATTTTTGTCAAGCTTTTTTTATTTATATTTTTTGAGTAATTCGGACCTAGTAGCTTTTAGCTGGAAATATGCAGATGGCCATGTTTCATCTCGCAACTCTTCCTCCGCTTTGTGCGATCAGCTTCTCAATTGTGTATATTCAGCAAAGATGTACAGTGTTTTTTAAATTCAGTTGGGAAGCTTGCTGGGCAATTTCGTGAATAGTAATGGTAGCAGCAGGACGAACATAAAGCACTGGACGAATACTGGATGTGTACGACGGCACGAGCAGGGACTTGGCAAGTGTTTAATTCGTTTTGTTAGTCGGCACTCGTGCTGTCTTATGTTGCCCTTCTTCGACCTGTGCTTCATGTTCACATTGTAAATGTGAAATATATACCGAATGAAATGGATGGGGGGTAGCCACTGTGGTAGCTCAGATTGTAGGGCATCGGACGTGTTAATTAAAGCTCGCAGGTTCGGTCCCTGCCCACGTTATCTTTTCATCCACTTTTTTTCTTCACATTTCCATTACAATTGCCTCATATAACATCTTTGATACTTTTTTTTTACATGATTGTGGGTTAGGTCTCAATAATGATGGTTCTAAAAAAGAAAAAGGAGCCCTTAATTATACACTTCTTTCATAAATTCGTAGCGATGCTCTCGTTCTGGCAAACTTCATGCCTTCAGGTGGTATACGAGGAATTATTGGTCAGCTGCTAGGTTGTCACTGTCCACCTGTGCTTTGAGGACATCACGAACGATCTAATCATCTAACTCTGCAGAGGCTTCCTGAGCAACATGGCGGCATTAAAGCAGGCTGCCTTTCATGTGACAAATAGTATTGGATTTTTTTCGTTACCGTAGGTACCTTGTAGTTGTCATCTTTCTTTTATTGGTCTCAATAGTGCAGATGATGGACTGGGTGGTGTCGGAACCATTTCAGCAGATGGTGTGCTAGTATTGAGACTGTTTCATTATGACTAAGAAAAGTGTTGTAGGGCCCTCGAACCTGAGGCTTTGCTCCTTGGGCAGTATGCAATTGTTCACGCGGCTGGGCTAATTTGGCTGCTTTGTGTGCACGAAGTTGGCGATATTTGCAACTGTTCGTGATATAAAAACACAAACTTTCAGTCAGAAGTAACAAAGGCAGCAAGATATTTTTGGGCACGGACAAGCTAAATCTAGGAATTAAGGAAATGCAATGAAGCAGTTGCATTAAAATAAATTGAAAGCAGTGGACCAACCAAAAAATAATTCATTTGAATTATGGAGAGTCTACAGTATTTTCGGGTATCTGCAATGGTATTCTAATGGTTATGGTAGTCTAGTGGTTTGGGCGTCTGCAACGGTGGTTAGTGGTCACAGGATTGAATCCCAGCCACAGCAGCCGCATTTTCGGTGGAGTTGCTTGAGGCCTTTGTACTTAGATGTAGGTGCACGTTAAAGGGGAACTATTGTGCATTTTCGACCATATTGAGATATAATGCCATTTTTTAATAGTATTAGCAGAACTGTAGCAGCTAGAGTGCTTTGTTTTGCCATGATACCCATTGTTTTGCCATGATACCCATGAATAATTTTAAATAAGCAATAAACGATGATTCAGAACTGAAAGGGGGAGCTGCTTCATGTTAGGTATGCGCAGACATTGCAGACATCGTGTCGCCTCAGCTCGCCAGGGTGTCGACATAGCTCATGCGCCTTTTTTTTCGCATGAAAAGCAAGCTGGCGATGGCATACGATGTGGAACCGAATTGGGCCAGCTCATCTCGACTTGCCCGTGACAAGTCCAGCGATGATGAAACATCGCTGAACTTGTAGAAAATGAAAAAATTTCAGACATCATGGCACTGCCGCCACCTTCCAAAACCGCAGTGAAACAATTTTTCTTGTGCTTTTATAGACCAATGTGAGATAGCAGCCACTTAGCGTTGCACTAATTGTGACAGCTGATTTTTTAAGGAACCCCAGGAGATGATGTATTCGGGACCCTCCGCTATGCCGTCCCTCATTATCACATCTTGCTTTTGGGACATCAGACCCCACCATTAATATTATTGTATATTTGTGCGCTGAAAAATGGTCACCAACGAAAAACATCAACATAAACAGACGAGTCTGCCGTTCAAAATGTGCAGGTGCCAGAGCAGCATCTGTGGACACCTTGGTGGATGACTTTCCATCTTCGGGAGAGTCCATTTTGGGCCGCAAGCCGCCCCCTGGTTACTTCAACTACAGCAGCACGCAGTCCCCCAATGAGAGTGACACGGCAGCTTCACAACTGGCGAGTGGTGGATTAGTTACAATTACAAGTTACAGAACTTGTTACAGAGCTGGGTGTGCTAGAGTTCGTTAGAAGCTTAACACTATTACTGCCAATCCCAGCATACCTGTTCTGCCTCTTTGAATCATACACTGTAACTTGCGAAATAACTTGGAAAACATATGGGCCTGCCCCACTGTCTATGGAGAAAACCAGGGACGGGTTGAACTTGGTTGGGGTTCGAAGTGAATAGAGATTTGGGGGAATATTGAACCGAATAGTTCGAATGCATTCGAATGATGCTACAACGAAACTGATGGGGCATGAAAAAAATTTTGTTCAAGGAAAAGTTTAGTAATGAAATTGAACAAAAAAAAATGTATTAACTGAGTTAGCAAAACAAAGGAACTTTCATTTCCAAAATCAAAAAATTGTCAGCTGCTTTCTTTTTTTTCCCAGCAGTGTCATGACGTGATCCCCACGCATGCATAGCAATGTCATGTTGAAAACTACTCTGAAACAGCCACAACAACCTTCTTACATGAACCTAACAGTTGCACTAACATGCTTACACCAGCAGCTGTCCACCCTCAAAAGGTGTCCGACAACGCCGAGAGGCAGGCTTGGTATGTTGGAGCCGGGCTTTATGTGTTATTCTGTGCTATTCTTATCATCCACTAATTGCAGCTGGCTGATTTTGTTGATAACGCGTACGAACAGCCACTCTGACGAGTGACCACACTGACCAAGTATTGGTCAATAGAGCCAATAGCATTGGAATTGGAAATGGCATCGCTATGCAATTGCCCTCAGCAACAGCAGCATCTAGGAAACTCCATGAACCGAGCGACTGAGTTTCAGCTTCGGATTGTCTGCGGCTCAGAAGCAAGCCGATGGCATAAGCAGGGCAGTCTCATTGCCATTGCTGCAATGGCGGCCTGCATGCTTAGTAAACAGTGACGGTTTCTGCTGTGCCAATGCTAGTTTTAGACTCCTTAGCTGTATTTTCATGTTCTGAATGCATCAAAATGCTTAAGATTGTGTTTACTGCACGGCATTAAACATTTGAGCTTGGAATTCGTTGAAGCGGAATGGTGGAAAAAAAAATCGCTGCCATATCTACAAAATCAATGTTATAGGAGTTTGCTTTGTTTGATATAATCGGGTAACCCGTGAATCCTCCGTACACATCTGCTATCGTCATATATGGATTGACAACGTTATATATAAACTACATACACAATGTTTATTAATTCACAATTGGATGGACTATATACACTTTTATGTACACAAGGCCAAGCGGTGACCAAATGTGCTCACTGCGTAGGCTCGCAGCGAAGAGAAAAACAGCCGACGTGCCGAGAGGGGTGTGCGCTGCCATGAACGATGGTGCCTCATCTAGTGAACATTATTATAACCACCGGAAAACCAACACCTTAGAAGGCAGCACGCATTGGTGCACGGCCAGACCAAACATCTTTTCCTCTCTCTTTCGCATTCCTTTGAGGGTGGCAGTTATTACGACACTTTTTTCCCTTTACACTCTTTCAAATCCACTTCGAGGAGGCAAAAGTGCGGGCCGTGTAAACAGACAATGGATGGATGGACGACTGGATATAGCTGTACACTTTAGATCGGGCAGTGGCTGGCGCCACCAAGCCGTAACACTTCACCTCTATTCAAGGGGTTCACCTCTATTATCAAGAATTTGGAGTAGGTGTGTGTGAATGCCGCTACAGAACTCTCAGTAAATGGGAATCTGTGAAATGAAACTGCTGCTTAATTCGAACAACTGCCTCCAGCACAATTGGTTTCACACTTGGATATTCCACTCTTGTTAATCTCTCTACATAGAGTTCTTGTTAAATGGAACACATGCTTCTTGTTCTTTCAGGTTTAGTTTAATGAGAGTCTACTGTATTTTGTTCGAAGTGAAGTGGAAGCAACCTTCAATTGTAGTAAGGTTAGCGGTAGGTTGTAAATGATGGCTAGTACATTATTTTGTCCTAAAAATTACTCTGCTTAGCTAATACATGCTTGGCTTTAAGAAAATAATTTATTGTGGTGAAGGTAATGTGTACATTTACCCTCATAGTAAAGCCGCTCCCGTGAGCGTGCCACGGGAGCGGCCGCGTCAGCATCACGTGTAAGTGAGCTCTGCACATATCTGCCTATAACTTTAGCAATTTTGGTTCTAGGAGGGTTAGAGTGGTGTCTATTTGTTCGTGAAGATACAAGGAGTTCAACCGCTACAAATACTGCTATTACAAACGAAAATTTTAAATTTTAGGAGCGGAAAACAGTGTGAATCTGTGAAAACAACAACAGTCAGACCACGTGTTTTTTACGATCGCTTGTAGCTTCGTTAATATTCTACCAGGAAACTTCTTACTTATAAAGTTGAAAGTCCTTAGGGTAGACCTGACGCTACTGAAGTTTGATCAGGCTAGGTTTAATAATAGTTCCAGAGTTATTCCGCAATCAAAATTGAGCCTAATCACTAAAAAGAATTAATTGGTAATATCACCTCGCAAACGCATTAAAATTTTGTCCGCTTAATATAATAATAAACCGCACCCCATAGGCTACCAGGAGGCCCCATTCCGTACACTCTAGGCCCTTAATTAAGGTGGTAATCAGCAAAAAGCTCATTTCATTAAAACAAATTTTCAAAAGGAGCTACAAACGCCACCGAAAAATAGCAAATATCTTCTTTTAGAACACAACAGTCCGGTTTTTTCCTGTGTAAAAATAATTCTGATAACTTAAGGTAACCAGAAGATACAGAGTTAGAAAGAATATAACGAAAACCGCTAATAAACGTGTGGCGCCCGCGTCTTCCCTCGCTCAGAGGAGGAGGGTGGCTCACTGCTCGGGAGAAAGGTACGCCTGTCAAATCAGTCTTGAACCACGTGTTTTTTTTTTCCCTTACGATCGCTTTTAACTTTGCTAATAACCTACCGGGAAACTTCTAACTTATACAGTGCAAAGCCCTAATTGTAGACCTCTCGCCGCTCAGGTTTCATCAGGACAGGAGTAATAGTACTGGAACTATTTCGTGACCAAAATTAATGCTAATCACTAAAAAAGATTAATTTGGTAACATCGCCTCACAAACGAATTTAAATTTTGTCCGCTTAATTTATCAATAAACAGCACCCCATAGGCTAATCGGAGGCCCAACTCCGTACTCTCTAGACCCTTAATTAAGGGGGTAATCAGCAGAAATCTCGTTTCATTAAAACATTTTTATAAAAACTATCACAAACTTGACTGATACACCGCTGAAACCTACATTTAGAATATAACAATCCGGGTGCGGCGATGGCATAGTGGTTAGAGCATCCGCCTCGGATGCAAGAGGTTCGTGGTCCAAATCCCGGTGCCGCGCAGTTCCTAACCGGAAAAAAAAAAAAATCCGCGTGTTGATGGAACTGCATTAAGAGGCCTGAGGTGCGGCCTCACCGGTAACCACCGCCGGGAACGCACTCCCTCTCCAGAGAAGGATTGGCCACCCTAGTGCAGTATCTGGCCACTACCTCCCACATGCATACGTCAAATAACCCACGGCCCTCAGTTCCCAGCAGCTGCGAAGCAACTGACCATGGCGGCGGTCAGATTGTGCTAAGAATCTCTTGACTACAGGCTGCCTTTGGAACCTGAACTTGGCAACGTTTAACGCTAGAACCTTATCTAGTGAGGGAAGTCTAGCTGTACTATTCGAGGAGCTAGAGGGTGTTAAATGGGATATAATAGGGCTCAGTGAGGTTAGGAGGACAGATGAGGCCTATACTGTGCTACAGAATGGGCACGTCCTTTGCTATCGGGGCTTGGCAGACAGAAGAGAACGGGGAGTGGGGTTCCTAATTCACAGAAACATAGCTGGCAACATAGAGGAATACTATAGCATTAATGAAAGGGTGGTAGGTATTGTAATTAAACTGAATAAAAGATACAAGATGAAGGTAGTACAGGCTTACGCGCCTACATCCAGACATGATGACGCTTCAGTTGAAAGCTTCTATGAAGACGTGGAATCGGCGACGTGGAATCGGCAATGAGTAAGGTAAAAACACAGTATACTATAGTGATGGGCGACTTTAATGCAAAGGTAGGGAAGAAGCAGGCTGGAGACCAGGCAATAGGAGATTATGGCATCGGCACTAGAAACGCCAGAGAAGAGCTAGTAGTAGAATTCGCAGAGCGCAATAATTTACGGATTTTGAATACCTTCTACCGAAAACGAGAAAACCGCAAGTGCACATGGAGGAGCCCTAATGGCGAAAATAAGAACGAAATAGACTTTATAATGAGTGCACACCCAGGAATCGTGCAGGATGTGGAAGCGGTTGGCACGATATGATGCAGTGACCATAGAATGGTACGGTCTCGAATTCGCCTAGACTTGAAGAAGGAACAACAGAAACTGATACGCAAGAAGCCAATCAATGAGCTAACACTGAGAGGGAAAGTACAGGAATTCAGAGTGTCGCTGCAGAACAGGTACTCGGCTCTTAGTGAGGAAACCAACCTTAGCGTAGATACAATGAATGATAATCTGACGAGTATCATTACGGAGTGTGCAGTGGAAGTTGGAGGCAGGGTAGCTAGACAGGACACTGGCAAGCTTTCCCAGGAAACGAAGAACCTAATTAAGAAGCGTCAAATCATGAAAGTGTCAAGCACAACAGACAAAATAGAACTGGCAGAGCTTTCGAAGTTGATTAATAGACGTAAGGTATGCGATGTAAGAAGGTATAACATGGAGAGAATTGAACACGCTCTGCAAAACGGAGGAAGCGTCAAAGCAGTGAAGAGGAAACTTGGGATAGGCAAAAGTCGGATGTATGTACTAAGGGACAAAGAAGGCAAAATAACTACCAATATGGATAGAATAGTTAAAATAGCGGAGGATTTTTACAGAGATCTGTACAGTAGCCGAGACAACCACGACCTTAATACTATAAAACTAGCAGTAACCCAGATGACACCCCACCAGTAATGATAGAAGAAGTCAGAAAAGCTTTGGAGAGCATGCAAAGAGGCAAAGCTGCTGGTGAGGATCAGGTAACATCAGATCTGCTGAAAGATGGAGGACAGACTGTGTTAGATAAACTAGCCACCCTGTTTACGAGGTGTCTCCTGACAAGAAGGGTACCAGAGTCTTGGAAGAACGCTAACATCATCTTAATACTTTTAGAAAGGAGATGACAAGGACTTGAAGAATTACAGGCCGATCAGCTTGCTCTCTGTAGTATACAAGCTATATACAAAGGTAATTGCTAACAGAGTAAAGAAAACATTAGAACTCAATCAACCAAAGGAACAAGCAGGATTTCGAACAGGCTACTCAACAATTGACCACATTCATACTATCAATCAGGTAATAGAGAAATGCTCAGAGTATAACCAACCACTATACATAGCCTTCATAGAATACGAGAAGGCGTTTGATTCAGTAGAAATATCAGCCGTCATGCAGACACTGCTTGTGGGTATAAATTGGCAGCAACAAGCACAGGACCGGGTTAACTGGCGGAACATGGGAGAGGCCTTTGTACTGCAGTGGACGTAGTCAGGCTGATGATGATGATGATGAATCTGTTACGTCAGGCTAAACACAAACAAAAAGAATGTTTCACACTCACTGTCGTGGCTAAAGGCGGCGCTGGCTGACTATGCTATGTTTATTTCAGCCCCGCCCCAACGGTCTAGTGGCTAAAGTACTACGCTGCTGACCCGCAGGTCGTGGGATCGATGCCCGGCTGCAGTGGCTGCAGTTTCGATGGAGGCGACATTGCTGTAGTCTCGTGTGCCCACATTTGGGTGCACGTTAAAAGAACCCCAGGTGGTCGAAATATTTGGAGCCTTCCATCACAGGGTCTCTGATAACCATATGGTCGTTTTGAGACTTTCAACCCCACAAATCAATCAATCAATCAATCAATCACATTGAATTCACTGTATATACCCAGTAAAGTGGATGGGGGGATAGCCGCCGTGGTAACTCAGTTTTTGTAGAGCATCGGATGGATTATTTAAAGGTGCATGTTCGGTAGCTGCCCATGGCAAGTTATCTTTTATACAATTTTTTTTTTCACATTTACATTACAATTGCTTCATATAACATTCTCTATACTTTCCTTGAATTTCTAGACCTTGAAGACTCTTGGCACCCTGCTCGCACATATGGTAAGTCCGCGCAACACAGCAATTGAAGTTTGTGGGGAGTCATGACTTTTGTACGTAGTTTCTTACCTTTCATCACTTTCTATAACTAAAAATAATTTGCTCGTTACCTTTTCTTCCACCATTTTACATTATTAGGCTAACCGTCGTCGTAATTGCTAGTACGCATATCTGACTCCCGTTTGAGGGCCACAGTCTGCTTCTCTATAATTTATTATGAGATCGTTAAGTACTACTCGAAATGCCAAAAAAGTAGGATACAGCCCTAAAGGCAACGGCTATCCATTCTTTAGCAGTTTGAAACCTTCCAAGTTTAGTTTTCATGCACTCAAACCACCAGCGACGTGTACGCTTCAAATTAACAATCTCGTAGAAGTAGTCGATTGGTTCGCAAAACAGGTGCGCGCAACTCGCCAGTTCATAAGAAAAGTCAAAGTAGGAGTGCGACCACTCGGAATCGGCAAAACACCGACATTGTGGACACCTTGAACTCAACAATGTCAAATTTGTGCGAGACGGAAGAAGTTGGGAGAGAATAAACACATTGGAAGGAGGTTCATCCAAGGCACTAAGCCGGCCTCAGCTCCCAAGGTCAGAGGTTCGAAAGCACGCGTAGTGTTTTTTTCCTTTTTTAATGAACTTTCAAACATTTGAGAAAAGACGAGCTATGAGTCAGGTTACGTTGAATTCATAGGCAGTCGGGTGGTATTCTACAGTGCTAAGAAAGTGCAACAGAACCCCCTACTTAGAGATAGCGCAGCAGCCATGGAATGAGAAAATTCGGTTTGGAAGCGGATTGCAGACCATTCCCTATCGTATATTTAAAATGCATGATAAAGGAATTGTTTAAAAAAAAAAGATGTCTGGGGTGCGGCCTCAGTGGCAACCACCTGCCAGTAATGCACTGCTTTACTAGAGCAGGATCGGCCACCCTGGTGGACTACTTGGCGACTACCTCCCATGACTACAGCATTTAACTTTTGTCCGCCAGTCACCAGCAGTTGCCAACAACTGCGCAAGGCGGACGTCTAACCTGCGAAGCAGCGGAGGCTGCTCAAAATGTGTGGGTCCGGACAAGCCGCCATTAGAACTTGAAGTTGGCTACCTTCAACGCTAGATTGGTATCTAGTGAGGCTAGTCTAGCTGCCCTATTCAAGGAAATAGAGGGTGTTCAATGAAATGTAATGGTTCAACGCATCCATGAAGCCGTAGAGTCAGTCAATAATAAAGTCCCAGTACACTATTCTGATGGGCGACTTTAATGCCAAAGTAGGCAAGAAACAAGCCGGAGACCATGCAGTGGAAGAATATGGCTTCATGCCCCGTTTCTCTCAAGTAGATCCACCACAAAGAACTATGTTGATTCTGTACAGAACTGCAACATTGAGCACCCCCGACTGCTACCCAAAAGGAACAAATGCTGATCAGGCCTAATGTACAGTTAGGCATGTTGTACCGGGAAGTTTGTAACATGAAGATCGGGTATCGAAAAGAACACACTCAAGCACTCTTCTAAAAGCAGTCCGCATGATGCAATGCCTAGATTGCTCCAGTGCTTAGGTTACTGTTTCAGGACTTGGGAAACTGAGACTTGGGTTCAAGAAAACAAAAGCATCAGGTTGATTTCTCGAATTTTATTAATAAGCATGCATTCATGCGAGTGTATATTCATGGCAATAAATGTGGCAGAACTGCTCCAGGAGCTGTGCAATAGTATCATGCATTTAACTAGAATTTAGGAAGCAGCCTGTAATGGCAGCAGTGCTGTCTACATTTAATCTATACTGCAGCCGTATGTTATGTCTATTGCACTGCTCACTGTAATGGCACTTTTGCAAGAGTCTGCACAGACTATAGTCTGTGTAGACTATAGATACAAAGGTGTGATATTATGGAACTTATGATGTGTCTGTCCTGGATCAAATTCAAAGCTCAATTTAATTAACAAGGAATTAACGAAATCTCGGTTGTAACGAAGTAAAAGAAAATAGCCTTGTAATAGTAATCGGAATAAGCTGTGTAAGGAATTTTCGAATATAACGAACTTGTATACATTTTTTTGCGGGGTGCAGCTTTGTTATAATGACGTTTGAGTGTAGTACTAAACAATCCCGAAGGCTTTGATCGAGCCAGACTTGTAGGTGCCAAAATCTTTGTAATTGCAGTCACTCTTCTGCAAATCTCTTCATGGCTTGCGGTGTTTGTTTGCAGAGTCAGCAAGAAGTCCCCGAGTGGCTGCAAAATGAGGCCAAGCTCGGGGGCAGATCACTTCTTAGACCTGGTAACATTTTTAAATTCATTTTTTGGAGTAATCAATTACACACAGCCACTTACTTTATTGACAAGAAGCTTCAAGTGCTTAACTTTGGTATTAACTACTGAAAAACATGATAGGGGAAATAGCCATTAGCATTCTTGGCTAAAAACTACTAGGAAATTCATGTTTAGTTCATCTGAAAGAACAGGTGCTATGCAGGTAAAAAATTACTCATCGTTTTGGATTTGTACTTTGGCCTGGGAGCAAGATTTTGTCAAGCTTTTTTTATTTCTTATTTTTAGTAATTGGGACCTTGTAGCTTTAAGCTGGAAATATGCAGATGACCATGTTTCATCTCTTAACTCTTTCTCCGCTTTGTGCGATCAGCTTCGCGTTTTTGTGTATTTAGCAAAGATGTACAGTGTTTTTAATTTCAGTTGTGAAGCTTGCTGGCAAGTTGGTGAATAGTATAGGTAGCAACAGAAGGAACGTAAAGCACTGGACGAAGACCGGAGGTGTACGACGGCGCGAGCAGTGACTTAGCAAGTGTTTAATTCGTTTTGTTAGTCGGCACTCGTGCCGTCTGTTGCCCTTCGGCCTGTGCTTTATGTTCACATTGTAAATGTGAAATATATTCAGACTGAAGTGGATGAGGGGTAGCCGCCACGGTAGCTCAGATTGTAGAGCCTTGGACGTGTTATTTGAAGCTCGCAGGTTCGGTACCTGCCCACATTCAGTTCTTTTCATCCACTTTTTTTCTTCACATTTCCATTACAATTGCCTCATATAACATCTTTCATGTTTTGATCACCTAATAACTGTAGTGCATACCGACCAGGCATAATTCCTCATTGTCGTAAGCCACTGCATGAACAAGTGGCACAAATTTCTTTGCAAGTGTTTAGCCTATACAACGCTTCTCAGAAGGATGACGAAAAATAGCATAGCGAATACTGGTCTACTACCTAGAGATTATTATTATTAATGCAGTAGTGGGTGCCCAGGGAGCAGTTACCCAATGAGTGTTTAGAAAAGGCTGTAAAAGGCCGCTTTTCTACGTTTCGCTGTGACTGTGCTGCGCCTTCACCGTGACTGTGCTGTGCCTTCGCCGTGCAGCCCTGGCGTTTTCGTTTCATTTTTCTGAAATGGGTGGAATATTGTTTATTCATTCACAAGTAAAAAAAAAAGAACCAGAATATAGTTACTGAACAAGTCACAACAAAAGCGTCACAGAACTTCATGTGTTTCCTCCCCTGTTACTCTGCGCAGTGGACACCTTGAAGCAGCGAAGGGATAGGTTTAGAACCAGAAGTACTCTAGCAGAAAATGCACCATTTTGCTATCCATCTATTGCCTGTAGCTGTCATGATGCAAGCTTAGTGCACTGCCTAACTTTTGGTGGAAATTATTTGATAATGATGTAGCCTATATGCTGACAAAATTTCACAAACTTTAGGGTCCCACAAATGTCATGTTGGTGGGGCTCCACTGCCACTGACTCCCCCTCCCATCTTATTTACCATTGAAGTAACTGGCCTCTGCTTACTTGTTTAGGTCGTTAGCAATCAATGTCTGCTAAGAGGTCATTCATGTATTGACACCACTGATACAGGAAATTGCTTCAGAAAATCAAGAAAGACAGCATTACAGAATCAGCAGAAAATCCTGCAAGACAGTGCAGTGTGCGTTATAAGTTTTATCAATCTTGAAGGTGTATTAGTCTTTCGCAGTCTCTGTTGAGCATTCATTGTTCGCACAGTTAATCACACAATGTTAGTTACACATGAGAACCAAACTTCAAGACCAGCTGATGTGCTTGTGTGCTTTTTGCCGATTTAGCTTGCTTTGAATCTTGCCTATAAAAAAAAAAGCATATTTTGCAGTGTGTAGTGTAATTGAAGTAATACAAGTTCACTTTTTCTTTTCTTGTTTTCGTACAGGTAGTACTAGTGTGTACAACAATTTGTGTATCCCTTTTCTCAACAATTTGTATGTCGCTTATTGTTTGGCCACATGAAGTGAGTAGGTAATCAAGAAAAAGAAAGCACAGGGATATTGTAGGTAATTATTTGATGCAAAGTAATCATATAATAAAGAGAAATGATAGTTATGAAATAAATGAGCAGCAGGTGTGATATTAATCTCAAATTGATGAGTTACATCTGTGGTGCACTAGCAGCTGTGCTATTACAATTCGCTGTAGCCATGTTAAAAAATAATAATTTGCTGTCACAAGTGCAGACATCAGTGTTGTATGTGCAACTGTGTCGCAACAAAACTTTGCTAAGATGTTTTGAAGTATTTAGGTCTTGGGCACATTTTTCATTGTTATTTGCAAGGAATTCAATTTTTGCATGTATTTCTTAATTTCATTCTCAATGAGATTATTGCAGATGGAGGGGTTTAACTGTGTATGGGCATACACACGAAGAATGGCTGTCCACATACCTCGAGCAGTTCAGCACAGCGCACTTGGTGTGGCAATGTCGCACTTAGCTTCTGCATTGTTCTAGCTTGTCTTAATGTTGCCTATAATGTCTTCTGTATTATCGTTAGTTGTTTCTATAAAATTCTGCCCTTCAATTTTGTCTTTTTTTTTAATTGCATAAAGTTTTTTATTGTTATTCCCTGTCTAATGAAGTATGAATGCATTCATCTTTGCAGTACTGGATGGACCTTGTCAGTACACTGCAGAGTGCCTGCAGCGCACAAGAAGACACATCATGCTGCGAAAACATAAAAACTTTTCTTGTGCAGTACCTTGCTATGCCAGCTCTGTTTGCTTTGTGTTTCACTACGGAGATTAGTTGCAGACTGTGTCATGAAGATATGAAGATGCAGTACTCTAATGCCCCATCAAGGGTTTTTGTCAGGAAGTGGGTTGCTGAAAACTAAATTAAAAAAAAAAAGCGAGTGGATACACTTGTGTGAGCGTGTCTGAGAAAAGTGTACCAGTGACATGTATAATAAGTGAGGTTGTGGTTAGAACACTGAAAAAAGGGACACCAACCTATAAATTCAAATCCAGACATTTCTGGTCCAACTTGGGTCCTTTAGGGGTGACTGAGAGGCACCAAGAAGCAATAGTTTACACCTTCCCCACAAGTCTAGGAGGGGAGGGGGGTCACGCTTATTTTCACCATTGTGCCATAGTCTATTATAGTACTCACTGGCAGCGCACCTGTAGACCGGTTCATATTTCCAGCTGTTGCCTCAATATACCAAAACTTCACATAAAGCCGCTTGTGGAAACTGACCTCAATGTTGACGCAGGAGTTGTGAAAGCGATGCTGTGTGCTGTTAGAAACAAGGTCACTGGTTCAATTTCCACCACAGATGCGGCATTCTGATCAAAACGAAATGCAAAAACAGCCGCGTACTTCAATTTAATGCATCTTAAAGGGTCAGTAAACAGGCTTTGACTTTTTTACGACCTGCAAACAAGCTCCCCAACTCGTACAGTAGACCAGTGATCAGATTTTTCAAGTATTACAGGATTGTGCGCACATAGACTGTCCATTTCGAAAAGCAATCCCGCGCCTGTTTCCTTTGCCCGACCTTCTCATTCGCGCACAGAGATAAAAGTTGTGCCCACGGGCAACTTTACATACCGCTGAGCTCGTCGATTGGTCCTTTGCCCTACGAAACGGCACCTTGAACCTGTGGTGATGCAGTGTTGACTGCGCAGTGCACATTTTTTTTTTTTCTGTGCTGCCCTCTGCCATTTTGTAGTCCAAGACTACCAGGATAAACGGTATTTCTAGAACGAAAGCCTCTGGGATAATGAGGCATCACGCTACTCAACTGATGAAGGAGGGGTGCTCATCAAACTGCGTTTTTTCCCTGCTCTGCTATGACACTCGCTCATGTCGAGGAGGCCATGCTCGGTCATTGGCTGCGCGCTGATGCTTTATTACTGACCTAATGTCATGTTGCTGAAGTGGGCAGAGTCGCGATTGGGGGCGAGGCCGCCCTTCTCTGTCAAATGAAGCAAATGTTCAAACCCTTGCAACTTTCTTATAGCACGCATTCACAAAATTTCTGAGGCAGCATGTTCACATAACAAAAGTGCACATATTTCCCTTAACAATTTTCGGACATTTGTGGTTGTTTTCTGGCCCTTTAAAGAGACCGTGTAACACTTTTCCAGCATGGTTGGTCAACACGATTGATTGCTGATGAGAACACGCGAGCCAAAAAATGCATAGCTTGTTGCCTGGAATTCACAATTTTCAGTCAGCTAGAAATCGTTTTCTCTTTTCACAAATGATGCCATACCGAAGTAACTGTCTTGTACGCAAAGTCATGTTGATTGGCTGATTTGAACACTGTGAGCTGCATGATTGCCATAGCCACCACAAGAGGCAATTATGTGCTCACGCACACGTGCGATCACACTGAGCTGTAAGCTGTGCGTATGATGGATAAAAAAAAGTAGTCTTTGATGTGTGTTTTACACCCCACAGCACTTGAAAAGGGGTTACAATAATGACAAAAATTCGTTCGCATGTATAATACAACCTATTGAAATGAATCTTCATTCCCACTATGCACGTCGTTTTCAGTTTGCTTATTCTACTGTTTAATTGTCCTAAAAAACAATGAATTGCCACAAAGGTTTGTTTCAGCTGGGTATTTAGGATTTTGCTTCTTTCACTCGTGCCATCTCTCTTTGCATAGCTTCCAGCTTGCTTGTCGGGACAACAGAACGTAATTAGAGCATGCGCCAAATCTCCTATCATACTTGACAAATTCTTAAACTTTGTAGCGGTCAATTTGGAAGGCAAGCTTCATTAATGAAAGCATGTGATAGTTACTTGGAAAAGCATTGCAGGGACCCTTCAAGGCATCACTGGTGGTAAAATTTGATCCAAAAGCTTTCACTACTGTTTGCCTTGAAGTAATATTGCATTTTGATACACAGAGCATCAGAACTTGATTTTCAGTATGCATTTCTTTACGCTAATTTTGGATGCTGACAATGAATTTAGAGAAAGTGATTAATTTCTGTACAAGAATAACATCAGATTATAGATTTTTATTACTTTGTTAACTACTATCGAGGGTACCTACGATTCGTAACAAAGTTCATCTGCAATCTTAGGACTTAATTTATGGTGCTTGCAGCTTTTTTTTTTTTTGTCACTGATGGTCAAAATAAAAGGAAATATAAATACTCAAGAGTACGGCAATCTTGTAAAGTAAACATGGAGTATATGCGACATGGTCTTGATAAACATTTTGTTTCCTTGCTTCGAGAATTGTTTTTCCACTGAAGTTGACAATGGCTGATATGCTCTCAGACCATCAGCAATGTACAGGGTAGTCCTTTTTTAGAACAAATGCAGTGCTCTGTGGCCACACTTCGTGTAGTTCCAGTACATGCAGCACACCTGAAAATTGAAGCAAAATAGCGCAGGCACATAAAGGCTTAAAGATAGTGTGTTGTCGCCTCCCAAATGGCAAGAGAATGCTGGGCCTGCTTTGTTGCAAGGCGCACCCAACCGTCTGTGCACTAGCTTGTAACACCAGAGTGACCTGCAATAGCATTGTGTTAATGCGCACTTCACTCACTGCAGCTTGTCGCAAGGTTTCCATGCGAGACAACAGAGTTGTCACATTTTCAGTGCAATGATCCTAAAAGTAGTACATGCAGTGTAGCATACTTCTCAGGATTGGTTTATGGCGCACAACTCTCCATAGCCATTTTGCCTGTAAAGGACATGTAGGAAAGGGACATAGATCATTTTATCTACACAGGGTTCTTTAACAATGATTGGCGTTAGGCAATACTCGGGCATCCTTGCATTTCACCTCAATCGAAATACAGCGCCTGCCACCGAGATTGTCTCCCGGCTCAGTAAACTGGCAGGAAGTTCACATTTTTGTTTTCCGAGGGATCGCACTGACATACCGCATCTTTACTCCTTCTCTGACTCTGTGTGGCAGTTCGGCTTGTTAAAGTGGTAACTGAATGCAATCGCGAGTTTTTATTTACACAAAGATGCAGTATGTCAGTGGAGTCCTTCCTTGAACCATTTTGTTTTATCTGTTGAATACTTTTGCGAAATGGGAGGATGCAGTGTACGTTCAAAAATGTGGTGTCTATATAGGCTCCAGAGTTGCTCCTGTTCTCGGCAACATGTGTTTAAGCTGCGTAAATAGAAAACATCAAAATCACCTCAAGGATTTAGCAAGGAGTGTGTTTTGTTATGTAGATTATTTGGCATTTTTTCCTTGTAGTGATTATAACAGAAGGGTAACAGACATAATGTTTCTGAAAATATGGGAATGGCCTTGATTTCCCATTGGAACTGATTAAGGAAAGGAATTTTACAGTCCTTGGATTTGAGCTTTTCGTTTCAGCCTAATCAGGTATCTTGGCGCTGCCCTCCGAGGTCCCAGAAACCTGTCTTCCCTTTTGGTTTGAATAATTCAAAGATAGTGAAAAATGAAATAGTTTACTTGGCCTTAGGATCAGCTGTAACCATGTCTTGTGCTTGCGGCGTTGAGCATAGCTTCACAGCACAGATTAAGAGGCTGGAAAGTGCCAGGTAGCCATCACATGTGCTAGCTATCTGTACAGAAAAACTAATTAAATTCGTTAAAAGTAAAGACCTTAACAGAAAGAAGTTCACACAGGAAGACTACAAAACAGTAGCTGTACTACCATATGTACACAAACTGTAGCACAGTTTGAGCAATGTCGGTCACAGGTATAAGGCTTCTCGGCTCCTGAAAAACTTTCTAGAATTTGTTCAATGGCAAGGAGGAAAATGGAGCAAAATGACTGGGAAATAAGTGACTGTGGAATGAATCATGTTTCCACGTTTGTGCCCTGCAAGCACGGTATTTTTTTACCATATCCCTCTTGCACATGGGCCGTCGTACGTGGGCCAGAGCGGCCGATGCATTATTGTGCGCTTAAAAGAGCAGAGAAATTTACTCTGAAATCTGAACACTTTGCATCTGGCATCACTCTGCAGCACATGTGGCTGTTCGCGCGTTAAAGAACACTAGGCGGTCGAAATTTCCGGAGCCCTCCATTTCAGTGTATCTTATAATCATACGGTGGTTTTAGGACGTTATACCCCAACGATTATTATTATGTGGCTATTTACTTGTCTTTGCCTATACAGAGATTTGTCAAAAGATATATCGCAGATAACGGGGGAGTGATAGAAGCTTTCCATGTTAAACTTGTGGATGAAGCATGCCTCGGTGAGGCATCAGTATATCTCGTGGAAAGAGTTTGCCGCATGTGTTCATTTGCATATTTTGTCAGCACATGTGCTGTCAAGTGATGCGCTATGTAACTTTTGATATTCATTTTTAACACTTCTGCCCCATGTTGATATGCTTCTATTCTCTGTATCTTTTTTTTTATTCGTTTCACGTTCTTGTATTGCGCTGTATCCTAAAATGTAATTCAGCCATCTTACTATTGGCACCCACTGTAGTCTTAATTAAGGGCATCAGTAAAGCGGACACCTATGTAAATCGTGGCTAAACATGCTTCATTATGTTCAAGTTTGAAACAACTCGGTGTCTTATAGATATGAAATTATGAAGTGTTTATTTAAAAAGATTGCACTAAACAGAAGTTTCAAGGTATTCAGAGGCTGAAACCACCTGCTTCTACCTTGTCATGCAACTAGTAGTGAATACGCCCTTAGAAGACATGCACCATGCAACAATTGTGTCTTAAACCTAGCAGTCTGTAACATCACTGTCTCGTAAAGGGATTCGACTGTACGTGACAATGTCATGATGCCAATAGTTCAAGCGAAATGTCTCTTACACGCATATTGGTTCAGAGGTTAGATTTTACATAACATGACTGGACAAGTCTGAATAGTCAATTTTAGGTTCAAAGAAAACTGTGATTTGATCGGATAATTTTGAATCTATTAGTATGTGTAGTGCACTATGAAGAAAATTATATATATATATATAATGTTCAGGCAGCAAAATTTTTTTCTAATTTTTATTGACACTCGAGCCTGAACCCTGCTCAAATCCCAGCGGTGAACAGTGTTTACAGGTGATAAGAGGAAGTGTACAAATAATTCTCAGAAATTGTGTATATATATATATATATATATATATATATATTGAAATTAGACAAGACATGTGTGAATGCCATTCTTTTCGATAACAAGTTATAGTTTTTCGTGCAACCTGCAATGCGCAGATAAATCTTCTCTTCGGTTGTCACTAGTAGGAAAAATACCGCAGCTTTCGAGTGGAGTTTTGAAATAAGCATAATGCCTAGTCCTCGTTGAAATAACTGTGACCACCGCATTCATCCATTGAAGAATTTTAGTGCTTCTCTTTTGGTGTAAAATTAGGTCATGCTTTTCATTGTCACACTATTCATTAGAATATTTGAACGAATATTGCTGTATTGGAATGTGTTAAGATTTGAATTTAAGTTACTGAAATTTTCAAAGCATTCTAAATGAACAAATATCTGCATGCAACCATCTGTAAAGGTAGTTTTGCTGCAATAAAGGAGTGCTATGTCATGAAAACATTTATACGAAAGAAATTTGCACTGCTACAAATTTCTACTTCAAGGTGAAGTGAAAACATTACCCTCGCATTGATTCATCATTTTTTAAGTTCACAAGCTTGTTTTACCACCGTATATGCTTCAAGCATAGCAAATTTTAAAACTTTACTACGCGTTTTACAGGTTATCACTTACATTCTTCTGGAAGTCAAATTTTGCTGCTAGTCATAGTTGTTGCCAGTTTCTTTGAAGCAAATAGCATGGCGTTTGCGAAGGTCTTGTTTAATTTTTTTTAAATGTTCTGCCAGTTGAGTCATAAGAAATATGCTCATTATTCTTTTAAATATGCGATATATGAGGTGCGTTTAAAAAGAAGCAACTTGTATAACGGAGCACCAACCATCAGAGGGACATGTAGGTGCACTGTCGTTACTAACCGTATGTAGCAGCAACCTTAAACAAAAGCCTCATTTCCCACCATTCGCTGAGACTGCCAGTCCAAGAGCTACAGCCATTAAAGTGAACACAAGCTGTTCTTCGTGTTTGCACCAAAGTGACAATGAGAGCTGGAAGAACGTGTGTGTGAAGTTGTGCTACAAACTTGGGGAAAACTTTCAAAGAGACATTTCAGTTGCTTAGCCAAGCATTCGGTAAAGACTGTACGAGTCGCACACAGTGCTGCGAGTGGTTCCCAAGCGAAAAACATGGTGGAATGTCGGTCGGTGATGGTTCAAAGCCTGGACGACTTTCCCCAACAGCAGATAACGACTACATCGAGACTTCGTGCTGCAATTCGAAGGAATCTTCGTTTGACTGTTTGAGAAGTTGCTGACGAAGTGGATATTATAGCATGGGATAATGCCATGAAACTTTTTTTGAATTTCTTTTATCCTGAACATAAAACCACATTGAAAGGATGCCACTTCTAAACCATAGAGGAGATCCAGGACAATGCGAGAAAAGACCTGCGGACCATCCTGAAAGGTGCATTCCAGGAGGCTTTCAAAAAAAAAAAAAAAAATGGAAGAAACGATGGTAACCGTGTATTGCTAGTAGAGGGGAGTAGTTACATGGGAGAAATACTTAAAAGGTTGTACCACACACTCTAAATGTGCTGTAGAAAAGTATGCTTTTCGAACACCCCTCTTGCACCATTTGAATTCAATTCGAAATTATTCAACCAAAATCACTATTCACTTTGAACTTATGATTCACTATTTGTGAAAGCCTATGCTGAAAACCTAAAGACTTTACACACCATAGAACGAGCCTTATACAAGACTGGTACTACTGATAAGGTATGTCTTATTGAACTAGTACTTTTATCAGTACTCATACAGACTGGTACAATTGTTAAGAACTGTCAGACTGATACAGACCTGTATAAGAATTTTCGCTTGGGGAGACAGTACTGTGAAGAAAATTGCAATAGAAATTACTTCAGCAGCCAAGCCTGGCTAACAGGTGTGATGCTATACTCCATCTGGCAAGCTGGTTATAGCTCTGCGGAAACTACGTGATGCACGGTAGCAGTATCCCAGTGCACTGCATAATAGTACGCTCATTGGGCGTGCATTTTTGTTGGTCTAATAACTACAATAGCTGCTTTTCTGCACGCTCCGATAATTTGAAACCAATTAGAAGTCCTTCACTGTGATTATTTCAAGGATCTCCGCTTTAGTATTGCAATTTGTATTTACTTTTTGCCAATGTCATCAATTAAATAGTTCCTTGCACATTCACTGATCATGTTGAAAGTATGCCAGAAATCTATTCACTGTGCTCTGATTTAATAGCATTCTTGAAAAAGCAATCGGATCTTTATTGCATGCGGGCAAACAAACACATGTCGCCCTGTTGCAGTGGTATAGTGGCTAAGGTACTCGGCTGCTGACCTGCAGGTCACGGGATCGAATCCTGGCTGCGAGGGCTGCATTTTCAATGCAGGCGAAAATGCTGTAGGCTCGTGTGCTAAGATTTCGGTGCAAGTTAAAGAACCCCACGTGGTCACAATTTCCGGAGCCCTCCACTACGGCGTTTCTCATAACCATATGGTCGTTCTGAGACGTTAAACCCCAGATATCTATCAAACAAACGCAGGTCAGAAATGCTATGCGAGGCTCTGAAAAAGAGTGTGCCGTCCTTAGAAAACGTGGTTTTCTCCAGTGTAGTAGCGTCTAGTTCATTCCGTTCTTTGAAAGTTCAATTTTATCCAAAAGAGACGAAAACTCTAGCGTCGTTAACCATCGTCGAAATGCTTCGGAATGAGTGCTGAAAAAGAGCCAGCATAAATTTTCTAGTTAAAAGGACTGCACACCTAACAAAGAAAGGTGAGTGAGTAGATGCTGTACGAGTGGGCGTTTGAGAAAGAGAATGCAGGCAGAGTGTTGGCAAAGAAGTGTTGTTGTGGGAAAGGATGCCAACGCAAAAAGAAGCTAGGCAACTTTGACCTGATAGTGCTGCGAAGGACGGTGCATAGTTTCTTTCACGGAAACGAGATGCCCACTGTCGCCAAGCTTATGCGCCACTTTGAAAAGGACAGAGAGTTGCCATCCATGTCGGCGGCAACTATGCACAGAACGTTAAAGTGTGCTAAGAAATGTGCCATGTTTGTGTGAATGTTAGGAAACTGTCGTATTCTCTTGTGTCTCTTTCTATTTCTTTATGCAGCGACATGACGATGCGTGAAAAACAAACCTGATGGCACAATAAAGACGCATGCCGACGATTCAGCTTTGTTCGTTTTATGCTGACAGTGTAGATCGTGGAAAAAAATCAGTGGCGGCATCACGTTATTTGTTTGACTGTAAAGGATAATTATTCACTATAATGCCTGCTATAAACATCCCCACAGTGGCTTGGGCGTCTGAGCAGTCAAGAGTCGCATGATTTGGGTAAGACCATAGTTATAAACCTCTGCGTCAAGGGCACTTCGCAGGTACAGACATTCAGGAATTATGTCACCATGCGTGCTTTTTTGGATATCACATTCTGGCATACGTCGTCATGAAGAAATCCCGAGGTGTTAACCATAAACAGCAGTGCTTTAAAACGACAAAATACTCCAAGTAAACAGGCGACCTTCAGATGTTTTTTTTTTCGGATTCCGCGAGGAGCAATGCCAGTAACGGACACCTTCTAAAAACCCAAATGAACAAACCCACTTCTTGAACACTGCAATGTGGTTCATTTGGCATGAGACAGCAGTAACAGGTTAACATTAAAAAAAAGTTTTAAAAATTTTCTCTTCACCCAACCGGATTTTGAACTTCGGTCCACTGAGACGTGAACGTTGTCGCGATGTGGGCACTCAACCGATAAGGCTACAGCTAATAATGTGCACGGATTAATACAGTGCGGAGGAACTCCACTTTGTGATTGGTTGAAATTGGCCTAGCCTTCGTAGTGCTGTAACCAGCTTGTGAGATGGAGTATGTTTGTAGTATATCAGTATGTTTATTCTTGATGTGTGCATGGGAGTACGTAAGGAATGAACCCCACTTAGACAGTGGCATAGGCCAAGTGTGCTTCGCGTTAATTTACACATACCAAAAGAGGAAAGTTTTGACAGCGATGCTGGTCTCATAGTAGAGTCTCCTTTTCAATGCTAGTCTCAGTCCATTTCCCTACTGGTCACATGCTGACAATTTCAGGTCTTTTGGTAACAGGTGGCAGAGGGTTCAAACCTGCTCAACCTTCTGCTGTGCCTACACCACTGTGCAGCGCATCTTTCAAAATGTCGAGGTTATAAACCCATCTATCCTAAGGCTTCATATGTGCACAGTGCACAAGTTGACGAGTAAAAGAAACGCAAAGCACTGTAAAAATTTTGAAAAAAATGTAGCACAGAAGCTAGTAACAAAGTTAAATTTATTACAGCCACACTTCAATGCCACAGTCACTTAACATTCGGCAGCCTGCACCCCGATTTCTAAAACAAGCATGCTATTATACACATGCCTGGCTACGAGTAGGGCTGCAAGCTTCTTGGCAACACACTAAATCCATCAGAAAGTGCCTTTTGCCTGCCCTGAACGGCACACAACTGTGAAATGCAGCAGGATTAAAACCACTTATGGGCGATCTGCACAAGTCATTGTTCACCTCCCAGCGACTGCCTGTGTTGAACGCAGGCTGGCTCTTGCCTCTGGCAACAAGGCCTTGAAGAAGCAAACAATTGTAGCAAGCACTGAAAAATGGCCATCTTTAGCGCTCCTGCTTGTATATAAAGTGCCCTCACAATCGGAATAATCTAAATCCAACAACCACAGCCTGCCTGCCTCTCATGCTCGTTGTAGTTTTACAGCAGCACTAGAACGTAGCTGCTCCTTTCCTAACCTGAGCTCAATGGCCAAGAAGATTGCAGCCCAGGCTACACGTCAGTGCCGGACTAAATTCGCAAGTCTAGTTCTATCAGGTTCGCTCAACCACACCAACCATGGCTGGACGAATGGTGCGGTCTTTGAGCTTGTAGCCAATTTTAGAAACTACGGCTACTGTACCGGGCTCTTTGCTTTCGTCACGGTGCACAAATATGGCCTGATGCTCATTGGGATCAAATTTCATTCCAACAGGATTGAGTTGTGTTAGTCCATGGCGCCGGAACACTGTCTGCAGTTGTGCCTGCGTCATGTCAAGGCCAGTGTAAAGGCTTTGCAAGTGGGGGTTGTCAGGGGTAATTGCTTCCTTGGGAACACTTGAAAGGGCACTACTAAGCACATCGGCAACATCTAGCAGGTCCTTGCAGAACTTCTGAATGCCAAATACACGGGCCTCTTCAATCTGCTTCTGCATTCGCACACGCAAGTTCTCATTCTCTGCCAGTGAGCGCTTGTACTTGTCCTGCACAAGAAATAAAAACATGCTGCATCATCTGCCACAGCAGACTGAATGATCAAAACGTTGCGCTACACAAATATTTTGCATAAGCCAAAAGATTGTGCAGTGATGCGCAGGCAAAAAAAGAGCGTTCAACACTCACCACAATGGCAACAGATGGTGCTGACTGACACTCCCCACGTTTAAATGCACATATATCCCCTATAAAGTGGGCGAGGGGAGGGGTGATGACAGCCACGGTAGCTCAGTGATAGAGCATCAGACATATTATTCGAAGGTCGCGGGATCAAATCCTGCCGGTTGCAAGTTACAATTTCATCCACTTTTTTTCTTCATATTTACATAACAATTACTTCTAATAACTTCCCCTATACTTCCTAAGCATTTTTGTTTGTGTGTTCTCACTAATATTGTCTCATAAAAAAACGAGCCCTTAAATTAACACTTTCCAATATGAACATACGACATTCAAAAGGAGTCAGATTAAGGCAAATCAGTTTTATAGAATCCCACAAGGTAGACAAAGGGTTATGAAATGGAAAATTGGCAACAGTGCAATGTGTGATACTAAGCTTTTTTTAACAATATATAGACACAAAAAACTTCGCCTGCATATAAGAAGGGCTCCGGTGGCTGCCTCGTTTAATTTTGAAGGAAAAGGTGAAAGAAAAGGCCAAAAAGGCGCTGTGAAAGAAAAGGCGAAAAGTGCAGTTTCCTTGGGCGTCCACCAAAGAAATAGATAAGCATTAGGCACCGCACACGAAGGAGGGCAGTCTACTGGTGCAGATAAAATGACTTGCCACTTTCTGTGATGAGATATGGCCACAATGCACCTTCAAATTTCATCACTCCCCTGTCACGGGAAATTCCGGACAGATGTGACAGAGAAGCTGCATTTTCTTGCAAACCGGTGCAGCCAGTTTTGATATTGCCATTAAAATTCAATGGATATCTCTAATTATGTGGTAATTTGGTGATTCACAAAAAATTGGGTAAAACAAATTGTCACTGACTACAACTACTTTATAGAAACTACCCTATAGTCATTAAGTATGAAGTAACGAGCATTTGATGATTCAAAACAATTTTGACTGCGGCAAGACATTTCCACTCAACATGTAGATAGTGATCAAAGACTACCGGATAACGAAGCAAAACTCGCATTGCACCACATGGTGCAAATGAAGCAGGCCTTCCACCCTGAAAGTACGGACGTGTTTTTGCATTTCACCTTTATCAAACACTGCACAAGTGCTAAGATCTCAGTGCAGGTAAACATGGAGAAGTTCATGCAACATTTAATTAAAACAGAAATGTCGCCTGCGGAATCTTGTGCAACAAGAATTACGTGAAAATATGTGACAACACTACACGAAATAAAATTGACATTCTTTGGTGCTCGAGCCTTCCTTTGATTTTTGTGTAGCTCATTTCAACATGTCAGAGATGATGTTATAAAATTGTGAAGCACCAAATAATAGACTTGGGTTTCCTTATGTCACTAAACGTCTGTGACGTGCCTGTCATGTTCAGTTCTGAAGCCTGCATTGCTCCCCTCCAGGCCTTCAGGCAAACATAAATGAGAACCAGTGTGTTCACTGTGTTTCACATCATATTTGAAAAATCTGTTTTGCCTAAAAGAAAAAAATAAAGAAGCACCCTGTATATATGTATACCCTGTAAATCAATATCAACTTTACTTAGCGAGACAGCTTGAATGCTTACGCATGCGCCGTATTCTCCCACTGCGATGCTATCGAAATTACTCTCTCTTGCTGTTTTTGTGCGAGAAACAAGACATACGTCTGTTCAAACAAGGCCCTGCATCCACACTCTTTCCAGAGCATGGCAAAGTTCCCTGGCTGGCTGATCTGTGGAAAAACTATTAAACTGGTTTCAGTGGCAAGATAACTTAGTCAGATGGTGACAACATTAAACAATATTTTTCTCTTAGATCGAGAAATTAGTCAAACTGTGTTTCGTTAGAGTTCTAACCACAGTGCTTGTACAAAAATCAAAACAGCGCGGAATGAGCCCTTACCAGCTGCTGCTGCTGCAATCTTATTTCCATGTGACACTGCCCCAAATACATTGTGGCAGAACTTCGTTGGGAAGTCTATTGAACCACTATAGAAGGGGAGTTCATGTGTGCCCATGTGACAAGGAACATTAATTATAGAGAACAGACAGTGATGCCAAGAGAAGTTATTAGATGTAAAGGTGAAAAAAAAAAAATGGACAAAAAGATAACTTGCCCCTGGCAGGATCCGAACCAGCGAACTTCGAATAACACGCTCGATGCCCCGAGCTACACTGGCGGTCATACCCTCATCCACTTTATAGGATACCTATACAGTATGTGCATTTAAATGAGGGAGTGTCAGTCAGCGCCGCCTGTAGCCCTTTCAGCGAGTACTCCACACTTGCTGAAATGATGTTCTTCGCATCATTGTCTATTAGTTCTCAGTATGATTGTTTATAACAAAGAAAACGAGCCCTTAAATTTGCACTTCTTTACGCCTGAAGGCACTTAAGACGCCTGAAGGCACTTAAGAAAACACTATACCGTCTTTCTACCCTTCTAGAGTTTTTTTTTTTTCCTTAGAAATGTGAATTACTGGGCTTGCTTGTCAAAGAGCTGAATTGCCATGTTGTCATCGCTGACAGATGCATACTAACTTGACCAACATTCGTGGCAAGTTATCAATCTAGTCAAATGTCCAGTGTCAATTCGTTCGCATGTTGTCAGTATTTATCACCACAAGCACGGGCACTTTACTCCCTCTTATATGCATTTCCTGTTAACTGTTGTTGGCAAGCGAAATGTAGCTCATGGCCCCTGCATTAAAATTTCGCAATGCAAACTCACAGCACTGTAAAGGGAACAAAAGCATACAAGCAAAGAAACGCACTATCTCCAAGAACAGAATGGCCAAGCCAGCGAAGTTCCCTTTGACTTCAAGTCCCACTAGGAGGTACGACAATGCCCACCCCCATGTTGGTGCTCTACCATAAGACCATGCCAGTGCTTCACACGAGCTAGTATTTCCTGTACAATGTCGTCCTTTATGAAAGAGAACACGTGTGCGCATGGCCTGGGCTCTGCGGCGGCTGCCTACAGGACAATCATCAACCGACAGAAAAAGAAAAGACAAGGCTTTTGGCATCATCTATTGGCAAACAAAACGAGTTATGGCCACTGGACAAGCACTGCAGGCAGCCACTGTAGAGAGCAAGTCACGCGATTGCATGTTCCCTTTCGTAAATAATGACAGTGTACATACGAGATCAGTTAGAAAAGTATCCGACTTTTTTTTTTTTTGCGAGCAGCTGATGTATTTGAAACAAGCGTGCTTGCATTAGCCAATCGTAAACTTTCATGCATGCATGAATTTTTTTCCCGCCTGCAAATTGCAACAGTCGCTGGGATGCATCATTTGAGTGAGGTAGTGCGCAGTGCTCTCATTGGTTTTTCATTGCGAGGAGAATGAAGAAGTGACTGGAGCAGCGCTACTGCACGAAATTTCGCCAGAAACTGGGGGACAGCCAAGTGGAAACCATTCGGAAGATCAAGACGGCTTTCGGTGAAGATGCTATGAGCCGCACACAGATAAAGGAGTGGTACAACCGGTTTAAGGTCAGCCGCACATCGGTGGAGAGCGAGCCACACTCCAGTCGGCCATCAACATGCCGAAATTACCAGCTCATTGCCGAAGTGAACACTATGGTGATGCAAGACCGTCTCGTGACTATCCGGAAAATTGCAAAAGGAATGGGCATCAGCCCATTCCATTATGACCGAAGATTTGGCCATGAAGAAAGTTGCGGCGAAATTCATGCGGAAACTGCTCACGGTGGAGCAAAAGCAACTTCCCGTTGAAATCTGACAGGACTAAAATTTCTGAAGCAGTGACCCTAACTTTATAAACACATCTGCCATCACATCCTATTCTTTTCCAGATTGACATATTACCAGTCTTCCAAATGTACAATTATAACGTTTGTGTTTTGTTTTTCAAGGTTTTCCATCGCACCATCATTATCGACATATTTCCTAACGTGTTGTTGAATAATTCCAATAAAACTAGATTCACGGTTGCCAATAACCTGTTATTACCTAAAGTTAGCACTAATGATAAAAAATTAGCATTGCTTTTTCATTGATATAATTATGGAATTCTCCATCACATGATATGAAAGACATAATCCACAATTATGTTTTAAGACAAAATTGAAAAAATTTTATTAAATATATAACCACTGCATTTTGCTATTTTTATAGCTTGCCTTGTTTTCTTAAAATGCTATTCTGAACAATTCGATACGTCCTTTTTAGTTGTAACACTTACGAAAAAGTTGCTCTTTTGTTGTTCACATTTCATTTCTTTCCTTTATGTTAACAAAGGAGGTCCCGCCTGCTATTTGTTACCTTACCTAGGGACCCCCTCTTGCATACTTACTTACAATGTACAGTAGACTCTCATTAAACAGAACCTGAAGGGACCAAGAAAATATGTTCCATTTAAGAGGAGATCCGTTTAATGAGAGATGACCAGGTGTGCAGAACACAAGAATGAAACCAATCTTGTAAGAAGCACTTGATTCATTCAAACAGCAGTTCTGTATAACAGATTTCCGCTCCGTTTACTGAAAGTCTACTGTATTACATTTCTGATGCCAATAAAGATTGATTGATTGACCATTATCACTGGTGATGAATCTTCTGTGTACGGGTTTGACCCCGAAACCAAACCTGAGTCGTCAAAGTGGAAGCATTGCATCTCACCAAGACCAAAGAAGGCCCGCTAAGTGCGCAGCAACGTCAAAGTGATGCTGGGTGCTTCCTTTGATTCCCGTAGTGTGGTACACCACGAGTACGCACCACAGATGTAATGCTGTGTGGCGCAAGAGACCTGACTTGTGGTCAACAGGAAAACTGGCGCATCCATCACGACAATGCTCCTGCACATTCCTCCCACTTGGTTCAGCCTTTTTCGGCGAAAAGTCAGACTTCTGAAGTTCAACAGGGTCCTTACTCTCATGATATGGCCCCCTGCGACTCCTGGCTGTTTCCCACACTCAAGAAGACATTAAAAAGAGAACGATTTCAGACAAGGAAGGACATTTATGGCTGCAACGACAGCTGAGCTAAACTCCATTTCGAAAGAGGCCTTCTCAGAAAGCTTCCAACAATGGCAGCACCGCTGGGAGGAGTGTGTAGTCCCAAGGGGACTACATAGAAGGAGATTAGGTTTCCAATGCTCCAATTATGCCAGTTTTTTTTTTTTTTTCTTCTACTAAAGGTCGGACAATTTTCTAACAGACTTCGCATTAACCCTTTGAATGCCAAAGGCGTACATGTACGGAATCGCTTGTATATTTAAAACACGCACTTTTTTTTATCACTTCTCTTGTTGGCATCTGCTAACACAATGCAGCAATAAATAAAAATTTTTTCTTTGCACTGAGAATTTTTTCCCTTTTTTTATACTGCATTACAGCGGTGTGCCAACTAATTTCGTTTTTGCAAAGCAACGTAACAGCTGTAAAATACGCAGAAATGTACAAAAACACTCACATGCATTCAATATACATGTTCAAGCTTAATAAGTAAATGCATCAAAGCACATCCAACACCATTTGATCATAAACTACTACTGATGATATTTCTGAATAAAGAAGACCAGGCTGAACCAGCAAAAACATCATCACTGGATTATGATGAGGCACTTCCTTTTATATGCTCATTATAGTGAGGAAACTACGACTACCTATTGTAGGTCACCATACTCGGTGACAACTCATCTTTTGAAGTGAAGACTACGGAGGCAGGGCATCCACACATGCGTGTTGCTCTGCCAGCAGTACAGCAGCTGTCGGCTGATTTTGGTTTTGCTCTCTCACATTGTTAACAAGTCTAGAAAATTGCATGTACGAAGAATGTTAATGGGAAAAATATTTTAATTGTATAGGCACTTTTTAGTGTCATATTGTGAGTATATTTTTCTCTAGAACTAAACAGCCCATCTGTGGGAACACACTGATCCACTGATGCCACGGACACTATGTTTACGTTAGAAAACAGCCATGCTGAAAACGCGGTGGTGTCAAAGAAATGGAAAAAAAGGAAGGCATTCTTGAAAGTGAACCAGTAACTGTATGTTACCTATGGCTTCCCACAAATGCTTAAGGCTCATAATTAATACAGTAGCATTTATTTCAGAAATGCCAATGAGAAAATTGCCAGTAAACTTAAGTACTGTAGCTTCCACAGAGCTGTCGCTTTCACAGAGCTGCCAAGAAAAGTTGTTGCCGAGCACAGTTAGCATTGCAGTTATTATTAATCACAACAACCACTTTCGCAATGATAACAAGTGCCAATGCGCTCGCCATGCTATCTACGCAGCTCGTGTAGTGTTCCTGTGACCAGCAGCACCCTATGGTGGTGCGCTGAGCGGTCATCACAAGACGGAGCCTCTTTCTAGTGCTGCACGACACACCACGATCACAGCAAGGGAGTTAGAAATGTGCTTGTGATAATAATGTCAGTATGAGCACAAACTTACGTCAATTGTCTTGATTTGTTCAAGAAGCTTGCGATTTTCTTCTTGACAAGCAACTAAACTAGGATCAGCTGCAGGCTTCTCTTCTTTGGACTCAGCCTCCTGTTCATTAGGGGGTGCTGTAGTGGCTGTTGAAAAGAGAAGTCTGGAAAGCAAATCAGTGCATGATCATGTGAGCTATCAGTTTGATGAATCAAAAGTTAATGCTAGCTGAAATGAAAGGCAAAAGAAAAAACAAGCCCACCTATGCACAAGGTGGTTAGACAGCATTTCGGAAGCCTCAGAGAAACGTCAAAGAGATTTTAAAGAACTTGTAGTAAAAGGGGTACTGACACAAAAACTTTGGCTTCGCGCTTTTCTGATGCAATATGTTGCTGTGGGCCTCTTAGTCATGACACGACACATCGTTTGCTGCAGCACACGACGGATGATTAATTACAGGGTCCTCATTATCGACCAGTTTCAGTTTGAGAGAGCTCCAAAAGCCGAGTGCTACTATCGCCTCCTAGCGTTTGCAGCTCTTGACCATGTGAGCACAAAGAACTGCGGCACACTTCCGCACGGTTCGCATCAAAGATTACTTTCGAATAGAAAACGGAACTGCAGTGTTGTCGAACACAAAACAGTCAAAGCATACACCATGGCCATGCAGTTGCAACCAGCCACTGAGAAGTATAGACTGTGGGAACAAACGCGGCTAAAGAAAAATGGCGGCTATGACGTCATCATAACTTGCTTTATTGACTGCAGCCTGGTGGCGGGAGGGAAGTAGGGGCTCCCCAAAGGGTCCCCTTCGAGGGTGTCAATGGCATGATGAAGTTGAGAGCTCGGGCAAACTTCAAAAATAAATTAAAATACCTTTCAAGCCATATTCACAGTTGATATTTTGCAGATGATACACGAATATTCACGGGAATCAACCGTGAAAATTTGTGTTAGTACAACTTTAAATAGACTAAGGAAGAAGTTCTGGGAAATCGGAAGCTTGAAGGGATTAAAAAACTTTTTAGTACAGGGTATTGTGGGCGGCGGCATATCAAGAGGCGAATTATTCAAGGCTGCAACTGCAGCCTTGAAAAAAGAAAAGTGCACATCTTGAAACGTTGGATCCAGAAGCATTTCGCGTAGACAAATTTTCCCTCTCTCGCTCTAAAAAGGTCTCAGTGCTTCTGTCATTTGCTTATGATGCCATCAGTAATTGCTAGCAACTCAATGGTACTTAATGTTATTATTATACACTATGCCCACAGTATTCGAACTTCACAAAGGAATTTCAGAAGACTTGGTAAGGCCCCTTACCAGGTTCCACTTCAAGTACTGGTAAATCACTAGAAGTAATAAGGTACCACCAGGAGAGTGTTTTACCCCCAAAAATTAAAAAAATTGGTTCATTACTGAGCATGTTAAAAGAAATCAAGCTGTTCCATTAGTATGCCTCTGGGAGGTGAGTTTTATTGCCAAAGTGGACACCCTCTCCCTTTTGTTAGGCTAGCGCCTGAAATCAGCAATACTCCCTTATTCTCTCTCAATGTGTTTCTTATCCCCATACTCTGCGAGTGTTCCGATTAAGATGTCCTTATTGAGACAGTTATCATGCACTCCTCCCCCATTTCCCTATCTTTCCCCTCCTGCATTATTGTCTTCGATTCTTTCCTTTTTAAATTAATAGAAAATCACTCACTCCCTTGCACTATCTAAGTGCTGGAGGAAAATGAGCACATTATATTGATAGACCAAACTTAGCCTCCTTTTTTTTCGTCTTTACTATTTTGCTTTTAAGCACACTTGCAGTAGCAGCATAGAACACTCTACATACACAACTGTAGTACATCCCTGACTGTATGCCATAGTCAGGGATATACTAGAGACGGTCTGGCTCAAGCTTACTATAACAGATTGGCTGTGAACATTCCAGGGTGTGTCTGCGACACAGGTATAAATGCAACTCTCTCTATATCAAAATACAGCACTCGCAAAAAGGAGGACGCTCAGCATCCTGTTTCACATTTTGCTGACATTTGCATCGCACAGGCATATAACAATTTTCAGACACAATCTCCATGTAATAATCTAATACACCGTGCTTTTTCTCTTGCCAATGGCCAAACCAGTGGAGAGACTCTGTAAACTACACAATTTATACTACACACAAAAGAAACTAATGTTCAGTCTTTGACAAAATACTGCGGGGAACACAACTGCATGCAGCTGAGGCGGCCACACATTAGAGTAAACACATGCAGTGGCAGTGATTAACAAGCATGGCTTCATGTCTAACATTTTTTGGACTATGCTAACTTGCCCCACCCCCTCCCCATGCAATAAAAACAGAATTTGCTTGCAGCAGAGACTACTGCTATGGCAATGAAGTGTTGCATTTGTGTCTCGCATAAAAACCAACAGCACTTATACCACCTCAAGCTTAGTGCACAGCATCACTGAATCCAGTAAACATTTCCATTGGCACACCCGAATATTGCCGCAGACAAGAAAATGCCACACCTCAGAGCATCAGTGCAAGTGTGGTTTCCTTTGATTGCGCACGGCCATGCGTTTTCATACCCCACAATTTTGTTGGGGAGTGTACAATGCTGTCCGGTGCTCTGTAGATGCGTGAGTGCCCACTTCATCCCGCAGGGCAACGCTTAGTGGTTGCTACAGTGCTTGAGACTGTCTGTCGAGGAGCACAGCATGCCCAACAGCTTTTCACATGTAGTGACATTAATGAGTGCCTTAATTTAACCTCAACGTACATTTTATGGCATTGTGACTCTTGCTCCACAATGATGCAACAGATTAACACATATGGGTTGATAATGCAAGCCCACACATTTTTCAAACTGGTGTGTGGCAGAGCGTAGAAACAATTTCAATGAATGGCATGAGCTAACTGGGCAGGTGCTTTTGCAATGAATAGAATGTGCTAACTGAAAGTTAAAGACAGCGTTATCAATTGACCATTTACGCAAATCTCCACGCTGGCCTTCCTGCAAAGTTGTTTTCCAACCAAAAGGTCTCGTTCCCAGACTGATTTTCTCACTCATTGTGTTTTTACCTTCACCCCACTCCCTTCTTTACAAACAACAGGTGTCTCGGCAACCATGCGATCTGAGGGTTCGTTCAAGGTGGGACAACCACAGTCATTCTTGAGGGAAAAAGTTTTGTCACACTTGCGTGTCTTCACTGGCATAGAAGTGGTAAAAGCACAGTGAGCAAGAAAGCAGTCTGGGCACGAGAGTTTTTTTTTTGTTGTTGTTGTTGAAAAACAACAAATGGCCAAATCGCTGTAAGTTGTGGAGCTATGATGAAAGTAGGGATCCTAGCACTTAGGTCAATTTCTTGGCTGTTCGCATTACCTCAAGTCAATAAAACACAACTATTTTTCGATATGTGGTTACAAGTAACCAAATGCATATATAATTCATGCAGCTAGGCATACTTTTTTTTGCCAATTCAAAATAATTTTCAGCTGCTTTACACTCAAGTTCACAACATGACATACAAACTTGGATTTTACAGTAATGTTTTAATTGGTAAAATTAAAAAATAACACCAACTAGAGTGCTTTCCGTGAAAAACTAATGTTTCAGGCTTCCATACAGTAGCCTTGTTCACTTACTGAAACCCATACATTTACTTTTTTTTTTTTCGTAACACCATTTTGGTCGGCGTTTCAGTTTGATTTCTATCCAGAAATCACTGCACGACTAGACAAGATTTCATTCAATTCTCGATTTCTGTTTTATTAGTGCTGAATTTGAGTTAATAGTGTTATACATTTTAGGCAAGAGGTGCTTTCAGTCAATCCCACAAAAGTAACAAGCAAAGGATCTGTCACCACAGTCTGCTCACAACTGAATTTCCCAAACCTATCTACACTTTATTTATTCAGTAGGTCACTACACTTTGCAATACGAAACAAATGTCCTCCATCTAGTCTTTTTCCAATTCACTATTACCCCGTTGTTTTTCATGACTATGTAGAAAGTTCTAACACTCGATTTCATTCACTGCTGCTGTTACTGATGGTTAGGTTAATGTGTTACTAGTGGTAACACTCTTCCCACAGCTGCAATAACATGCCCTTATATTCTGCGGCGTAGTTAATTCCGGATCGTTCGCTCACATAGGTTAGTAAACTATTAGACGCCAAGAACGCGATATCGAAAGCTATCGCACGTTTTGTGATAAATATGTTTTGAAACACGACGCAAGAGTCTGAATTCACGATTAGGCGGCGATATCGTGTTGCGCACCTGTGGTGCATCGTCTAGCGAACGGACGCCTTCCCTTGTTCAAATAGGAGCGCAATAATAAACGCGAGGCGTGCTCTTAGTGCCACGCCAATGCAAGCTCCCTCACAGACCGGTGAACCGATTGGAAACGATAACTTTCAGCACGTGACTGAAACTACGGCCACGCGTGCTGGCACCGCAAAAAGAAACTGAAACTTCAGATTTAACAGCGGAGCGGCACTCGCCTCGCAGGCAATCCGTAAGACATGCACAGTGATAAACTTCGCTCCACCAAGAAAGTCACCCGGCGTTGGTCGCAGTACGAACCAACTCAATTGCATCAGCGTGCACATCTCTGCGTTAAAATCAGCGAGTTACTAGCTTTGTGACCGTGCACTTTGTGCACACTGCAAAATTCTACCGCCCAACTCACCTTGAAGAGAACGACGCGTATGATTTTGGGGAAACATAGGAGCTAAACCGAAATATTTGCCGAAGCATGGATGAACACATGGTAGCGTGGGGCGCCATTTTGCCAAATAGTGACGTCACAGAACAGCTATATGTGACCAACGCCTCCTAGATTTCTTGTGCCTGCCGGATGAGCGCGAAACGCCGGTCTTTTACAGCGACGCTGCCTACATAGGTGTATGTAGGCAGCGCCGCTATATGGAGAGGGTCATGGTTCCTGGGCTGACGTTCGGCAATGCGGTCTTGTGCATGAGATCAGGAGTTCAATCAAGATTAGAAATTAAGCAACGTGGAATAGGTAGGCTTCCATTAGGAGCTCACGGGAATACACCAAATCAGGGAGTACAAGGTGATATGGGATGGGCATCATTTGAGGGCAGGGAAGCTAGCAGCAAGATAAAATTCGAGAAGGGATAGAGAGAAATAGGGGAGGAGCGTTGGGCTAGGAAGGTTTTCAGCTACTTGTACATGAAGAATGCCGATACAAAATAGAGTAAGCGAACCAGAGAATTGACTGGTAAATACTTAGAAAACAGCAGGTGGCCAAACCAAAAAGAACTATCGATTAAGAAGATGAAGGAAGCCGAAACTGATATGTGGAGAATTGGAATAATTAAGAAGTCCGCACTAGAGACCTATCAAACTTTTGAGCAGGAAATTGCAAAGGAAAGAATCTATGATAATACTCGGAGTAGTTCTCTACTGTTTGAGACCAGCACGGGAGTATTGCGAACCAAGACATATCGGGCCAAACACGAAGGGGTAGACACGGTATGCAGTGCGTGTGGAGAGGAAGGAAAAACTGCCGAACATTTGATAATGTTCTGTAAAGGGCTTCACCCTATAGTTCAGGATGATGGCGCAGAGTTTTTCAAAGCACTGGCGTTTAGGGACACGGAGGGCAAAATAGACTTTAAGCGGGTAGACCAAACTAGAAGGAGGTTATCTGATTGGTGGCTAAAATCAAGGCACGAATGAAAATTAAACCCTTCACTGCAAAGTACGAATCCTGAACCTCTCTATTTAAAGGGAAAAAAGTAGATAAATCTAATGATTAGTTCACTAAAAATTACGGCTAGGTGGCAATAGCCGCCGCCCGATTTAAAGGGTACAGCCACATTTATCCATTTATCTAACCATCCAAGTATCTTTGTACTTGGCCTTTGAGATTGGCAATTTTGGCGTTTGCTACTAACTTCAGAAGATGCCTTGTATTTAAAAAAAAAATGCTTGTTGAATGACGGTGTCACTTACTTAGGGTTAATTATAAATACGTTTACGCTTTTTAAAAACTTTTTTACGTTATTTTTGTTGCATATAAGTTCCAAAAACGTAAAAACCTATTTGAAGACACTCCTACTTGAGTGGCGCCACCACCGTAGTTCCGACGACCACCGCTTCCAAGTGACCGCCGATAATCCGGCAGGCACAAGAAATCTAGGAGGCGTTGATGTGACGTTCGATCCAGAAATCTCGAATCGCGCGAGACTGCGCTGTCGCATCGCTCACTGTTGTCGCGTCATCAAGTGTCGTATCTGAAAACTAGAAGAAAGTTGAATGCTTAATTTTTCTATAGATGGCGGCACAAATGCCTTTGCAGTAAGGTCCCTAGATGAAACAAGGTAGCGTCACTTATTGTTCTCGAGCCGTCCTCCTCACTCTCTCGATTACTCCTCTTTTTCTCTGCCATCCGCGTCTGTAATTGGTGCATTACTTGCACGTGATCTTGCAAATGGCTGGTGGTGTTATTTAGTATTATGCAAAAGGTTCAAAACGAGTACGCATGCGCAGATGGCTCCAGCCGGATTCTCGCCGTGACCAAAGACAAAATCGTAGCCAGAACATAAACTGAAGAGGAGGAGCGTTTCGGTGTGCGCTAAGTCGACCAAGATTGTTTCACCATGCTCGTTCAATGCAACATCTGCGTTTTTCAGCAATGCTGCGTTGCCGTAAACAACAGAAAATGGTTTCGCTCTCTTCAACTTACCTCGTGCTTTCCGAGATGAAGCGCACCATGAAGTGCAACTATGAACCATTTCACGCGAATGCTTTCGTGCAACTTCGTCAACGTATGTCGACGCGGATCTGCGAAGCGAGTTCACTTGTCGGTTTTTATTGAAACGCCAGGCGCGCGTCTAATGCGTGTCTAGTGCATGCCAGTTGGTACAAATACATGTGGGTATGCACGTATACAGAGCAGCTGTAGGTTGTAATCAACGCACCTTCAGAAACATTTCACTCTTGACCAGTTCCCGCTTGAGCCGAAACGCGCTGCTTCGAGACACCTCACCAGTAGAACTCTCACTTTTCAGGAAGTTCCCAGCACCGCATCAGAATCACTTGGCATCACGATTGTCCAAATGGGCACATTTAAAGAAAAAAATGTCATCGCAGTGCTGCTGGACGAGTGTTCGTACCAGTCTGGTCGTAGTTTTTTTTCTTGCGTGTGCACAAGCCGGTTGTAATCAATCGTCACAACGTCACGCCCTGTGGCCACTTACACGATCCAGCAAGAAGCACGTTCACTGTGTCACAGCACGAACAAAACACAATCGGAGAAGTGGACTAGTTAGAACTGGACGAAATACCGTGGCCGTGGAACTAAAATGTACTACGCCGCACGCGAGACGCCATGGCTAGTGGTGTAAAGTATACAACTGCACAACGTTGCCGGTTGAGTAACGCACATCGCGCTTGCTCTTGTGTTGTGCCGTTTATGTTCATAAAAGTAACTGTTTATTCTACGTCTTATTTCGTTACATTTTGTTTCATTTACATCTATTCACCGTAGCAACGGAACCCAAACATTCGCTTTTGAATGAAAGTTTTAAACCTTCTAGGGGGCGCTTCAGGAACATAGGCGAAGAGGTAAGGGAAAGGTGTCGCTACCTTAGAAACTTGTTTTATCTAGGGACCTTACTTTGCAGAGAAATCGCACGGGTAGAGTGTACAAGGTAAATCTAAATAGGCCGCGAAAGTCAAAACAAAAAGTGGTCTGAAACCCATTGCGACCATAGAGTTTTATACAATAATACCTGAAACTCTATGTAATGCGACCAAGAAGGTTCTATACTATGTCTTCTGGAGTGGAGGTGCGCCCCGATAAGTGACGCCGGTAACCGCCATATTGGAAAAGGAAAGACTCGGAAGCAGACGACAAAGCGCGCTTCGTAGCTCCGCCCTCGCAGTGCCCTTTTGGAGACTGTGACATGCTTTCGTACAGCAGTTAAAGATTTTACAAGGCCATGTTGACTTCGTGCGTCGCTAATGGCTGCAGAAATCGCATCAAGAAGACGCCTGGGACCACTTTTCACGTGTAAGTATTCTCGCTTCGTTCGCTGACGATCGCCAGTTTTTTTCGCGTATGCTGTTAAATTAGAAACAATATCAAAGGTGCGCTCATGTAATACATGTTATAGCTGTATGCAAGGTAACTTGAAGCTTTAAATGCTCGCTTACACGACGTCGTTCATGAGTTCTAAGTTTATGGACGAAGCACTTGCGGTCTACGCCTGTACGTATCAAACATTGGAACGATGAATGCCCTTTGAATTCCAAGTTTTCTGGTGTTGCCTTACAAGGCAAGACTGACGGCGTGCATGCATATTTTTTTTGGCGAGTGAATATCGAATTAGGTGCATATTTATCGAGGAATTCGCAAACGCAGAGATTCATTCCATGCTGTGATTACCCGCGTTACAGGTTTCCAAAAGACAGTGCGCTGCGTTCTGCCCGAGAACGTGCTGTTCGAAGTTTGAGGCCTACGGACGGTGACCACCTTTGTTCTATTCACTTTAAAGAATGCTGCTTCGACAGAACGGGGCAGACAGACTGCGGCCTGACAGTGCACCTTCGATTTTTCCTGCTTTCCGAGCGTATCTGGAAAAAACTGTTAGTTTCTTCCTCCTTGACGTAGCTTCAATAGAATGTAGGCACAAAAATGAGCAATTGCGTCTAAAACAAGATGAGACACCTTTGAAATCCGTTCTATCTTGCCGACGTAACCGAAACCAAAAAGATAGATGAAGTGACCAAAATGAGTGAGTGGCGTTATATCAAACATCGAGCTACCTCGTTTCTAGGCTCTGAAGGCTGCGCTTGTCATGACAGCACACGTCGCCAACGGAACTTGACAAATATTATGCAGAACTAACGCCACTGCAATCGTTCTTTCAAAGGGTTCATTTGGGGTACGTCTCCTGGAGTTTGTCGGTTGCACGCGACATCGGTGCTTCGGTTTTCGTTCCACCTGTAAACTAGTTAGAATCCGATTACTCCAGAAAAATTACTGGTGACTGCCAGTTTACTTAATTACCTCTCTTTTCGAACTTTAGCTGAATTATTTCAACTTCCTTATATGTATATATTCTCTGGTAATCTACCGACACACACACAAGCACATATATGAAAGAGGCGAGCAAATGTCGTGTTCCCCTTGATCTTCAGTATCTGCAGGCACATTTCTTAAAACATCCAATATATACTGCAACCCTTTTGTACCGCAATAGTAGTATTCAAGGGACCATAGCAATAGTGCGCCAGCAAGCTCGATATGCGAAGCATCCCTCGACAACAGATTGATCTGAAAGCGTGCAGCTGACAGTGGGTGCATGAAATAATTTGTTTCATAAACAAGAAGAGACATTTATTAGTTAGTGTAACCTAAAAGTGGTTTCCACCTTAATTTTTTGTCGTGGAACTGCAAACCGACGAGCATATTCCACTGCAGTCTATGACGCTTCCGCCTTGTTTTTCCTCTAGAAATATGGCCGCCGGCGGTTTTTCTTGCTCCCGTTGGCGGCGGCCGGGACTATCACTCCAGATGTTCTAAAGACATTAACAACCGCGTGACGATGGGAGCGCGACTAGGAGAAGACGGGACAAATAGCAAAAAGAAAAAAATATATTGACACGTTTTTTTTTCAATAATTTTATTTTTTTGCAAAAAGTTTGTAGATTACTTTAATGAAGCTTTGGTTTTTTGGTATGTGATTCAGCGCACATTTTTGTTTACTTGGTTTTAGAAACAGTGGGTTCATGCAGGCAGTCTGGTAATATGGGCCAACGGATGTGGGGGGTATCCAGGTCAATGCCTCTTGTATTAAAGGGACACTAAAGTCACATAACAATTTACGTCAGAGTGAAAGCTCAATGTATGAAAACATTTAAAACGACAATATTTTCAACAACAGTGCCTTACTTATCGAGAAATTAAGGTAAATGCACAAGAACACAAGTGCCGCAGTAGGACATTTTAAAAATGATCCCGATGACATCAGACGGACCATCTACAATTAATCGCTAATAATCGATCTAACTGCACTAAATAAGAAGTCTTGCGTGCATCGAAAGACGCAATAAAATGCTGCTTGTTCGTTTCTGTTTCATTCATTGAAAAAAGAACCGCTGGGACGTTATTATGGGGAATGGTGCGGGTGGTTTAAAAATTAAATTTTTGCGGGGTTACACGGGAAGGGTGGTGCTATCTAGTGGGGTGCAGTTGAAACAAAACCTCTGTTCTCTCGAAGCCAATGGCGGGAAATTGATCAATGGCCGTTGTTGCTGCTGTGGCTCCCGTTGCTTTTGGTCTGCTGCTACTAGCGCAGTAAAGCCGGGCAACGCTGTGCACGGCAACAGTGACGTGAGCCGGTCCGGTCAGTCCCCTCCTAAAGGCGGGTAATTTGAAGTGCACTAACCTGACGTGGACCACTAAAACGTGATATCATTTAAAAATAGGCCTTTCCTTGGCACAGAAGTAACACTACGAGTATTCTCAACCACCATTTCAACAAACAATGTTGACTTAATAGTTGCCTTTAGTGTCCCTTTAAGATGCCTGATGAATGGCTCATGTTGCCAGCGGATTCGTCTTGCCTTCATTTTTGAGCAAGCGCGTCGCAGTGGCGCTCATGACCAACACTACTATCACGGCGTTTTTTTACTTGTGGCGCCAAAGGGCAACGTTTATAGATACTTTTTTTTTATTTTTGAACCCCTCCTTTCGAGGCGGGCGTGATTGGTTCCTATATGTTGTGTGAGGGCGCTGCAGTCTAACTTTGCGCCCAAGTAACTGGCTGCTTCCCACTGGCTTCACTGCCGATGCAGTTTCGTGCGTTCCGTGCTGGTGTTCGGTAGCATAATTCGACGCCTACAGTCACGAAGATACTCAGACATCCACGAAGTAGGAAACTACCCGATTGTTGACATCACGGGCACGATCTAAGCATTGACCACGTGCGGACACACCGGGCACATGTCTCCCGAGGTTAATTTTATTGTTGCTGCTATCCCGTGCGACATAGCTCAGACCCTCCGGACAGCATAACGATGTGTTTTGTGACCGGGCGCCCCAGCGGGTAGAGGAAAAGCCCCTAAAAATGCCACTTCTCCCCGCTGCCCGACCCGCGCTGTTAATGCAGAAGTGGGAAAGATCCATGGGAAAGTCTGGGAAAGACGCGCAAGGTGGACGATGTTTACTTTCGAGAAAGCGACACCCTGAAGAGATTGGCATATCATAAATTGAGAAGCCTAAACCGACCAAGGTGCATGGGCATCGAGGAGGGATGGAGTTCCGACTATTTCCGAATTTTCCAGTGTAATTGTTATGAAACCAAATAAAATAATAAATGGTACCTGTACAACAATTATCTGCTGCTGCCTTGAAATCGGCCGGAATAATGCCGGCAAAAGGTCCCCGCTCCTTCGGAGGACTCCAGTTTTCTGAGCGATTGAAAAAAAAAAGTGTGCTTCAACTTCCCTGCAACTAGAGTTCGGCGGTCCTTGAGGAAGCGGGAAAACCTCCGGTGATAACCTTCTATAACTCAGAATTCACAGATTACATCTACTGGCACAGAAAAAGAAGAAAATATGCCGCAAAGAAATATTCATTACAAGGACTGTGTGGGTATGACTGGTGCTAACAGACGTATGTGTGTCTTGTGTTATTTTAGCGGTTACAATGAAAAAAAAAACAGGACAAACAAATTCGGCAGATCCCACGTACCTGAGAATCGACGTTATGCGAAGGGAAGGTGACCGTGTAGCATTTTTTTTATTGAGAGACACGTCATGAAATGACGCTAAATATATGTACAAATGTTGCATGCATAGACGCATGTTGAAGAGTTTAAGGTATTTATATAACCAGTTGTTCGCACTTGCACAACGATGTCAACAGGAAGATGCGTATTAGCAACACCAGAAGCTGATATAAAGTACTGATGATCTCGATTCGACAAATAAAGTTTATGTTCTTCTTCGCGAGGATGCAGACCCTGGACACTGCTGCATAACTCAATTTCAGCGCATGGCAACTACCCACAATGGACGTTAACCCGTCGGGACGGCTGTATGAAAATAGTACATATGTAATGTTTATAAACTTGGGTAGGCAGCACGGCAGCCACTATTAACGTTTTGTGAAGATTAGCGTCTATTTGAAAATTAGTTCCGAGACCTGGCGTAGATCTGTGGTAGAATGCTTGACTGCCACGCAAAATTCTTGGGTTCGATTCCTGCTGGGACCCTGAAATTTATTACTTGCATTCGTCGGGGGATCAATGCTGCCTATGTCAGGTTTTTCTTAACACTGACATTTATTCTGTGCCTTCGTTGGGTCGACGATATCGATGTCGGGTATTGCTTAACGCTCACGCATTAAAATGGTCCGTGTGTGTTCGCGTCGTTCGTGGGTAGATACTGTCAGTCACCTGTGGCATATACCAGCATGCACATACCCACCCGTGCGTATGTGCCACTGTCTGGCGGGAAGTGTTTGACGATGTACGCGACGGGATTGAGACATTATTCATGTCTTGACCAGTGCGTCATATTCGTGAAGCCATCATACACTCCCATGCTAATTTTAGTTAACGCCAAGTTAAGGGGGTGACCACGAGAGCACCAAAACGTAAAGGGATAGATAGATAGATAGATAGATAGATAGATAGATAGATAGATAGATATGATCAATGTCGCCGAAGTTCGCTAAGAAATGCTTCGCATTTAAAACAACCAAGCACAATGAGGAGATTGCAACTAGCGAATTGAGGAAACGCTTGCCACCGCCGCTCGGGAACGGAGAAAACTTGGGATACACTAGCTGAGTGAAAAAAAAACAACAACAAAGACTGCATCCCCAGCTACTCTCACTGATATAGTTGAAGATTTACCTGAAGTGCAGAAAGTGTCCCTCCACAGTACATCCATCATGCAACAAGCAAAATGACCGAATGGGTATAGGTGCACAACAGATTGTTTTACGCTTTCTTTGCCTCTCACAAGCCCAAATTGTTACAAGAATTTAGCCATGCGCTTGTTTGAAATGGAAATTTGAATGCTCGTTACTAGTGTGTGACAGTGACAAGCGTTTTTGTGTCAATACACTGATGTTTTCCTATTTTCACAAATTTAGCATTTTTAATGATCTTAATTATTATCCACTCTGATGCCCATAAATCTGAATGCTTCAGCAGAAGAAAGTGCACCGGCTTATACCAGCTCAACAGAAAAATCGTGTCGTTTCAGTCAGATTACAAATGTGGCTGATACCTCACAGCAATGGCTCGGTTTCAACTCCCTTCAGGGTACGGCCCGCCGAGGTGTTCTTTGCTGCGCAAGTTAACGTGCACATAGTCGAAGATCCCTACGCTTAGACTCGCAAAAATAGCTTCTAAACAACTAAGCTGGAACCAGGTGAGTCGCAGCTTTTACCGCGGCTTCGGTAAGACGTTTGTGATACAACTGAGCTCTAAATTTTGTTTCTACTACTTGGAAAAAAAACAAGAAGCTACAGGGTGGTAAAACGGCTCTTTATTCGACAAATGCTCGTTTAGCACTACGCTACATGAGATATTATTTTCACCAAGAACCTGGAAAGACGCAGCACACGCACTTAGGTTCTCGTTATATTCCTAGTGCCTAAACCAAGAAGTTGCGGTGCTGTGTAGGCACTGCTTACCGGCTGCACCGTGCCTGGCTGTAGCAGACGACCCTCGTTTGCTTGGCGCAAAGTTGGCCTGCAGCGCCGCGGTGGCGGGAACTGCAGCCGGCCGCCTGCTCCCCGAAGGTGAAGCGGAGAGTTCCGACACTGAAAAAGTATCTATAAACATTGCCTAGGTGCGCGTCACTCGAGGGTTATTCGAGATCTGCAACTATACATGACTATTTATGAGGCTATGTAAAATGTCGAGTTGTTGCACCGTCCACCACAGGTGACGCTAAAGACCAAGAATAATCGAAAATAAAGGAGGCAAAGAGTGTGGCAGCTGTTTTTGTTCTCACGCGGCAGGCATCTAAATAGAGGAGGTGTTGATCCAGGCGATATGCTATCAGAGCTTGTGTTTAGTTCAGCGTGATCTTAGGTTTGGCGCATTAACAGGGCAACAAGCCATCGCTCACTTTTCCGTGGTGGTTTCATGTGTACCTTCAGAAGTTTACTTCTTTTTGTGTGCATTTCAGAGCTCAACTAGCTCACAGATTGTGTAGATAGCGCTCCTGTGACTGCCGACTTGATAAGATAGGTGCTTGGGCTAGTTGGTGATTGGGAATCAACATATTTGCACAGCGCAAGACTACGAGTAGTTACGACATAACTACAAAAGAAGAGACAAGGACAGAAAGATCGCTGTCCTTGTCTCTTCTTCTGTAGTTACGTCGTGACTACTCGTAGTCTTTTGCTGTGCAAGTATGTTGACTGCCAACTGCTTTCGCTAGCACACGGTTGGCGTGCCCTCGCCTTTGCTGACTGTGAACGCCACAGGCTCAGACGCTGTACTCTACGGCTGTAAAAGCTCTATTTTTAAAGCTGCTGTCTCGGTGCAGTGGTTTTCAACGATTGGGCAACGTGAGTTTTCGAACTATTATGCAATTGTGCTCGTGAACAGTTGTCTCACAATTGCCTCTGCGAAGTTTCTCGTGCATATTGCAAGTACGTCATTTGGCCAATAAAACAACTTTGCTTCCCCAATCTTTATTATTTTTGTTTTTCTCTCTCGCATGCAATTAGCGAAACATTAATATGCCACAATAAAATCGCGTAATAATAAAGGCACGTAGCAGGTCAGCAATTAAGGGAAAAAATCAAGCTCGCGCCATATAGGGCAAATGCACGACGTCGCTACCGCTGCCGGTTGTAACGTCATATTTTACTTTTTTGTTGTTAGTTGTCCCCTCCTCACGTAGATGGTGATGGTGGCAACGAGCCACCGACTATTGGATCCATGGGTTTCTACGGAAGTTACGCTACCAATTTACATATACCTCGGAGTGTACTATAAGTGTTGAGTGGCGTGACTGAACCTCGCCGCCTGATGCCTCCCGCGTTGCCCGTAGCAGCGGCGCTGCAGTCTGTCTGTCTGCCTGTTCCTCTGTACATTTGTCTATTTGTCCACCGAAATGATACCCCAGCGGCCGAAATCCAACCCTTTCCGCAGCGCCCACCAATACTGCTCAAGTTTCAGCGTTCATACTTGTGCTCTTGTCAATTAAAAACAATTATTGCGCATATCTGAGACACAATAACAACACGTCAATATTCTACATGTGTGTCTTTATACTGGAGAAGGCATACTATAATTTTAAGGACTGTAGCGTTTATCACGCTGCACTGACAATGCAACGCTATATGCTAGCTATGCACAAATAGGCGAGTGTTTCCGACGCTTTGCTAAGCCGACACGGCGGTGCCACCTGCCCGTCGCTTTGCGTTCTACACCGTATTGCCTCCGAGACATGTGCGCAAGCCTTCCTTCGTTTTCGAAGATAACTGCCAGACATCGCCCATGTCTCACGTGCCTCGATGCGCTCGTTCGCCTTCGCTGCACGGATCGAAACACTCTAACGCAGCGCCTACAGAATACAATTTTCACCGATTTTCTCAGGCAGAACAACAAATACACATTTTTTTCACTCTCTCCAGACACAATACTACCGTCTTTCGACGACATTTGCAGTGAAACATGCAAATGCGGGGCTAATTTTTTTATGCAGATTTTTTCATTGCTGCCCATCATTCATGTCTAACACATGATATCATAACCTTGGAAGTAGGGCACGCTAATATACTGAATTTGATCTTCCTAAAAGTTCTTGTGAGAGATCGAAAATTATGTAACGCGAAGCGTTTCTTGGCGATCTTCAGCGACTTTGAGCGTATCTATCAAGCCGCTTATGACTTTTAGCTCTCCTGGCCGTTTCTGTAATGTTATCGATAGCGAAATTTGTATGTGATAACATGACTGCATGACGAGCATAAGTGACTAGCCATAACATGAAAATCATGACACGTACGTCATGGATGTCATAATTTACATTTTATGGCCTTGCTGTTTTTGCGGTGGTTTCGTTTACATGACATGTTGCTAAACTGGTATAGCATAACATGACTGTATGAACACAAGTGACAGACCCTAACGTTGAAATTATGACGTGCTTGTCATGTAAGGATATGACTACATGCCACGCTCATGATTCGCTCACGGTCGTTTCACTAGCTTCACATACACCAAATTCGTTATCACGTGACGTGAATGGATGACGAAGGTATGTGACTGGTGCAAACGTGATAATCATGAGATGCGTGTCAAGTAACAAAATGACTACATGCCACACATATGATGCACTCGCGACCGTTTCGCTAGCTTCACATATAAAATTTGGTATTATATGACACGAACGGACGACGAAGGTAAATGACACGTCCAGACATGATGATCATGACATGGAAGTCAGGTCCGGCATAATTACTACCGCCTCGTAACCTTGTCCTGATTTTAAAGTGAAAATCAACCTTCCTCATCGGTGCTTCCCATATCATCGATTCCCACTGTACGTGGGATCTGCCAATTTTTCTTTTTTTTAGAAATGGCGTGTCTTATTTTGATTTCTTCTGTCTTAACTCTTGCTTCGTTGGTTAGGTGTCTACAATATTCAGAATAACTAAGCCGATTTATTGGAAGCTAACTGTCCTATGAAAGCTGTGAAATGAGAAAAACAGTGCCAAACGCTTGCAGAGCCAGCAGGCCGTGAGAAGAGAGGGGAGAGGAAGGAAATCTGAACCCCCTTCACCACGAAATTTTTTCGTAGCTCAACTTTTCGGGGTATGCCTAAATATTTACACGCATTCACAGCGACCGGCAATGTTAGTCGTTCTGCTGCACCGCCCCCCCCCCCCCACCTCGAAAAAAAAATTCCTGGGTAGCCCTGCACCGAACGTTCATAGTTGGCGAAGCTGGAATTAGTGTGTCTGTAAATTTCACCTTTTCAGTACGCGCACTGTAAAATTCACCTTTTCAACAGTATAACGTCTCAAAACTAGTTCAAGTCTAACCTTGTTGGACGAGAAACGCACAGCGCGCGTAAATATAGCGGGTGTCTTAAGGGGCATTGCATGGATATTGTTGATGGGGTGGTGACGTGTGACTTAAATGCGCATATATATATATATATATATATATATATATATATATATATATATATATATATATATATATATATATATATATATATATATATATATATATATCTCACAGTTGGTAATTTTTATCCACTTTTCTTCTTATTTACATTCCATTGGTTTTAATAACTTCCCCTGTACATTCCTTGGCATTACTGTCTGTTATATCTCATTAATATTGTGTTAAAACACGGAAAAACGAGCCCTTAGGTATACACCTATTTCCCTTATTTTATATATATATATATATATATATATATATATATATATATATATATATATATATATATATATATATATATATATATATATATATATTGTGAAGAAGAAGATGTGCCTGCAGCAAGCAGCATCGCCAACGCCCGGCTCTCGCGGCTCGTGCTTCGGTTCGTTGCTGTGCCGATCGCTAGACGGTTCTTCACGCTGTCTCGTCGCTGCCTTTAACGGCTAATAAACCTCTTCACATTTGGTGGAAGGTGCTGTTAATCCCCGTTGCTACACCCTGGAGCTGCGAAGCCGCACGCTACCACCTGTCATGACTACCAACGCCACTACATCGACGCCTTCGCTCCAGTTCAACTGCCCTGGCCATCCTAGGCTACGGGAGCCGAAGGTCTTCAGCGGTGCGGATGGGACCGACGTCGAAGACTGGCTGGAGCACTACGAACTGGTGAGCGCCAACAATAAGTGGGATGAAGCCGACAAGCTGGGCCACGTGATATTTTATCTCACTGGCGTCGCCGAATTGTGGTTCAATAACCACAAACACAACATCCCCACATGGAGCGTCTTCAAGACGTCATGTTCTGAAGTGTTCGGTCGGCCGGCTGTCCGCAAGCAGAGGGCAGAACAGCGCTTGCGCGTCCGCTCTCAGCAGACTGGCGAGACATTTACCAGCTATATTGAGGACGTCGTCGACCTTTGTCGACGTGTGAATGACACCATGCCCGAATCTGACAAGGTAAAAAACATCCTGAAGGGTATCGACGACGGCGCATTTCAAATGCTCTTGGCGAGAAATCCGAGCACGGTTTCCGAAGTCGTCAGCCTGTGTCAGAGCTACGACGAGTTAAAGAAGCAACGCACTCTGACTCGGCAGCCTCAGCATGGTGGTGAGTCACTGTCCAGTTTCGACACCCTGCCGGACAATTCACCGCTGCTTCAGCAAGTTCGAGCCTTCGTCCGTGAGGAAGTCGCCCGCCAACTTTCCCTAGTGCCCTTCACTCACGAGACCACCACCCGTCTACCTGCCCCGCTTCGCACTGCTATTTCGGAAGAGGTTGCCCAAGCTGTTCCTGTTGCGCACCACGAGCCGCCTCTATCCAGCCTTGCCCACTGCCAGCGTGCCGCGCAGCCGGTAGGCCCTCCTGTCGCCTATCCGCCAGCCATGCAGCCTGTGGCCGCGCCCCTAACGTATGCAGCGCAGCCTGTGGCTCCTCCTGTCGCCTGCTCGCAAGTGATGCAGCCTGTAGCAGCACCGTTCACATATGCAGACTCTGTGCGTAGGCTTCCGCAACCACCCTACACCTCGCGCTCACAGCCCGCGCACCCGGCTGCTTATACTGCACCTTGGGCGGCACCACCAGTAGCCAATTCTTGGAGGACGCCCGATAACCGACCGATATGCTACGCCTGCTTTACTCCCGGACACGTTGCCCGCTACTGCCGCCGTCGACCTCAGACGTTCGGCGACTATGTCCGATCGTCGCAAACCGGCAGCCAACCCTTCGCGCAATACGGGCCGGTCTCGTCACCTCGCTATGCCCCTCCTAACGACCCCGACTTCGTGACGCCGCGCGCAGCCTCTCCTCGTCGGCGATCGCCCTCCCCCATGCGTCGCCGGCCCAGACCTGACCAGGAAAACTAAGCACCGCAGTTCAAGAGGCAAGAACTGCGCCATTTTCGAACTGTCTAAGCCCTCGCCCCTCTCCTGCTAACGTGGTCGCAGTAACTGTTGAAGGTTATTCTACTTTCGCCCTTGTAGACACCGGCGCCGCTGTTTCTGTTATTGCCGCTAATGTCTGCCGTGTATTACGTAAAGTCACGACGCCGCTTTCGGGACTGTCACTCCACACCGCAAGTGCACAGCAAGTAACGCCTCTCGCAGCCTGCACTGCAAGAGTGTCCATCGAAGGCATTGTTTACACTGTGGAGTTTATTGTCCTCGCTGTCTGTTCGCATGATGTCATCCTCGGATGGGACTTCCTATCCCGCCATAATGCCGTCATCGACTGCGCACGCGCTGAAGTTGAGTTTTCACCCTTTTGTGATGTCCCATTACTTGACGCTCTTCATCAGCCGCCGAAGTTGTTCGTGCATGAAGACACCGATATTCCGCCTGAAAACTTCGCACTTGTTCCAATTTCATGCAACGCCTACACTGACGCTACAGTCTTTTTTATGCCTTCCGATATCTTCACGAGTCGTCGAGCTCTGCCGCTGCCTTTCGCAACGATTGACCTTGCCGCCGGAAGAAGCAATATGTTCATACTAGACCCGCTTTCCACAACTGTCACTTTGCTTGCGGGGGAATGTCTCGGCCGCGTGCAGGATCTCGACCCTTCGTCTTTGGTTGATGTCCCGGATGACTACTGCGACCACCCAAAATCACTGTCGGCCCTCGAGGAGTCGTCCAAGAATACGTTTTCCAGCGCCATCGCCGACACCCTTACTCCCACCGAACATGCCGACCTGCTTGATCTTCTGCATGAGTTCCGGAATTCCTTCGATGTGTCCCAACCTCAACTAGGCCGCACATCGCAAGTCAAGCATCATGTTAACACCGGCCTACACCAACCACTGCGTCAAAGACCATACCGTGTCTCCACTGAAGAGCGCCGCATAATCAACGATCAAGTCGAAGATATGCTTCGTAGAGACGTTATTCGACCATCTCACAGTCCCTGGGCGTCTCCTGTCGTCTTGGTGCGTAAGAAAGACGGATCTATCCGATTTTGCGTAGACTATCGTCGTTTGAATAAGATAACCCGCAAGGACGTATATCCTTTGCCGCGCATTGATGACGCCATCGACACCCTTCACGGAGCGGAATTCTTCTCGTCGCTGGATTTGCGGTCTGGCTACTGGCAAGTTCCAATGGCTGAAGCCGATCGCCAAAAAACTGCATTTATTACACCTGACGGACTATACGAGTTTAACGTCATGCCCTTTGGGCTTTGTAACGCGCCTGCCACGTTTGAACGACTTATGGATAATACGCTACGTGGCCTCAAGTGGAATATGTGCCTATGCTACCTCGACGATGTCGTGGTTTTCTCGCACGACTTTCCTACGCACCTCCTTCGCCTCAGGCAGGTTTTGACTTGTCTGACCAAAGCTGGCCTGCAGCTTAACCTGAAAAAATGCCGCTTCGCTGCACGCGAGCTCGTCATCCTAGGCCACATCGTGTCGAAGCACGGCGTATTACCCGACCCAGCAAAACTTCGAGCAGTCGCAGAATTTCCCAAGCCGACGACCATGAAGGAACTTCGCAGTTTTGTAGGCCTATGCTCATATTTCCGGCGCTTTGTTCGCAATTTTGCATCCATCATGTCACCATTAACCCAGCTTCTTCGCGGTGACGTGAACCTCTCCTCCTGGTCCCCTGCTTGCGACGTTGCCTTCACTACTCTGCGCCGTCTGCTCACCTCGCCACCTATTCTTCGCCACTTCGACCCGACAGCTCCTACCGAAGTGCACACCGACGCCAGCGGCGTCGGGCTAGGTGCTGTCCTCGCGCAACGAAAACCCGGCTATTCAGAATACGTTGTAGCCTACGCTAGCCGCACTCTGACGAAAGCCGAAACTAATTACAGCGTGACAGAAAAAGAGTGTTTGGCTCTGGTGTGGGCGCTTGGAAAGTTCCGGCCGTACTTATACGGCCGCCCGTTCGATCTAGTAACTGATCACCACGCGCTTTGCTGGTTCTCCACGCTGAAAGACCCTTCTGGCCGCCTTGCGCGATGGGCACTCCGAATCCAAGAGTACGACATTCGCGTCGTATACCGCTGTGGACGCAAACACTCTGACGCTGACGCCCTGTCCCGCTCACCTTTGCCACCAGATCCGACGTGCGGAAACACGTGCCTCCAGTACTTGTCATCGTTAAATCTTGACTCAATTGCCACCGAACAACGTCGTGACCCGTGGATCGCATCTCTTCTCGAATATCTATCCGGTACGCCCAACCTTCCGGTATCTCGATCCCTCCGACGTCAAGCTTTCCATTTTGCCATCCGCGATCAACTTCTCCATCGACGCAACTACTCTCCTGATGGCCGCCGGTGGCTACTGGTCATTCCACGCACTTTGCGATCGCAGGTATGCGCTTCTCTTCACGACGATCCACAATGTGGCCACGCCGGGGTGTTCAAAACATATGAACGCCTTCGCCATCGCTATTACTGGCGCGGCATGTACAATTTCGTACGCAAATTTGTGCAGTGCTGTCCTGACTGCCAGCGACGCAAATCAACACCGCTACGTGCTACTGGCGAATTGCAGCCACTTCCGTGCCCTGCCAAGCCTTTTGATCGCGTTGGCGTTGACCTCTACGGCCCCCTTCCATTGACATCAGATGGCAATCGGTGGATTATAGTGGCGGTCGACCATCTAACACGCTACGCCGAAACAGCCGCTTTACCGAGCGCTACCGCTCAGGATGTCGCCTCTTTCATTTTACGTCAATTTATCCTTCGACATGGCGCACCTCGAGAGCTCCTTAGTGACAGAGGCCGCGCTTTTCTCTCCGAGGTCGTCGAAGCTCTGCTTTCGGAATGCCACGTCATTCATCGGAAAACGACGGCATACCACCCGCAGACTAATGGGCTAACGGAACGGTTTAACCGCACGCTGGGTGATATGCTCTCAATGTACGTGGCATCTAATCATAGCAACTGGGACCGTGTTCTCCCATACGTGACATTTGCATACAATACTGCAATACAAACAACCACGGGATTTTCACCTTTCTTTCTTCTTTATGGACGTGACCCTTCCCATACAATTGATACTCTGCTTCCCTACCGTCCTGATGCTTCCGAATGTCCACCTATCTCCGATGCTGCTCGACAAGCCGAAGAGTGCCGCCAGCTCGCCCGTGCGTTCACCTCGGACGAGCAGCAACGCCAGAAAGAAAAACCGTTGCACCTCTCTTCCGGATCCCAACTATGCCCCAGGGTCTCTCGTGTGGCTTGCCATCCCATACCAAACTCCGGGACTCTCATCAAAACTTGTCCCCCGGTACGAGGGGCCTTACACCGTTTTAGAGAAAACCTCTCCGGTTAATTACTTAATTGAGCCAGTTTCCCGATCGGATGACATGCGCCGGCGTGCACGTGACATCGTCCATGTTTCCCGCCTAAAACCGTATCATGAGCCTCTCCCTGAAACTTCTTAGGTCGCCAGGATGGCTCTTTTTTCAGCGGGGGTGGTATTGTGAAGAAGAAGATGTGCCTGCAGCAAGCAGCATCGCCAACGCCCGGCTCTCGCGGCTCGTGCTTCGGTTCGTTGCTGTGCCGATCGCTGGACGGTTCTTCACGCTGTCTCGTCGCTGCCTTTAACGGCTAATAAACCTCTTCACATTATATATATATATATATATATATATATATATATATATATATATATATATATTGTGATGTAACGGTGAAGGCAACCTTTATTAGGCCCAGAATACACGATGAAGCGACCACACACAAGGCACAGAACTCGGGCAAGCCAAGTCTCCACAGCAGATGAATATGACGGCCACTCATGATGATGAACATGTGTAAAGACAGTATATGTGCTTAATGAATGCCTACACTAACTCCCCCCCCCCCTCCATGTGAAAGCGGTCATCCTGACTGCAGTTCTTGGCCGCAGTTTAAAGCGAAGAGGAACGCCGTATGAAAGGCTTCATTCGGGATACGTGGACTATTTCTGCTGTCCTGCAGCAGCGGTCCGTTGAAAGAAGAACGGGTGCCACGCGATAATTCACAGGAGACGTTTGCTTCGAGATAGTGTAGGGGCCAATAAAACGTAATTGAAACTTCTCGCACAGGCCGGGAGTGCGAATGGGTGTAAGGAAGAGGACTTCGTCGCCAGGGCTGAAGGACACGGCACGACAAGAGGCATCATATTCAAGCTTGCGATCCTGTTGCTTGGCTTCAGTGTTGACGCGAGCCAGCTGGTGGCAATGAAGTAGACGGGACACGTATTCTTCACTTGAAGATGAACATGGTTTAACAGGCGTAGAGAAGAACGAAACATCGAGGAAAGAAGAGAGGAAGCGACCGTGGACGAGGTGATGGCGAGTAACCGGTTGTGCGCTGTACAGAGGTATTATACGCAAAAGTGACAAATGGCAAAATGGTGTCCCAGTTTCTGTGGTCCGGTTCGATATACATCGCTATCATATCTGACAGTGTACGATGAATGTGCTCAGTCAGGCCGTTCGTCTGAGGAAGGTAACTGGAGCTTGTTTTGTGTGTAGTGCCAGATGCCTTGAGCACTTCTTCGACGAGTTCTGAAAGAAATACTCTTCCACGGTCGCTCAGCATTACACGAGGAGCTCCGTGACGAAGGATTATTGCTCGAAGGAGGAAGTCAGCCACTTCCGAAGCTGATGCAGAAGGCACGGAAGCTGTTTCGGCGTAGTGGGTCAGGTGGTCGACAGCTGTAACTATCCATCGATTGCCCGTGGCAGTCATAAGAAGCGGACCATACATGTCAACGCCGACTACCTCAAATGGTTGCAGGGGACACGGGAGCGGTTATAATTGTCCACTTCGAGTTGATGTAGGTAGCTTGCGACGCGGACAAAGGGCGCATGAGGCAACGTACTTTGCGACACAGGTGGACAAGCCCGACCAGTAGTAGTGACACCTTATGCGGTCATACGTTTTCTGGAAGCTCATGTGTCCAGCAGACATGTCATCGAGATATGTCTTGAGGACTTGAGCCCGAAGAGAGCGAGGTAGAACGGGCACCCAGCATTGACCATCAGGGTGGTAGATATGACGGTACAGGCCTTGGTTGTTGAGGTTGAATTGCGTCAACTGTCGGCGAAGACGGGCGTTAGGGGGCCGGCAAGTTCCGTCAAGACGGTCCATGATGTGGCGACAGTAAGGGTCAGCACGTTGGTGCCAAACAAACCACACTCGCTTGGAGAAGTTGGGTCCACAGTAGCTAAGGACGAAACATGTAGGGAAGAGACGGCCGAAAGCTTCTCGAGTGCGGCAGTGGCGGGCTTGTTAAGTGGCTCCGAAGAGAGCGGGCAACGCGAAAGTGCGTCGGCGTCTTAATGTTCGTTTCCCGACTTGTATGTAATCGTGAAGTCGTATTCTTGTAAGCGAAGACTCCAGCGACCAAGGCGGCCGGACAAGTTCTTGATTGTCGAGAGCCAGCACAAGGCATGATTGTCCGTAACCGCAGTAAAGTGGCGGCCGTGGAGATAAGGTCGAAACTTTTCTATCGACCATACGACCGCTAGGCACCCCTGTTCGGTGATGGTATAATTCTTTTCGGCAGGGGTCAGTGCATGGCTCGCGTATGCGACGACTTTCTCACGTGAAGATTTGTCTCGCTGTAGGAGGATTTCACCAATGCCTTGACCACTAGCGTCTGTAAGCAGGAGCGTAGGCGCGGTTTCGTTGAAATGGCAGAGGACTCGTTCGGATGTGAGTGAACACTTCAGTTGGGCAAACGCCGCTTCACATTCAGGAGACCACACAAGGGCGACGCCTGATCCGAGCAATTTGTGCAATGGTGAAGCTATTGAGGCGAAGTCTTGAATGAATCGGCGAAAATAAGAAGCGAGGCCGAGGAAACTGCGCAAATCTTTGACTTTTTCAGGACGCGGGAAGTGTTGGACAGCGGAAATCTTGTCTGGATCGGGACGAATACCGTCCTCACTTACGATGTGGCCTAACACTTTAATCGTCTTGCTCGCTAAACGGCACTTCCTGGTGTTCAGCTGAAGGCCTGCGTTTGCAAGGCGCATGAGAACTTCGTCCACTCGTTGCAAGTGCTGAGGGAAGGTTGACGAGAAAATAACGATATCGTCTAAATAGCACAAGCAAGTCTTCCATTTCAAGCCTCGTAAAACTGTGTCGATCATCCGCTCGAATGTTGCTGGAGCATTGCAAAGGCCGAATGGCTTGACGTTGAATTCGTACAGCCCATCTGGTGTTGAAAACGCTGTCTTTTCTTTGTCATCCTCGTGCATGGGCATTTGGCAGTAACCTGAACGCAGGTCTAGGCTTGAGAAGTACTCGGCACCTTGCAGTGAATCCAAAGCATCGTCTTTGCGTGGCATGGGGTAAACATCCATGTGGGTAATCTTATTAAGTGCTCTGTAGTCCACGCAAAATCGCATGGAGCCATCTTTTTTTCCTTACTAAAACAACAGGGGATGACCAAGGACTCGCGGAGGGATGTATAATGTTCCGTTGCAGCATATCTGCTACATTTTGTTCAATGACCTCACGCTCGGACGAAGAGACGCGATATGGTCCACGGCGTACGATGGAAGTACCATCAGTCAGGATACGATGTCTAATAATGGACGTCGGTCGCAGAGATGAGGAATGGGCATCAAACAATCTCCTATGCTTTCAAAGCAAGGCAAGCAACTCATCTGTCTGTGAACAGGTCAGCTCCGGACTAATAGTCGCAGCAAGAACAGAAACGCTTGATGAACGTCCAATAGAAGGAAGGTCAGAACACGCTGGCATAAGCGGGACAACAGAGACAGGTTGGGATTTGGTAACGCAAGCCATTGTGGGGCCTTTAGGAATGAGAATTGAAACCATTCAACATGTTCTTTGTGAGTGCCTAGCGTATAGTAGGCGGCGACTATGCCTTCGCAGGGAACTCAACAAATTAGATGATCAGCCTCTGTCGGAGCAGGAAATTCTGCAGTATCGTCAGGATGCGACTTCACAGAAGAGGGCCCTGAAAGCGCTGCTGCACTTTTTGCGATTGACCGGCCTTGCTGAACGGTTGTAGCTGGGACGCCCTTCCTGTGTGTGTTTTCGTTTTTTTTATGAGCGCGCGTGCGTTTTTTTTTGTTTTTTTCTCTATCTAACCCTTCTTTCTTGCCCCTACTTCCCCACCCCCAGCGCTGGGTAGCAAACCAGATGCCAATATCTGGTTAACCTCCCGGCCTTTCCTTTCTCACTCTCTCTCTCTCTCTCTCTCTCTCTCTCTTCTCAGACATCTGGTTTGTAGCGTAGAGAAGTCCGGAGCCATTGTGGAAGCGCGCTAGACCTGAAGCAAGGGCTATACCTCTTGCGAGACAGCGTGCAGATGGTGGGACAAATACGTCACCAGAGTCGATCACATTAGAAGTGATGGTAACTATTCGCCGATGACCAGGTGGTAGCTCGGTATCTTCCGCAGCGAGCAAGCGAACGGACTTGTCATCCGCATAAAGGGCATAGTCAGTTTCAATCATATGAACAACATTTTCTCGACAGCAGATGGAAGCATTCGCCGTAGACAGAAAATCCCAGCCTAATATAAGCTGGTGGGCACACGAACTCAGCACGGCAAATTGCACAACATGGGGAAGACCAGCTATGAAAACACGAGCGGTGCACATAGCGGTAGGTCTAATGGCGTCCCATTGAGCAGCGAGCAGTGTAGGTCCATCATAAGGGGAGGTGACTTTTCGCAGACGTGAGCACAAGGAACGATCAATCACAGACAAACAAGTACCAGTGTCTATTAAAGTGTCCACGTACACACCTTCTATTAAAACAGATATCGTATTATATGAATGCACTGGAGGAATTTCTGTCTTTTCGTTCGATGCAGCTGCAGAGGTTAGTTTTCCGGGCGTTGTTTGGTGAATTGCGAGACAGGTTGCAATGGAGACGTGGAGCGACGGAGGGGTGATGGTGAGCGGCGTATAGTAGAGCGGTAAGAAGTGGTTGGCTATGATGTCGCAGTTGGAGACGGTGAGCAACGAAGCGGCGGATCATAAGGACGACGTTGGAAAGCGTACCAGCTTGTCCCATCATCCCGTCCCTAGGTGTCGAATCCACGACGCTCGTCCTGCTGACGCTTCCAACAGAAGTGTGCAATGTGGCCCCGAGAGCCGCAGTATTAACAGATTGGACGAGGCAGCCGCCATGCTGGGTGAAAGGGCTGGCTAGGCGCACTCGTAGTTAACGAAGCTAGTGGGACAGGCGTCGAGTGTGCGGGCATCAGTTGCACGACGGGTGGTGAGCCAGCGAGGACTTATGCGTACGTCGGCTGGAGTCGAGGTATTGGAGAGTCTACATACGCTGGCCCGGTCATGGACGCCAAATACTTTTTGATAACGTCGCGCAAAACAGTGCCGGAGGGGGTGGGGGTGGACTCGGTGTCATTGAGAGGCCAAAAGATTGCAGCTCTTCCCGTATAATCGCCCGGATCATGGCACGCAATGAGGCATCAGTCGTGGTAGTGTTTTCAGCGCTGTCCGGCGGTAACCATTGGAACTCAAGTTCCTCTGGGCGTTGGCACGTGGCAACAACATCAGCGACTGTGGTCGCGTTTTGTATGACTAAGGCATTGAACGCGACCATGCCGATTCCTTTCAATAGATGACGAACTCTCTCTGATTCAGACATGGACGTGCTGAAACGGTGACAGAGAGCAAGCACATCCTCTATGTACGATGTCTAAGACTCCCCGCATTGTTGCTTGCGAGCATCCAGTGTCTTCTTCGCGAGAGCTGAACGAACCACCCGGATGCCGAAAATTTGGCGAAGCGGTTGCTTGAAACGTGTCCAGTCCGTGATGTCCGTTTCATGATTGAAAAACCATGTTTTCGCTACGCCTGTCAGAAAGAAACACGTCGAAGCTTGGTAGGATCATCCCAGTTGTTAGTGGAACTCGCCCGATTGAACTGGTTCAACTAATCATCCACATCTTCACCTCGAAGTCCAGCGAACGTGGGCGGCTCACGCTGGTGCGCGGTGACAATCCACGATGAATAGGCCGCGGTAGCCGGGGTCGTGGAGGTAGACGCAAGAAGCGCCGGTTGGCTCGTCCTGAGGCACGTTACCGGACACCTGGCACAAACGACGACCTGAGCGGAGCTCCAGGAGGCGGATCGGGCTGGGAGAGGACGGAAGACCGTAGAGCACACTCTACCACTTGTGATGTAACGGTGAAGGCAACCTTTATTAGGCCCAGAAGACACGATGAAGCGACCACACCCAAGGCACAGAACTCAGGCAATCCAAGTCCCCACAGCAGATGAAGATGACGACCACTCATGATGATGAACATGTGTAAAGATAGTAGATGTGCTTAATGAATGCCTACAATATATATATATATATATATATATATATATATATATATATATAAGGGAAAGAAGCGTATACTTAAGGGCTAGTTTTTCCGTGTTTTGACACAATATTATTGAGATCTAACAGACAATAATGCGAAGGAATGTATAGGGGAAGTTATTAAGCCCAATTGTAATGTAACGTGAGCAGGAACCAAACCTGCGACCTTCGACTAACACGCGTTCGATGCTCTACCACTGAGCTACCACGGCGGCTATCCCCCCTCCCCCCGGTCACTTTATTGGGTTTATATGGGAACTTAAACGTGGGAGTGTCAGCCAGCGCCACCTGCAGCTATGGCGGTGAGTGTGGCACACTCTTTATGAGCCTGTTTGGCGTCACGTAGCACGTGAACTTATTACGAGATGGCAGCTGACCAATAGTCCCTCGTATACAACGTAATGGTATCAAGTCTACTAGTACGAGACACTCGTTATTGAATAAGGAAAAGAAGTGTATACTTAAGGGCTCGTTTTTCTGTGTTTTGTCACAATATTATTGAGATCTAACAGACAATAATGCCAAGTAATGTATAGGGGAAGTTATTAGACCCAATCGTAACCCAATCGTATGTGAAGAAAGAAAAGTGGGTGAATAGACACCTTGCCGTGAGCAGGAACCAAACCTGCAACCTTTGAATAACGCGTTCGATACTCAACCGCTGAGCTACCACATAGCCGCCGTGGTAGCTTTTCTCCTTCAGGCGAACGCGGTGGCAGGTAAAGCACATGTTGGACAAAGATAACATAGAGGAGTCTCGTATATAGCGAGCATGCTGTTGGGCTCGCTACACGTACGGTCTCGAATAGCGAGCACAACAGCATGTCAGCCTTTAGGCGGTAAAGGTGTGGCATGTGAAACCACTCACCGAAGCAGCATTTATGGACACAAATTCTCGTTACAGCATGAATTGCTGCGTACTCACAGCAAGAAAAGAACTGGGACAACAAGCGTATCAAGCATGTCTCGGCTACCTGCCGTTCGTGAAATCATGCTTGAGGTGGTTTACTGAAGAAATGAGACACTCGGCGGTCTTATATTTTGGGTGGAATCATACAACAACCAGTGCCAGAAGACATGTAAACCATTCGGAAAATCCAGATACAAGGTGTACAGATGGAGTCAGACCTATCCAGAGCACCTAGCCAGCCGCTTCAGCTGTCGTTTTCTGCAAACCTAAGCAAACGCCGACACCGTTATGATACATAAAATAGTAAAGCTGCATGCTAAGTTCTTACGCTATAATTCAAGCGTGAACGGAAGGTTGTAGCTAACGTGAGCTAGCAGCTGCGGGCAGCAACAGCATCCACAGCCATGTGCTTTGCCACTCCAGACAAGTGTGATTCCGTCTGTGCCTGCACATGCCTGCCCTTCAGACAGCAAAACTTCCCCTGCACGGTATACTGCAAACTTCTGGGCATGGGAAGATTGTATAACAAAGTTCCACGACATCACGACCAGTTACTAATACGCATATACCCAACCCCCCACGCTCGGTCATGTATCCAGACATTCACACTACAAACAAATGTGGATCGTGTTGAGATGTTCCCACGCCTAGCCACATGCTGTGGGAGTGTCAGGGCTTCACAGACAATTCGAACTGTGCCGATCCATCCGTCTCCTCCACCGCCAGCCTCCGCTCGCGCTGGAGAGACCGCACTGCTCAGCTCTAACCTGACAGCGCAACTCTGGGCCGTCCAGCGTGCCGAGGAAGCTGCTTCGAGACAAGGCCTCGGAACTGGTTCCTCGGTGGGTGCACAGACCCACTAAAGAGACGCCGGTCACGAATCTTATTGACTCGCCAATAAAGTTTGCGTCTCTCTCTTCTGCCAATTCACTACGCTGTCACTTCCTGAAAACCCGCGCTGTGTTCCTGCATTGAGCAATGCAACAAATATTGTTCAACTTTGTGGTTTCGTCAAACCAACGACGGATGTTCACAGCCGACTCCGAGTAAAAAGTTCGCAAGCTCCCGCGTTCCCATGGAGAGAGCTTCATGTAATTATGTGGAACGTCGCCTTGGGATACTCCTGAACACTTGGGGTGCACGGAAATGTATATGCACGGGTGATCCTGCATTTAACTGCTATGTAAACATGCTGGTCGTAGGTGGACTTTGAACTCTCGACCACAAGCTAAACAGTCTGAGGCATAATCTGGTAACGTATATCACCCACGGCGGGTCAGAATGAACTGATACTGCCAAAGCTGTTCTTGTAGACAATCTAGCAAGTTCAGGCCACAGCAAGCGTGTATGAACGTGATGGGTTACTAACGCGACACGCATTCCTGCCACACCGTAGTTTTGTCAGGTACGAATGATGAATACACAGAAAAGATGGGAAGCTGGTAAGAAAAGAATTCGAGTGGCCTACATTTGATTGATGCCGAGAGATACATCTTAATTGTGCTTGATTGACAGTGCAGTGTTTAGCTTGTTGGCAATGACAGAAATGAACACACAGTAAGTATAAAACATGTTTCTTGTCATTCCTTTATGTGCACCTCCTCTCGTATTGATGCTGTTCATTGCGATGAATTCATTCAAACAAACCCAGAAAATCCCACTTCTGAAAAGCTGCATGTTATTGCAAAAAAAAGTTAGTCAATATTCAGACCATACTTTGCCCGAGCACGGCTGCTTACTTTGGTGGTTCTAGAAAGAAGGGAAAAGGGCACTACTATTATATATGCCTGTCACAAGAGGACACGGTTAAGTGCCTTTGAAGGATGGGGATTGGGGGCGGGGTAAGGAAACACAGAAGAGAAAAAAGGGGAAGGGTGGCCTTCATGCAGCAGGCGCGACAAAAGAGTGGGGGGGGGGGAGTGATTTTAAATGAAAAGAAGAGAAAAGTGAGCCCCGGGCCCTAACTGTCTCTCAGGGGGAGTACACCTCAACAGTAGTAGCTCACGAAAGATAGGGGGTAGAGAAGGGATTAAAAGGATAGAATTAAAGGTGAAGAGATAGAGAGAGAGAGGAAGGAGAGAGCAAGGCGCAGGGACAGCGAACGACGGAAGTGAGGAGAAGACAGGAAATATGGAGACGGTCGCAGGAGTCCGAGGATGGGGCACCACTGGCGAGAGCTCTTGTCGGCGACAGGAGGTGGCGGGGGGGTAATCTAGACGGCCAGAGCTACGCTGTCGTCGTCGTCGGGAACCGGCGTCCGGAGTTGGCGTAGGACCATCCCAGTCGGCCAGAGCTGCACTGTCGTCGGAGATCGCGAGGGCACAACTGGTCGGCACGGAATACAGCGAGCGAGATGAGCGACAAAGGAAGCGATGCAGTGCGACTGATGTGTCTAGAGCAGCCAGGTGTGCATGGAACACGCACTGCCTTTTCACTGCTTGTTTCTATCCATCGTTCCAACTCCTCTTCCCCGCTTCTTCGTGGTAGCCTGTGTGGCCACTGACAGACATGTGCATTGAGTGGCCCTTTTACCCCCTTCGCCTAAAATGACATGGTTGCGGTTATCACGACTGAGAGACAGTTTACGTTGTCAACCGCCCCTCCCCTCCCCTTCCTTTTTTATTTCTTTTCAAGAACATGTTCTTTTAGACACACGCACACACGAGAGGCATGACCCCGTCCCCCGCTTTGACGCTCTCCCGCACAGCTGTATGAGAGACGCCCAGGGGAGGCATGTAGAGAAGACTTACAGGTGGTGGTGCATAGTTAGTGGTTAGAAATAACCTTCTTTTCTGAAGTAAAATGTTTTTGCCCAACACAGTACGGGAGCTTTCAAATACGGCGTTTTCGTTTATTCTGTCTAGTGGTGTTAGAGGAAAATTTCCGTGGTAGTTACAGGAATGATGCAGATTGCTTAGTATTCCTACAGTATTCGTGTGCCATTCGTGTGTATAATTGTATGAGGAGATCGTCACTGCTATTTTTCCGGCTACGCGTGCTCAGATATCAGCACCATTTGAAGACGACGTTTTTGTTGACGTCTGTGGCAGTATGATTTGAGACAATTTACGAGCTTCGTTTCACATTTCTATTCACTTTATCAAAAACTGCTACGTTGAGGATTAGATAGGGGCCTTTCGTTTCTATACGCGCAAATTCAGCCACAGAACTTTGGTAGTTATCTGCGAAAATGGGCCTAGGTAGGTCTATGTATTCAGAAACCGGGTGCCAGTCGAGGTATTGACCATGCAACGTCACAAGGGGAGTCCCGGTCAACGTCAAACTACAGAAAATGTCGATTGCACCTGAATGGTCGAAAGAGCACGCACCCTTACTTTAAACCCAAAATAAAATATCTTCTAGGCTAGGCTCGCCACTAATAATGGGTCAGATGTCACCCCCGCATGCAGGACTATCAAACAAAACAAGCATATCGAGTTTCCAAATTTGGTGTCAGGGGTCCTCTAAAATAAACTTTTTCGCGTAGAGTTCATGACTCGGAGGTATACACGCGTTCCTTCAGCTCGGTTCCCTGGCTGTTTCCTCGTATTATAAAGCACTTGGAGGTTGCATAAAAGAAGCAAAGTAAGCGTGAAAGCACGCAGTGAAAACAAGATGAGCCTTTCAGAAAGCATTATTTATTATCTTTCGCAAAATTGGCATGACAAAACTGAGTCGTCGCCGCAATATAAATGTTGTGACTACGTTACTTATACTCGGGTTTCTCATGGAATAATTGAGCGCATGTGGCATCATATGAGGAACAGTGCTCTTGATATCTTAGAGACTGCCGACAAAGCGAGCGTAAGATTTAATCGTGGTTTTGATACTTCTCCTCTCTTTGTAGTTCGCCAGTAGCCACTCATGTAGCGCAGCTCAAAGCGCTGCTTTGTGAGAAGAAACTAGGCGGATTCGTGCAAATTTCGATTGTACATTTTTTTCTTTGAGAGGGGGGGTTGTCAGGCTTTTGAAACAGTGAATGTCTCGACGCATTTTCGGCGTGCCTGCATACTCACTCGTGCACCACGGCGTGAACCAGATGCGCACACACTGATAAAACCTCAGAAACGCATTAAACGCGCTAAAAATGAGCAATTACACGTTTTTGCAGGCTATGGCAGATGCGCTCTCAATGCAGACGCTCCTGAGAGCTTCAGCACCATGTGACCATACAGCGCCGCCGCTACACTCGCCGGTCGAGATGCGGCGCGGGCCGCCTCGTTCATTCCTCTGCCCCCTTCTAGTACCCTGGAGCATGGGGGCGTTTGATGACTGAATGAAACCAACTTCTATGAGAAACGCTGGCCGAGGTGCTCGTTAGACGAAACAACACGCCAGAGTGCCCCGGGAAATGCCCTCAAACACGGCTTCAGTGTGCGCTGATCGCAACAAAATGAGCGGGCCGCCGAAACCACACCGCTGGATTGCGTGCCGACCGGTTGTGCACTCGCGATCTCCGACGACAGCGCAGCTCTGGCCGACTGGGTTGGTTCTACGCCACCTCCCGACGGCGACAAGAGCTCTCGCCAGTGGCGCCCCGTCCTCGGACTCCTGCGACAGTCTCCATCTTTCTCGTCTTCTTCTCACTTCCGTCGCTCGCTGTCCCTGCGCCTCGCTCTCACCTTCCCTCTCTCTATCTCTATACTTTTTCATCCTATCCTTTTTTTTTCCTCCTTACCTTACCTCCATCCCTCGTGAGGTACTGTTGAGGTGTCCTCCCGTTTGGTGTATATATATATATATATATATATATATATATATATATATATATATATATATATATATATATATATATATATATATATATATATATATATATATATATATATATATATATATATATATATATATATATATATATATATATATATATATATATATATACTTTTGCATGCATCGAGGACACAAGCTTCCCGAATCCCAATACGGTGGCACGCGGCAAATACGTGCCGTCGTCGTCGAGCGATTGGTTTACGGTTCACGCGCGTGGTTGAGAGCGCCACAACATTGCAGTATGAAGTAATCACGTGGCTTTATTGAACGTTTGGCTGGTTTTCCTTAACAGCCGGAAAAAAAATCCGGCGTGAGGTTTGATGCAAAAACAAACAATTTCGTTTGCTATATACGCATTGAAAATGCGAATATATACAGGAGGGGGGGGGGGGGGAAGGCGTTATGCAAGAAGAAACAATGTTGCTTACCCTACATACTCCCTCCTCCCACATTTATTTGCTTAGTACACTTTTGCAAATGTTTTGCAGCATTGAAGTGCCCATAGTAACAAGTTAGAGTGGCATTGTGTTCAAAATAAGCATGCACAGTATTTTTATTATATATCCCGAGACAAAGGTCTCAAACTTACGTTAGCCAGTGGGGCCACTGTCATAAAATTGAGTCCCACAAAAAAAAGGAGGCGGATTAATAAAATATCACCTAATGTTGCAAATTCGAAGAACGCTTTTCCCATATCCAATATAGTGGTCATTTCTGAGGCGGACTTCGCGGCAGGTTCTAAAGAGACATAACAGATACTGATTTACGCCGTGACTAAAATATGAATGCCGATTCTGAAATATAGATTTTCACGTTCAAAAGTGCGATCCACTGGGGCTCTAGTGGTATATTGCATGCTGAAGGCGAAGGTCCCTGTGCCATTTTGCGTTCTTGTGTTATTCTTGTCTGTGCAGCGCGCGGTTACCCTTAATAGAGTTTTCATGCCACGATGACATTTCAAACGAATGGGTCGCTTCTCACGAAAAAAAAAAAAATACCTGAGACCAGGTATAGTGTCTTCTCTGCAGCTTACGTGAACGAAGTGTTATTGATTGCAATAGGCGAGAAAATAAAGCGAGTACTATTCACGAAAGTCACAAAACCTTAATCAGTATAGAGCCGCGGGCCACTAGCGATAGTTTGACGGGCTGAGAGATTGAGCCCCCTGCCCTATAGCGTTAAACGGAGCACAATTGAAGTTTTGCAGATGCGGTGAATCGTAATTTCTCCCTGTACTCCCGCGGCGCCTCCACATCACTCTTTAGTGCTGACAGCGAGTTTTTGTGTTTGTCTGTGGGCACATCGCACCATGCCTGTTCTGCCCGTGAAAGCGTTTCTTTATTACTGCAATTTATACGTCCGGCATATTACATAAACAGTTCCGTGTGCATTAATTCTTTAGTACGGTGTTATCACTATCAGCACATTTAATTACCTTTCAAGTGAAACTCCGAATTTCTTTTATCATTGAACTCAGAAGGCACGTTACCGGCCGGATGTACGTACGTTTACACCTTCGTTATGTTACCCTGTGGGTGGAATGGTGTACTGCATTTCGTTGTATTTATAGCTTGTTAACGCTTTTCAGTAGCTGTTTGTTTTTCTTTTTTTCTGCCTTTTGAACTCTTTATTTCACCTTTATTGTGCCATACAGTGAGCCAATAGTGTGGTAGAGTTAATATACTTACTATAGTCTGTATATTAACGCTATGATTAGTGTGATATTGGTGAATAACACTAGGAGGAGGAGGAAGAAGAAACTGGGCTAGGTCAGCCACTTCTCAGATCGGCTGGCTCCTATATGTGCTGGGAAGGGGTGCGCTGACTAATTATAGAAAAGCCGTGTTACAAAAATGAAGAAAGAGTAAGAGAAAAGATAGAGAGAGAGAAGAAGATAAATGCGAACACACAGAAACCGTTTAGAACATGGTTTCTCAAAGTGGGTCCCGCAGACCAGGGGCGTAGCTAGAGGAGGAACACACCGGGACCATGCCCCCCCCCCCCCCCGATATTTTTTCACCATGGCATAGAGAGCGGAAAATGGCCACTTTAAGGGGTGCCCACTCCGAATGAATGGAAGTGCCACCCCCCCCCCCCCCCTATATTGAAAATATTTCTGAGTGCGGCCCTTCCTCACTGAGGTTTCGCGAGCCAATGATAAGTTTTTCCGGTTACCCAGATGGCAAATCCGAGGTGTGATCGATGGAAAGCATACCTCTATTACTCATGACGCCCGAGTTTTGATGAGCACATCTCAGTGCATAAAGACAATGCGCGAGCTGCTCAATAAATCCCACCAACAGCTTGTATTCAGCAGCCAGTCTCCGAAAAGTGGCCCCGCGAATCTCGGAAGCCATGTATATCATCTGTCCTCATGCGCATTTCTCCTGTGTTTTTCTCTCTGTGAACGGTGGCGTGGATAAGTGATGCACATTACATGTGCGGCTGTAAATCCACATAATGGGGCGATGCTGCGTGCCTTGCAGCCATAACGACGATGGACCGAAGGTGCGAGTGTTCTCGTTTCTTAAAGACGACCGGAGAACGAAATGGGAGCGTGCCGTTCGTTGAAACGACGTCGACATCCGTTCTATTCGTGACCCGATAGGTGGGCATTCGTACTACACAATTCGAAGTCTTCCCAATGGCTCTAAAATAAAGATGTCGTGTGCGCTTCTGACTTGCGTAAACCCTGACGTTGAAGCAATAAACGTGCATGGAACTCCATTTCCAGAAAAGGCGTTTTTTTTTTGTCGGTGTAGGTAAACATTTCACTATTTTCGAATAGCCCGCGGGAACCTTCGTTTACAAGTTGGTTGAGGGAAAAAAAAAAGGAAAGCGGCCTGGGGCGTTGCTTAGTGTATCGGTTTTGTGCATATCGTTTTGTTTCCGGGGTTCCAACCACTTTCTTGTGGCATTGTATTTTGTGCTACTCTCGCCGGTACCTTAATATATGTTTCCTTAAAATATGTACTTACGTAACTTCAGCCGATTCTAGATGTCCGTAGACACCTCTACGGTAAAGTGCTTTCTTGAACAGTTTTCAGCTCTGTGAGCTCCACTTCAAGCCAGAATATTTAATATACACAACCAAATGTACCGATCCAAGAACAGGCGGGACAGTAGAAACTCTCATAGCGACTGTACGCGGTTTACGCTAGCCGCAGTGCTAATATGCTTTCCCAATGTCCCAATTAAGTTATATGAGTGATTAAGCACTAGTGCGAGAGGGGCCAGATGAAAAGAGGAAACGCGGCTTCTTGTGTCTCTCAGAATAACTTTTTTGTAAAGGGGAAGACTTCATTGTCTATTGCGATGATTATCACCTGACATTGTGCTGAATAACATATTTCTGGCACTGAGAACACTCTCTTCGATAAATTGGGACAGTTGTTTCAAGGAGAACAAGAGGTAACTCAGCGAAGAAACGTGCACAAACTTCGTAAGCTTAGCATATGATTAGGAAAAGTTTCTGCGCATCTTTTAGATAATGCATGTACGTATGTGTGGGTTTGCGAGCGTGCGTGTGTAAATGAATAAAAAACGAATAAAATTTACCTTAATTACTTTGTCACTTTTTTTCGATCATCAAATTTGCTTTTATAAATTGACCCCGCGTTTGGTAGCGCACCATATTTTCTGAGTTTTTTGTGCAAGAAATGGCTTACAGATATATCACCAGGCCCCCACCGTGGTCGTCTAGTGGCTAAGGTACTCGGCTGCTGAACCGCGGTCATGGGATCAAATCCCGGCTGCGGCGGCTGCATTTTCGATGGAGGCAAAAATGCTGTAGGCCCGTGTGCTCAGATTTGTGTGCACGCTCAAGAACCCCGGTGGTCGAAATTTCCGAAGCCCTCGATCCACTATGGCGTCTCTCGTTATCATATGGTGGTTTTGAGACGTTAAACCTTGCATATCAATCAATCATCAATCAACAATGACTCACCAGACTTTAAAGCTTAATACATTACTTGAACCAGCGTCTTTCCAGACACAAAAAAGGCAGACTAAAGCTGTTGCGCATGTAAAACTCGCCACGAATGATGGTCGCAATAGATGCACAGCCTCTCGTATGTGCGCTCGCTCGGTCAAAACGAGTGACGTCATGGCGGCAGTGAGCGGGCCTGATAATATTTTTCTACAGGTGGCATTGTTGACACTCGCTTATCCTCCTACCTCATGCGAGGGAAAAGCGTCGTCTCTGATGAATTTTTTGAAGTGAGTGGTAGCTGCGCTGTTTTGTGCGTTTGTTTTGGTTTCGCCAACTAGATTAGCCAGATTGAATATTTACTCGCATGTGCATTGCATATGCACTCCTGTCATACAGGCGCCGTGTCGATATAACATCAATTGTGTCTTCGAACCTGGACCCACTGTGTGCCAACCCAGTATTCTACCACTGAGTCACACCGGTGCGTATAAATTGTGTCCTAAGTGTCGGCTTCGCTTTTATAAGTCTCATAAAAAGTATATATGCACCCTTTTGACTCAGCAAGCTGTAATCAAATTAAGTGTTACTCAGCTACAGAGGGATGCGCTAACTAACAATATTTACTTCATCGGACCGTATCTCTGTACACTTCGTTTCAACGAAATTCACCTCCGTACTTATACCGTGAGTGCTGACCTTGAGTCAGGTCGTCAATATCCCTTTAAATGCCACTGTAGGGGTCGTGCCCACTGCCTAGTTTAGGCACAATTTACACACTAGTGAGCGCGCAATTTGCACAAAAACACACTGATGTATGCCGTAACAGCAGGCCCCCGAAACTCGGCGCTAGTTTCGGTTTCAAAGAACATGCATGCTCGTGGCGGTTGCCGGGCATCCTAAGATTCGGTTGAACGGAGTAAAGTGGATGAGAATGTTCACGTTTATTGGCTTTCACAAGATTTGACAAACAGAAAATTTTAATACGCCTGCAAATTTAAGAACTTCTCTTTTGTTTTTATGTGTTTTCTTATTCCCTATTTTGTGAATTTTAAATCAGGCAAAACGCGGGAAGTGATTGACTTACGTTCGTCTAGCGATTGCCTCTACTCCTTCTCACCCCTCGCTCAGCGATATTAGAAATTGGATCGCGCTCAGTTATCTCGCTCAGTTGCCGTCTCAACCACGTGAAAGATAAAGACAGCAAGTTGTGGCGGGCAGAGAATGGAAGCCACAGTGAGCTGCGCTGAACAAGTCAACCATGCATTCGTCGAAGATGGCTTAATCGGGGTAACGCATGTTTTCCGCGGCTCTCTGGTGTGCTAACCCGGGAATTTCTTGTTCCTCGAAGGTCCGTCAGCGTTTCCTAAAGGCAACGGGTGATCCCAAAAATTTGGACCAATTATTTGATATGCATGGGTAAGTACGTACATTGGAGTAAACCCAGTTCTCTGCAAACCTGACTGGACTGACAGAAGTGCAGTGTCGCTTGACTAATTAGTGAAGATGGCAGCCAAGCTACTGTCGAGAAAATGCGTTTATTGAAAGGCTTGAATTCTAGTTGGCTCAGATACACAGTTCAAGTTTCTTTTACTTTTCGCGTGCAGTTCAAATGATGTCAAGGAACTGCTGCTCCCTGCTCATGAAATTCTTGTAGCCACGGTATGAAAATTTGTGAGTCTTTGCTTCTAATATAGTCAGTCAAATACACGTGATGGACTAAATGCTTCGAAAAATTATTGCAGTGGAGCCAACGTTTTGACAAGTAAACTTTTTCTTCGTCAAGGCAATGCTGTTGCCCTGACGAAGACAAGTCAACTTGCCGAAACACCATTTTTAGCGACGTTCTTTCTGGAAACACTTCTCATAGCTTCAAGCTCTCCGTGCCTCCGAACTTCTGTCTCGTTTGGTACTCAAGTTCGATAAGAACACTATGCGCGGCTTCATAACAAACATGATTGAGTCAAATACGACGTGTACTGCTCGCGATGGTTGATAATTTTCGCATTAGTTCGGACATTCTGGATTCAAAGTTTGCTCAATATGTCCGTATGTAAGTTGTAAATGAAAGCTGCTTTTACAGATTGACGCTTTCGCACTACGTGTGTCTGTTATTTTTATTAAAAAAACGTGCGATAAAAATGTTCATTTTATTTGTGCCGATCGACTTCCGTCTTACTGAGAAATCAGTCAGCTGAACTTTCGCTTCTTCACAAAACACGAACAAATTAAAAAAAAAGATAAACAAAATTATAAAGCTGCATTGCCCAAGCGGCCAGCGGATCTAGTGGTAGCGGTTCTGGAAGAGGGAAGAAGGCGCATTAGTGCACATAATTTCTGTCTGCCATAAGGCGGCGCAGGGGCACGAGCGCATTCCGCTGGCACGGCCGCTCGATCTCTCTCTTTGTGCCGCTTGCATGCGAAGTGGGAAAGGAGGACTTCCGCGGCAACCCTTCCGATCTCGATTTTTTATCCTTTCCTTCTGTTTGCGGACCTCACCAGTGACGTCATGGAAGAAATCTTCTGTTTTTGATTTATTTCTTGTAGGATGCCCGGCAACCGCCAGTGGTAAAAGCGGCGCTGCCGCTGCCAAGAGCGAATACATGGGAGGTAAGGGAGTTTCAGCCCCCTCGTAACGCCTGCTTGAAAGAAAGAAAGAAATACGGCATTAGAGGTACTCGCTAACCGCTTTGCATGAAACCTATTCCCACAGTCTATGGGATTTGCTGAATTTCAACGCGAAATCGTTGTATGCTGGGATCCACTAAGGCTTCAGTCACGTATTTCTGTCATAGAAAGGATGTACAAAAGATGCACGCAATCGCATTCAAAGAAAAAAAAAAGTTCCGTCAATGGGCATCGAACTGGTGACTTCTCAGTCCACCACTTCAAAAGCCGAGCACACTATTCACTGCGCAACAGCCACAGACTCTTAACTCGTCTATAAAACACCTTTTATATCACACACTTTCCTCTTGCAGTACTCTTGATCAGTGGAGTAGTGTCGCCCCTCTTCGAGCGGTAAGGATTACTGTGGCCTCCGCGATTAGCACCTGCAATGCGTACTGCTATAGGCGTCTGTCCTATTCGGCGCGTTTTTTTTTTTTAATGCAAGTGCGATTTTCTCAACGCCTTAACACACCGCGAGATGGCGACCTAAGCCCAATGCGTCGGTCTTGCTCGTAGCGTCCATCCGCACCAAAAATAGCTCTGCGGCGCACGCCTGCCTCACCAGGATGTAATGCCGCGTTTCTCGCTTACGCGTGCCCGAAAAACGTGGCGGTCTTGCTACAGGGCAACATGATGCTCTCAACCTTTCCATCTAGATATCACGATACCACGAAGTTCAATCAAACATCAACGGGCAGCCCAATTTCCGCATCCAATGTGCGACGCTCACCTTGCTATCCAACCTCTTTCTGTCATTATGCTCTTGCCGTTAACATCTACAGATACCACAATAGTTTATTTTATAAATTGGTCATGAACATTAGCCGTCGGGATGGAAATGTACCACCAAGCGTGAACGAGGATGCATTCATGTTGGAAAAGTACTATAACTGGCAAACACCATAACATACATTGGACAAACCCTCTTACATCAAAGCACAATAAATATTCGATTACCTCGACTACGGCGGCTGCATTTTCAAAACGCTGGAGGCCCGTGTGCTCTGGTTTGGGTGCACGTTAAAGAACCTCAGATCATCGAAATTTTTGAAGCCCTCCACTACGGCGTCTCTCGTAAGCCTATGGTGGTTTTGGGGCGTTAAACCCCACAAATTAATAATAATAATAATAATAATAATAATAATAATAATAATAATAATAATATAATAATAATAATAATAATAATAATAATAATAATAATAATAATAATAATAATAATAATAATAATAATATGTGAAGGAGTGTTTTACTTCCGTACCTCTTTTTAAATGAGGCCAGGAATCTGTGAAATGTCGTGGTGTTTATTAATTATTTAATCGTCGCCACTTTGCCTTCCACCGTCATAGCTCCAAGCTACCATGAGAAAGGCTGATAAGTGATGAGGTAGATCGGAGCCTGAAGCGGTAAACGTTTTTGGCGCTTCCTTCCTTCCTTCCTTCCTTCCTTCCTTCCTTCCTTCCTTCCTTCCGTACGGCAAAACTGAAACAATAAGAAAGGCTCATCACACTCATTGGCCCACAGCGCTTCCACGGAGCAGTGGTGATGCTATTCGTTTTCGACGAAAGAAAATGATTTTGCTGAAGCAGAAAGTGATTTGACCGTTCCATAAAACTTTTGCTCGTTCCCATCCGTAATTGCACCGTGAATGATAAAACTTTCAGGTAAGGCACAGCAGAATAAAATCATGAAAGCGTTAACTAATGTTATAGGGCCCCTGTTCATTGCTAGCCAGATCCGCAATGCTACAAAACAAGGCGCGCAAGCGTCGCACGGGTGGCCCGGACATCAAAGAGCCTACAAGAAAAATCGTCACAGCAGAAATGTTGCAAAAATTCCGGCATATTGTGACATTCCCTCGAAATGTATACCCTAGTAACCATATAATTGAGTGATTACTGTGGTGAAGGAAAACTTCACCTTAGTTGCTGGTTTGACAGCGTGCAGCCTACAGTGACCACTGTAGAAAGTGTGCGGGGGAGGGAGGGGGTCCTGAGCCCTCTTAACTTTTCTCAATGAAGGGGTTCGTGCCCCTTTCCCTCCCCCTTCCCAGCTGATACGCTTATGTGGGCGTTTGTCCTTTTTCGGGCAGATTTTTTCGTTCCACCCGCAGCATGCAAATCGCCCCTCCCGATGGCAGCAAGGGTGCCATCGAGAGGGGCGATTCACTTTTATTCGTTTCACTTCTATCAAATATTGCAGTATTGCAATATTAGCGAAGTGATGGTCTTAGCGAAGTGATGGTACAACTTTTAATTCTGCGTGCGTGTGTGCGTAGACTGCGCGATAAGCAGATAGATGAATCGTGCCGCTAACTGGCGTTGCAGCGTGAGCACCGCTTTTCGGCAAGAGCAAACGGTGTGGGTGGTCCCGATCTTGGCTGCGGGCGTCTCTCCATAAAACATTGACGCATGAAATCGGATACAAACTCGTTCACTCTCAGAAGGCCCCAGTTCAACTTATGACTGCCGTGGCGCCGGTGTGACTGTCAAGCCTTTGATGCGGTGTACAGTAAGCAACAGCTTCCTCGCATATAAAATAAAAGAACCCCAGGTGGTCAAAATTTCCGGAGCCCTCCACTGCGGCGTTTCTCATAATCATATGGTGGTTTTGGGACGTTAAACCCCACATATCTATCAAATCGCATATAAAATATTTTGGTCAGCTTGCACTACTTGTGTAAGGCTGGAGCTATACATGATCTTGTGACAACCTAGCTTCTTCCAGCTTTTTGGGGCTGGTCGTCTACTCATCTGCTTGGTCTGCTTCGAAGTGAAGAAAACAACTCTGTCTGAATTGTGATTATCCTCGTTAGCTAAGATTTGATGTACAGTCTCACTTTTTATGAAAGGGAGCACGGGAATGCGTGGCCTGCGTGCTCTGGCGGCTACTGCCAGCGCGTTCAAGCGGGAGCGAGAGCAACCACAGCCTCCTTTTGCGTCATCTCGCGGCGAGGAAAACAACCACTAGTTGCCGATATGGAACCAGCGGCAAGATTGCAACCCCCCTTCCCCTTCAAGGAGATGACGCGAGAGCCGGTAATCGGCTTTAAGGGGGGGGTTGCAATCTTGCAGTTCTATATCAGCAACGAATCATTGTTTCGCTCGCCGCGAGATGACGCCAAAAGAGACTGTGGTTGCTTTCGCTCCCACTTGTACGCGCTGCCAGCAGCCGCCGGAGCGCGCAGGCTACGCGTCGTCATGTTCGCTTTTATTTATAAAAATTGACCTTGTACATAACACTGAACAGCTTTGTCTTGATAGTTTCAATTAAAAATTCGGCAGATTTCACGTACCTTGAGATCGACGTTATGTGAAGCATGCGGATGGAATTTGACTGTGTGTTGTAGTTAGTGAAACATCATGAAAGCACACATTTATTCTTTGCATTCATCAACTCGACGCCGCTAGAGTGACTTTTCCTTCATTCCCTAGCTCTCGAATTACGAGTGTCTATCCTAGCCGTTCGTGGGTAAATATATGATGTCAATCACCTGTGGCACATATCCGCATACTTGCGCCCCATACCCATTCCCGGGTATGTGCCACGCGTTAGGGGGAAAGTGTTCGACGACGTAAGTGACGGAGTTTTGACAGTATTCATGTCATTACCAGCGAGTCATATTCGACATGCCATCTTACCCTCCCATACTAATTTTGGTTTACCCTAAGTTAAGGGGGTAATCACGAGAGTGTCCAGACGTAGGCGGATAGATAGATAGACAGATAGATAGAATAGATAGATAGATAGATAGATAGATAGATAGATAGATAGATAGATAGACGCTAAAACTGTTTGCCACATGCCACGAAATGCTTCGCATTTAGAACGGCAATCAACAAGTTCATGATTAGTATGAAGCTATTCAATACTAACCAGCTTGATATAATTATCATCATATTAGTAACGTCTAATTAGCATGCTTTTAGTTATCGTGTTTATGATTAACGTCACATTAACACATGGTTTAGTTAGCGTGTCATGTTTTAGTGACCACGGTCCTAGCTTTACATGGCTTCGTTAGCATGGTCTTATCAAGACGTGGTGTAATTACCGAGGACTTACCATGACGTGGCTGAATTCACTTGATCATAGCATGTGCTGACCTAACTAGCCAAACATACGGCTCAACCTAATAGCTGCATGAAAGTTTTGATAGGCGTCTAGTGGCCGGGTTCCCAAGTGAGTTGAAGGAAGTCGCAAGCGTTATGTAAGAATTTCTTTGTGCCAATCTTCGAGCATAATCCGGTGGTGCCGAAAAGACCACCTGATCCACCCTGACTGCCCATTGCTGTGCCGTATATGCACACTGAGGTCGGCCACAACACGAAAAAAAATGCCCCTACCTCCCCGAAGAGAACCGTGAGGAAATGCGAATGCATCTCTTGCGCCGAGAGAGGGCAACGTTGACATCAGACATTCGCCTTCACCGACTTCTGCCATAGCCTTGAGAGGGGCCCAGCCATCGAATGGTCGAGAGTGAGGATCGAGCGGACGAAAGAGTGGACCACCAGCCTTCTCGACTCTGCGTTGGCGTTTCACAGCGGCGTCTCGAGAACACATTTCCGGATGTTCTTGAGAGGCGCTCAGCCAGCGAACGATCGAGAGTAAGGTGCAAGTGGACGGGAGAGTGGGGCGCAGCGAGAGAAGGTGGGTGGTGGTGGTAGTGATTAGAGGAAAGAAAAGATGCCCAATTTCTGCAGCCCGTTAGGGAGCACGGCGCAGCGTCTACGCGAGAGAAGGAGTGGCGAAGCACTGCAACCTACCCTCTTTTACACTCTCTTACACCACATGCTCCTCTTGCGAGAAAAGCACGCGAGCCCGTAGCTGTTGCTATAAGAGAGGGAATGAGAGTGGATAACACCTGCCGGCGCGTGGCCGACGCCGCGGACGCTGCCACCGGATGCCTGACATAGCCCTACTAAGAAATGCATTCGCATTTAAAATTGGCGAATATTATATATAGCTGAGGTTAAAGCTTGAGCGAGTTGGTTCGACCACATAGTAAAAAACGTAGCGCGAAAACGGCAGGAAAGATAAGGAGACAGAACAGAGTGCTGACTTACAACTAATGTTTATTTAGGAATGCCAACGCATTTATATCATGGCAGGTCAAACACACGTGATTACGATGTCGCTCAAACGTCAACGTCCCCGTGTCACCGCACCTCGCACGTGTTCATCTCAAAGACAAAAAAGAATCTCTTTCTGAGCGAGGCTTAAAGACTCCCTACTAGCGCATTTATCTGTGAGGCGTGCAATTTGAAACGCTTCAATGATCTCCCTTGTTTTTCTTTCTTTGTGCTTGGTAAGGACCTTAGTGTCGCGAAACTTTGGTGCGCAGCCACAATCGTGGCAATGGATGCCAAGGTGATTGATATGTGGGGTTTAACGTCCCAAAACCACCTTATGATTATGAGAGACGCCGTAGTGGAAGGCCCCGGAAATTTAACCACCTGGGGTTCTTTAACGTGCACTCAAATCTGAGCACACGGGCCTACAACGTTTCCGCCTCCATCAGAAACGCAGCCGCCGCAGCCGGGATTTGATCCCGCGACCTGCGGGTCAGCAGCCGAGTACCTTAGCCACTAGACCACCGCGGCGGGGCTGCCAAGGTGGTCAATGATATTGTCACGGCGTCGGGACGTTGACGAAGGGAGCAGACTTCAGGTCAACAATGAAACCGTTTATTCGGGCCGAACTTGAGGTCACGCAAAAGGAAGGTCAGATTACAGCAGGACACTGGTACTGATACAAAGAGAAGTTTATTAACTTCAAACTAAAAAAAACTCTTTACATCATTTTATACATACAGTGCTCGTTTAGGCACCCCTCTTGTGCACTATGGGGCATACAAACTCCATTATCCATATAGGAAACTAGCGGCACATACACAGATATCTAGCACAAAACTGGTACTGATAGCGGCGAACAGAGCGTCGGCCGTCGATCAACTGACAAGTGGCGAAGCGCGTCGGTATTTATACCTTCGTCACAGAATGTTCCAGCGTTATCGCTGGCGGCGACATAGGTTCCGGAAAAATCTAATGTGCACGAAGTGGGCATAATCGTAAACGATCTACTACAGCCTCGAAGCTTCTCGAACATTGTAGGTGTGGTTTGCGCTGTACGTAGTGTAACGGGGCGATATCAAAGGTTGAGGAAGGGACGAAGAGAAAGGAACGTGGCATTGCCCCCTCTGAAAAAAGCATCGTCTTGATGCTGTAACAGAATATGAAAGTACAATGATAATGCAAAAAAGTACAAGCAATAAATTATGATGCAGCAATAATACAATATACATTTTTTCAGTCCATCAACGCGCATGAGGCCCGCGACATATGAAGGACTTCAGGGCACGATCTGCGTCGTTGAGAGTTGTGATGCCATCAGGGACAACCACGTAATCGAGTAGGCCAAGACGTCGAACCACCCTGTACGGTCCGAAGTAGTGTCGCAGAAGCTTTTCACTGAGTCCACGTCGGTGTATCGGCGTCCACACCAAACACGTTCACCGGGCTGGTATTCCACGAAGCATCGTCGAAGATTGTAACGGTGGCTGTTGGTCGTCTGTTGGTTCTTGATACGGAGGCGGGCGAGTTGTCGGGCTTCTTCGGCGTGCAGAAGGTACTCACTCACATCAAGTTTTTCTTCATCGATCCCGTTCGGTAACATTGCGTCGAGCGTCGTTGCTGGGCTCCTTCCATAGACCAATTTGTATGGAGATATCTGCGTCGTTTCCTGCACCGTCGTGTTGTATGCGAAGGTCACGTGCGGAAGAATAGTGTCCCGCGTTTTTGTGTTCGACATGGGCGTACATTGCCAGCATGTTAGCGGTGGTCTTGTTTAGCCGCTCGGTGAGGCTGTTGGTCTGTGGGTGGTACGCTGTCGTCCGGCGGTGGCTTAATTGTCTGACTGTATGCCAAGATCGCTTGAGTTAGGTCAGCAGTAAATGCCATTCCTCTGTCGGCGATGAGCCCCGCCGCGGTAGTCTAGTGGCAAAGGTACTCGGCTGCTGACCCGCACGTTGCGGGATCGAATCCCGGCTGCAGCGGCTGCATTTCCGATGGAGGCGGAAATGTTGTAGGCCCGTGTGCTCAGATTTGGGTGCACGTTAAAGAACCCCAGTTGGTCGAAATTTCCGGAGGCCTCCACTACGGCGTCTCTCATAATCATATGGTGGTTTTGGGACGTTAAACCCCACATATCAATCAATCAATCTTACGGTGATGAGGACCTCCGGGGCGCCGTGACGTTTAAGACGATGTTTTCAACGAAGAACTTAGCAACCTTGTATGCACTCCCTTGATTGATTGATATGTGGGGTTTAACGTCCCAAAACCACCATATGATTATGAGAGACGCCGTAGTGGAGGGCTCCGGAAATTTGGACCACCTGGGGTTCTTTAACGAGAACCCAAATCTAAGCACACGGGCCTACAAAATTTCCGCCTCCATCAAAAATGCAGCCGTCGCAGCCGGGATTCGGTCCTGCGACCTGCGGGTCAGCAGCCCAGTACCAGTGTCGGCGCAGCGAGTGAGGTAGTCGGTAGCTACCACAATCCACTTGTTTCCGAAAGCCGACGTCGGGAACGGCCCTAGTAGGTCCATACCGATCTGCTGGAATGGTCGGCGAGATGGTTCAATGGGCTGCGAAAATCCCGCTGGCCTTGTCGGTGGTGGCTTGCGTCGCTGACAGTACCGGCATGTCCTCAGAGTGACGTCGGTGGTAAGACGTGGCCAGTAGTACCTTTCTCTTATCTTCGCGAGCGTGCGGGATACGCCGAGGTGCCCTGTCATCGGATGCAGGGTCTGCAGGAGTCCTGGTTGCAGAGCTGAAGGAACCACAAGAAGGTACTTGACTCGAAGCGGTGAGAAGTTCTTGTGGAGATGACCGTTTTGTAAGAAGAACGACGTAAGCGTGAGCTTGAATACCTTCGGAACAGCGGCGGTCCTGCCCTCGATGTATTCTAATAGGGCCCTAAGTTCCGGGTCGGCCCGCTGTCATTCAGCGAAGTCGTCGGCAGTTATCGTTCCCAAGAAGTAGTCGTCATCCGGGTCGTCGGGAGGTGGTGGGCGGACAGGCGCACCAGAGAAGCAGTCGGCGTCGGAGTGTTTTCTGCCGGACTTGTAAACGATGGTAATGTCATATTCTTGAAGTCTTAGGCTCCATCGTGCGAGGTGATCTGAAGGGTCCTTTAAGGTAGCTGGCCAACACAAGGCGTGGTGGTCGCTCACAACTTTGAAGGGCCTGCCGTAGAGGGAGGGGCGAAATTTAGAGGGAGTGCCTCGCCCAGATGATGGCGAGGCACTCCTTTTCTGTTGTGGAATAATTGGCTTCTGCTTTGTATAGTGATCCGCTGGCGAAACTAATAACCCTTTCCAGTCCGTCAGCCCTTTGCACAAGAACGGCACCGAGACTTACGCTGCTTGCATCAGCGTGTATTTCTATCTCGGCGAATTCGTCGAAACTGAGACATTTGAAGGCGTTGTTTTAATTTCTAAAAAGCTTCTTTCTGCGGCGTTTTCCACTTGAAGTCCACGTCGGCCCTGGCGAGGTAAGTGAGTGGATTGGCGATGCGGGCAAAGTTTTTAACGAACCGCCTGTAATAGGCGCACAGGCCCAGAAATCAGCGCGCTGCCTTCTTGTCAGTGGGCGGCGGGAAGTCGGCGATGACGGCTGTTTTCCGCGGATCGGGATGGACTCCAGACTTGCTAATCACCTGTCCCAGAACAAGAGCTCCTCGTACGCGAATCTGCACTTTCCTGGCTGCAGGATGAGTCTGGACGTCTTGATGGCTTGAAGTACAGCTTCAAGGCACCGAAGATGCTCGTTGAAACTTGAGGAAAACACGACGATGTCGACCAAATACTCAAGGGAAGTCGGCCACTTCAATCCTGTCAGTACTGTGTCCATAACGCGGTGAAAAGTGGCAGGCGCCGAGCAAAGACCGAAGGGAATCACCTTATACTTGAAGAGGCCGTCTGGTGTTATAAACGCAGTCTTCTCTCGGTCTCTTTCGTCGACTTCGATTTGACAATAGCCAGTCTTGAGGTCCATCGACGAAAAGTACTTCGCGTTATGGAGCCGATCCAGTGCGTCATTTATTCATGGGAGAGGAATTAATGGAATGAAAAAAAACTCTATTTCAGTCTTTCAGGACGCGCTTAGCGCTTAGCTGGCGTCTCCCACGTAGGGACCGACAGGGAGTACCCGGCGGCCACTTCGTGGGCCTGCTGGATGGCCCATTGATGGTCGGCGAGAGGTGAGCTCCTGAGGGACCTCTCCCACATGTTTGAGGTAGAGTCAGGAGGAGTTGTTCTACACTCCCAGAGCATGTGTGCGAGTGTTGCCGTGTGTCCACAGAATGGGCATGTGTCGCTCGGGTATGCATCAGGATAATAAACGTGAAGCGTGGCAAGGTTTGGATGCGTATGTGTCTGTAATAGGCGTAGGGTTAATTCCTCCGGTTTGTTATTGATTGATTTGTGGGGTTTAACGTCCCAAAACCACCATTTGATTATGAGAGACGCCGTAGTGGAGGGCTCCGGAAATTTTGACCACCTGGGGTTCTTTAACGTGCACCCAAATCTGAGTACACGGGCCTACAACATTTCCGCCTCCATCGGAAATGCAGCCGCCGCAGCCGGGAATCGAACCCGCGACCTGCGAGTCAGCAGCCGAGTACCTTAGCCACTAGACCACCGCGGCGGGGCTCCTCCGGTTTGTTAAGTTTCGGATGTGGGGGTGGAAAAATACGGTGGTCACGGTAAAAGTGCTTTGTTATGTCATTGTACGTAATGGGTGCATCCCGATTGGTCTCTTACTCAGCAAGATGGGGTTGCCCTGGGGTGGTGCGGTCGGTAAGTGCGCGCGCTGCATCATGGGCCATCTCGTTGAGGTTGGATAGGGCACCCGGCACCTGGCCGAGATGGGTGGGGAACCAGATGACAGTGTGGTGCTTCAGGGCACTCGGGTCCGCTCTGCGCAGGATACGTAACGCCTGGTCGGAGATGACTCCACGTTCGAAGGCTTTGATGGTCGGTCTGGAGTCGCTGTAGATGAGTTCCCGTTTGCTGTCGAGCATAGCTATAGTTATAGCTACTTGCTCCGCTACTTCGGGGTTTCGGTGAGGATTGTGGCAGAGTTAAGAATCTACTGCACGGATGATACCACGGCGAAGGCTTGGCGGTTGTGATAGGCAGCGGCGTCCACGAACGAGATGTTGTCCGCTGCCATGTCTATGCGCTTGAGAATGGTGGTCGTCCGCGCAAGGCGCCTGCCTCTGTTGTATTCGGGGTGTACATTTCGCAGAATGGGAGCGATCGTGATAAGGTCGCGGATTTCACGGGGAATCATAATCAACTATGGGGGGTGCCTGGCCGTCGAGGATAAGAAGCCGAGCCCGTACAGAATATGGTGGCCCGCCTTGGTGGTGGTGAGTCGGGTCCATTGCACGCGTTCCTGAGCTTCGACGATCTCTTCTAGCGTGTTATGTACGCCAAGCTCGAGGAGTTTGTGCGTTGGAATGGTGATAGGAAGGCCAAGCAAGGGCTCGTTTGACCACCTTGCAAATAAGCGCATTGAGTTGATCGCGCTCAGCACGTAGCCATTTGTGTATAGCGGCAACATAAATAAAATGGCACAAAACAAACGCGTGTACGAGACGCAGCAGGTTGTCTTCTTTGAGGCCATGGTGCCTGTTGGCTACTCTACGTACGAGTCGTATGACATTCTCAGTCTTAGTCCTGAGTTTGTGTACTGTTTGTGTGTTGGTTCCGCGGGACTCGATGATCATGCCAAGGACCTTGATGGTGTCTACCCTGGGTACTGTACGACCATCTCTGGTGTGGAGGGTGATATTGCGTTCCGCCGGAGGTTTCCACCCTTCGGTCTTGGCTCCCCGGCGTTTGGGCAAATATATCAACAGCTCCGACTTCGCTGGCGAGCACCTGAGACCGGTGTGGTCGAGATAGGACTTGGTGGTGTCGATGGCCTCTTGCAGGGCGGACTCAGTGAAGCCATCTGAACCTGTGGAGCACCATATATGGTTACATCGTCCGCATAGATAGTGTCGTTTAGCGCGTCGATTTTCGAAAGTCGTCCGGAAAGCCCGATCATTACAAGGTTGAAGAGTGTGGGCGAGAGGACGGATCCCTGAGGAGTGACCTGCTGTCCGAGCTCCACTTCTTCCGACACTAGGTCTCCCACGTGGAGGACGGATCTGCGTTGAGTGAGAAAAAAGCGGATAATGTAGTAAAATCGATGACCTAGGCACAGGGCTGTGATCGCTTTCAAGATTGACGAATGCGTTATGGTATCGAATGCCTTTTCAAAGTGTAGATCGAGTATCGCACGAGTGTCCCGAGTGTTTCCGCCATATAGAGTTTGATGCTTTAGGAGTAACATGGCGTCTTGAGTGGATAACCCTGGTCGGAAGCCAATCATGTGTTGCGGGAGGCAGTCGTTATTTATGAGGTATCGACCAACCCTGTTGAAGACGACGTGCTCAGCCGCCTTGTCCACGCACGACGTGAGGGATATGGGGCGTAGGTGATCTTGGCTCGGCGCCTTTCCCGGTTTGGGTATGAAAACCATGTGAGCTAGTTTCCGGGCATCGGGTATCTCACTCTTTTTCCATATTTCGTTGACAGTGTCGGTGAAGGGAGTGACGGAGCGATTGTCCAGGTTGCGTAGGAGCTTGTTGGTGATGCCGTCGAGGCCAGGGGCTGAGCGGCCATTGAGTTCATGGAGAGGTCGGCACACATCTTCAATAGAAAGGACGGCGTCTAAGTTGGTGTTGTCGCTGCCAGAGTAATCAGGGTGAGGGGTCACAGGGCCCGTGGGAAGCAGGAGATATTTCTCCACGAGGTTCTTAACAACATCTTCCGGTGATACTGTCCGTTTAGCTTGATGAAGTATGTTCACGATCGAATGACGCTGATTCGTGTGGGTGTTGGTTTCATTGAGGAGGTGTTTGAGTAAGTTCCACGTTTTGCCATTGCGAACCTGACCCAATCGAGTTACAAACTTCATCCCACTGCTGTTTTGAAAGGATGTGGCCGTGATCTATCATGGTATTGTTCAGCTGAGATATGCGTTTGCGTAACCTCCGATTAAGGCGCTGGCTCTTCCACCGTGCCAATAGAGACTGCTTGGCCTCAAGTAGGTGGGCGAGACGACTGTCCATCTTTTTGGTTGGACGGTCCCTACTGATAGTTTTGGTTGCCTTGTTGACGTCAGCTTTGAGCTGGGCCGTCCACGTCTCGAAGCTTGGTGGGGTATTCGGAGGAGGTTGTTCTGCGTGGGTCTTACGAAGGAGGTCCCAGTCGACACACGTGTACAACTTGGTGTTCCTGCTGACTGTGGGGAGGTGTACGGCCAATGTGAAGTGGTCGCTACCGAGATCTATCACGAGGTTGGGCCAGCGGGCGTCGGCGATATTCTTGACGAAGGTGAGATCCGGCGTAGTGTCTCTTTGCGTGGACGTACCGGTGCTAGTGGGGAAGGCCTTGTCCGTAATGAGAACAAGGCCCATGTCATTCGCATTTTTCCAAAGCTTGTTACCTTTAGGTGTGTCATACGCGTAGCCCCAGGCGCTATGCGTGGCGTTAAAATCACCCGCAATCACTAGCGGGTTAGGCACCCCGCGACACGGACGGCTTTCTGGAATAAGCGTGTGAACCTTTGTCTGTGATGGTTGGGACTACTGTATACATTGAGTATGTACACGCTCCTTTGTGATGTGTTGCCAGGGAGAATTTCGACCATAACATGTTCCATTTCGGACACATTGAGACTGTGCGCTGTGCAGGTAATCTTGTTAGCGACCAGGGTGGTGGTACCGCGTCTTCCCGAGGGGCCGGGCAACCACTGGTATTCAGAAAACGTGGTGCTTGGTACTAAAGTCTCTTGTAACTACATGATGTGAGGTTTGGCTTCGTGGCTACGGAGGTATTGCAGCAGGAAGGCTTTCATGTGGGCGAAGCTCCTGCAGTTCCATATCCGGATTCGCAACTCGTCATTTGGTCTGGCCATCTTGAAGCATGTAGGAGTCGGCCTTTTCACCCGGCGGGTGCATAAGGGCCACGTGAAGTGGTGGACTGGGCACGGCTGTACGTTGCGACAACGGCTTACCCGCGGCAACGGCAGGGGCGATGACGTGATCGAGGTATTGCTTCACTTGGCCCAACCGATTACCATGGGCCACGAGGGTGGACTGCGCGAGAGTCATGCTTTCGCCATGTTTTCTTAATCGCCGATAGCGTGCTCTTATTGTCGTTTAACTCTGCCTTTAACGTTGGCTGGTCGTGAGCGACCGCGCGTTTCTTGGGTGTGCTCTCGCCGTCGTCGTTACCGGTGCCTACGGGTTGCGGCTGCGACAGGGTGACTGCATTGTCGTCGTTGTCGGTGGTGGGCGTAGCAGCGCGTATGTTTCTGTCAGTTTTCAGTTCGGAAATTGCGACTATGAGTTTGCGTATTGTTTATTTCATCATCGTATTTTCATGCTTTAAAATGGATATCTCAGATGTGGTGTGTGTATCATGCTCTGGGAGTAAACTTGACCCTACCTGTGATGTAGTGTTTCTTTTTGCCCGGACGGCGTCCGCCCGAGTGAGAGTTTCCGCTTATTCTTGTTGGCGTTGCCTGGCGATGGTGGTGCCGATGGGCTCGGCAATCGTTTATGGGAGACCCCGGTGAGACTCGGATGAGGCGTGACACCAGCGTGAGGCACGGAACCGGAGTGGGAGCCAGAGCGTGACCCGGGCCGGGAACCTGAACGGGAACCATGACGTGAACAGGAACGGCACCTGGAGTAGCCCCGCGATATAGATCTGGTTGGGGTCCCACTTCGCGCACTGTGGGAATGGGTTCGAGGGTGACCATTGTTGTGTCGTGTCGAGTGTGCTCGCTCCGCTCCCATCGTCGTCGGCGCACCACGTATGGAATGTGGTAGCGTTGTTTACATTCCTTGTCGGCAGTGAGGTGGGCTCCTCCGCAAAGCTTGCATGTTGGTGTACAGCGGTGTTCTTTTTCGGGGTTCGGCACGCTGCAGCCTCGGCAGATAACGTCTCAAAAATTCGGGCAAACGTCCGCTCTGTAGCCAAGCCGACCGCAGGCATAGCAAATATCTATCTGTCTACGGTGTAGTGTACATTGAAGTAGCGCCGATCCGTATCGCACAAAATTAGGCACGCGATGTCCATCGAAGGCCACGATCGCTGCGGTGGTACTTCCGATGTCCTTTGCAGCCAGGGCTAGTGAATTGCGGTCGTTGACAATCTTCGCATCAATGTCCGCCGAACCGTCTTACACGGGAATCCCTTGAATGACGCCTTTGCATGTAGAATGTGGTGTCGCTTCGTAGGCACTAACTTCATAGGTCTTGTCAGCGATGCGGATTTCTTTAACACGCACGTAGCGATTAGCATTTTGTCTCTTCGGCATGCTTGCCAATAAGATATTCTGTTTAATATTGGGGCAGAGCATGTCTGCTTGCTGTTACAATGGTCTGATACCTGCGGAAGTCTAAATGGCTTCAGCGATTGTCGTTGGGCCAACCCTAGCGGTGTTAAGACCCCCCCCCCCCCTGAGTCTAATCATGATGCGGATGTCGTCCTTTGGTAGTTGAGTCATTCGGCTTGCTCGAATAATTTTGTTCTTCCCATTTTCTCTGTTGCGGGGCTTGTGCTCTTTGCGTTTCGAAGCACTATATGACGGTGCACGTTTGGATCCTTCATTTTGGGGTAGCACTCGGCGACACGAGACGGTCTGCCAGCCTTGGTCTGTTGTGATTTCCTTCGGGTCAATGTCTTTTTCTGTCACTAGGTACTCCATCGCTCAGCGAGACAGTGCAGCTATGGGGCGTGCCAGCAAGCATACACGTCTTTTTTGTGATTTTGCTCAGGCGGCGATAATCGACGCAGAAACGTAGGGTTCCATTTTTCTTCTTTACTAACACCACGGGGGCCGGCCATGGACTTTTAGACGGCTGGATGGAGTTATCCCGTAGCATTTCTTCTTGTCTCTTTACCACTTCGCATTCTCGCGTCGAAACCTTGTAGAGACTCTGACGAAGTGGCCTGGCATTTTCTTCGGTTATGACGTGATGTTTTACGATGGGGGTTTGCCGAATTTTCGACGACGAGGAAAAGTAATCTTCGCATTGCAGGAGCAGGGTTTTGAGCTGTTCTTGCTTATGGTTCGAAATGCTGGGATTGGCGTCGAAGGCTGAGGGAGGGGCTTGGTTCCTCTGAGAAGGTTCTGCAGAATCATTGAGGGCGAAAGCACTGGTGGCTTCCACAAGTTCTTCGATGTATGCGACCGTCGTTCCTTTGTTCACGTGTTTGTACTCATTGCTGAAATTCGTGAGCATAACCGTTTCTCTTGCCTCCCCACAGCTCGGCAATTCCTCTTGTGACGCAAATATGGCGGGTGACCAACAGATGCTGACTGTCTACAACGACGCCTTCCAAGTCAGGTGATTTCGGAGCACCGGCTGAAATAATGACACTGGAGCGAGGCCGAATGATGACTTGTTCTTCCAGTACATTCAAGGCGTGGTTCCCTGACGGCGTGCGCGGTGGTAGTGCTTCTTCTGTGTATAAGGTTATCGACTTTGTTCTCAGGTAGATGTCTGCACCGTGGAGGCATAAGAAGTCAATGCCAAGGATGACATCTCTCGAGCAACGCTGTAGGACTACGAAGTCTGCGGGATATATACGGCCGTTAATGGTGACTCTCGCTGTGCAGATTCCTGCAGGTGTTACTAGATAATCTCCGGCTGTGTGGATTTCAGGACCTTCCTAAGCTGTTCTAACTTTCGTCAACTTCGCGGCGAACATCCCGCTGATAATGGAATAGTCAGGTCCAGTATGGATGAGAGCGGTCACACTGTGGCCGTCAATAAGAACATCGAGGTCACTAGCTCGCCGTCTCGCGTTGCAGTTAGACCATGGCGTCGGGTGAAGGCTGCATCAGCTTGTCCCGCTGCTTCCATGTTGTGGCGTCAGGTCTCTTTCGGTAAGTGAGGTTTCGTCGTCAGGACTTTGCCTGGTTGGCGTCGTGTTCGGAAAAGTCCGTCGCGGCATCGTCGTCGTCGTCGGAGGATCTTCGGTAGTTCGTCACACAGCAACCACACCTCCATCGGTGGCTGCCCTTCGTTTCCCAGATAAGGGATAGAAGACCAGCCCCGCGTTGGGCCTAAGTACTGCCGGTGGTGCGGTGACATGCAGCGGCTGGGCGACGGTGAACGGGAAGGACTTCGTGGTGTCCATTGCGTTCCTGCCATGTAGTCGGCGATGTAACGTGGCCGTTCCCCTGGTTGTGGACGGGGTGCATCGATGGCGAAGCCACGCAGTCCCATCGGTCGGTACTGGCAGTGGCGGTAAGTGTGGCCAGCTTCCCCGCAGTGGTAGCAGAGTGGGCGGTGATCGGGGGCGCACCATACGCCTGTCTTCCTCGGTGCGTTGCGCCAGCCTGCAAGTGGGTTGTATGGCGTTGGTGGTGTTTGGCAGTAGAACTGCGGTGGTACGGCGTCTTGACATGGGCGTGGTGGGGCAGTGCTACGACGCACTGCAGCAGCGTAGTTCATAGCCTCCAGATGAAACTGCGCTGAAGGTTCGGGAATTCCCAACGCTTGCTCGACTTCTTCACGAACAATGTCAGTGATCGAGTCCACTCGAGGCTGCGATTCCGGAAACACTTTACGCAGCTCTTCACGCAAAACCACGCGGATGGTCCCCCGCAGGTCATCGGCTCTGTGGGCTTGAATGACGGCATAGTTCATTGTCGTTGAGCGGCGGTCACACTGCCTTGTCTGCATCTCGAGCGCCTTTTCTATAGTTGTAGCTTCCGCGAGGAACTCCGTGAACATCGTAGGTGGATTGCGGACAAGTCCTGCGAATAGTTCTCTTTTAAAACCCCGCATAAGCAGCCGAACTTTTTTGTCATCGACCATGTCAGCATCGGCAAGTCGGAACAGTCGGGTCATCTCTTCCGTGACGATGGCGACTTTTCATTTGGGAGTTGCACCTTGGTTTCCAGCAAGGAAGCAGCCCTCTTCTTGCGCACGATTCTCGCAGAGGTGTGCAGGAATGCGCTGCGGGAATTGTCCCAGGTTAAGAGTGAAGACTTTCTGGTTTCAGACCATGTTTTTGCGGAGTCTTCCAAGCAAACGTAGGTATGTCGAAGCTTGTCCTCGGTGCTCCAGTTGATAAACGCAGCGACATGGTCGTATATCTCAAGCCAAAGTTCCGGGTCTTCGAGAGATGTACCGCGGAAAGTTAGTGGCTCCTTGGGTTGCCGGAGCTAAATCAGTGCAGGTGGCACAGGAGCTGTCATTGTCGCCGTGTCTGAGGTCGGGGGCGTGGCCTGTCGGGTCTTAACTGGTAGAGACCCGTATACTTTGGCGGCAGACCCAGTTGCCGGTGGCTTGTTCATTACTCGGGGCTGGCGTCGATGTCCGCTTTCCGGCTTGGGCTGGGTTCAAGGCTTGAAGGGGCGTCCGGTATAAGAAAGAGGCAGCACCTTCACCAGATGTCAAAACATCATGACGTTGATGAAGGAAACAGACTTCAGGTCGAAAATGAAACCGTTTATTCGGGCCGAACATGTGGCCACGCAAAAGGAGAGTGAGATTACAGCAGGACACTGGCACTGATACAGGTGAACAGAGAGCGGCGAAGCGCGTCAACAGACAAGCGGAGAAGTGCGTCGGCATTTATACAATTGCCATCGAATATTCTAGCGTTGTCCCTAGCGGCGACGTAGGTTCCGGAAAAATCTGTAATGTGCACGAAGTTGGCGTAATCTAAAAAAATGGTCTACTACGGCTTCGAAGCTTCTCGAACATCATAGGCACGGTTTGCGCTGTACGCAGTGTAATGGGGCGATAACAAAGCTTGAGAAAGTAACGTGGCAATGTTGTTCTTCACGTTATACTCGTGCTCCTTCGACCTTATATTTATACACTTCCCTGTTTGACTCACGTATATTTTTCTACAGAACAGCGGAATCAAATACACTACATTTTCCGTATATTGTACAAAGCGATAGGTTTACGATTTTTTGCGCAGAGTTGTGGCTTCCTTGGGGGTTTGTTTACTTGCGCACACATGGGCTACAGTTTTCTCGGTGCAGAGGATGGCACTCTGACGTTGGCATGCCTCCCTATCTTTTTCAATTTGTGCGCGATTCCATGCATATACGATATTACAGTACACTTTTAATTTTTGTTGCAATCTGATACTTATTGGTGGTCCTGGATATTTTTTAGCTTTTATAGATTCAGCGATAAAAAATTAAGAGATATGGTGGATAACCGGCTGCCTTAAGGCGTTTTAGCTGTTTATTGGCGTAAGTGGCAATATAGCACGTCAATCTGGTCTGCAGATGACCAGAATGACGTCATTATTCAAACCAATCACTGCAGAGGTGTATAGCTCTTCCGCGTTCGTTAACGTATATGTGCGTCATACGTGCTCTATAATTGCAAACGCAGCCCACACATGTACCCGCTTCACGAAGTCGGTTCCTGCTTGATATAACCTCCTCTTATTGGCGTTCACTCAATCCGGACGTTTCAGAAAAATACAGCAACTGCGCTTTCCCGCGTTTTGGTTTCACCGATAAATTTGGGTGAATTTCATTACTTCTTAAGTTTTACTAGAGGCCGCTTTTTTCTAAATATCAAATATGCAATGGACTCTTCGCATGAAGGAATTCAGTTTTTCTGCTTAACATCTTTTGCCTATCATTCGGCTTCCTCGTCACTTTTAAAGTTTTGTTGAAGTCTCAACGCTGTCCACGAAGCTATATTCTGAAAACGTATGAATGTCGTTATTTTGGGTGATTTAAACATTGATTTACTTGATGATGCTACCAATCGCATTGAGTACACGAACTGTATGTATTCCTGGGCACTATAGCATGCTCATTGATCATGTTCTCTTTAACTTCATTTGAGCAGAAAATTAGGGCGTTTTTCAGGTAAACATTATATACTGATCATTATGCTGATTTCTTTCCCCGCCACATTGGTCTAGAGGCTAAGGTACTCGGCTACTGACCCGCAGGTCGCGGGATCGAATCCCGGCTGCAGCGGCTGCGTTTCCGATGAAGGCGGAAATGTAGGCCCATGTGCTCAGATTTGGGTGCACGTTAAAGAACCCCAGGTGGTCAATATTTCCGGAGCCCTTCACTACGGCGTCTCTCATAATCATATATAGTGGTTTTGGGACGTTAAACCCCACATATAAATCAATCCTATTTTCTTTTCATAGTGAAGTTTCATACATAATAATAATTTAGAATTTTCGAAAACAATTCTAAACAAAGAATAGTTTGTGAACCACAACACCAATGTCAACTGGTCTTACATTCAAACCTGCACGAATGACAACATATATTTTGATTACCTTTCGTCTCACATTTGTGTTTTCATAATAGTATCACCGGGGTTAAAGGCAAGAGGATCTACTCCACTCCTCCTGATCCACAAAAAAGAAAACGTTTATAACAGTCAAACACAGTCCTTTCAATATCAAATTAATAACTCGCTACACGCTGTTTTCTCTTTTTTAATACTCTTTGTAGTAGTTAAAAATGGCAAAGAAAGTTAAGATAAAAATTAGACGTGTTGAGAACAGTGTAAAGTTATCAACTTTTTTCTAAACACGAACCCGTCAAAATAAACTGTTACAGAGCTGCTGACGTTGCCTTTTATCAGCTAATCAACATTGCGAGTAAATTCAACTCATTTTACTGCAATCAAGATTCTATAGCCCATCCCCGACGCTGAATCAATCTCGGGTCCACTCTTCTCAATCATTTTACTTTCTAAATGCGTAGCATTTCTTAGCAAACTTCGTCAACTTTGAGCGTATCTATCTATCTATCTATCTATCTATCTATCTATCTATCTATCTATCTATCTATCTATCTATCTATCTATCTATCTATCTATCTATCTATCTATCTATCTATCTATCTATCTATCTATCTATCTATCTATCTATCTGTCTGTCTGTCTGTCTGTCTGTCTGTCTGTCTGTCTGTCTGTCTGTCTGTCTGTCTGTCTGTCTGTCTACCCACCCACCCACCCCCCACCTATTTACCTACCTACCTACCTACATACCTACCTACCTACCCGCCCACCCACCCACTCACCCACCCACCTATGACGTTTAGCTCTCCTGGCCGTTTCGATAATAGTATCGATTCCAAAATTGGTTTGGCATAACATGACTGTATACGACGAGCATAACTGACTAGTCATAACATAATATTGACATTTATGTCATGAATGTCATGATTTACACGTCATGGTCTTGCTGCTGTCGTGGTGATTTCGTTCATATGACATATTGAAAAACTGGTATGGTAACACAAATGACTGCATGGTGAACATAAGTGGCAGGCCTAACGTGGAAATAGGAACACGCATGTCATGTAAGTCATGACTACATGCCATACGCTCATAATGTGCTCGTCGTCGTTCACTAGCTTCACATATACCAAACTTTGTATTACGTGAGTGAATAGATGACGAAGATAATTGACACGTCCAAACATGATAATTATGACATGTCTGTCATGTAAAACACGACTACAGGCTAAGCTCTTAGTGCGCGCGAGGCCATTTTCGTCGCTTCAAATTTACCGAATTTGGTGTTACGTGACGTGAATAGATGACGAAGGTAAATGACACGTCCAAACATGATAATCATAACATGCATTGCATGTAAAACATGATACATGCTATGCTCATGGCACGCTCGCGGCCGTATCGCTAGCTTCATATACCAAATTTGGTATCACGTGGCATGAATGAACGACGAAGGTATATGGCACGTACAAACATATTAATCATGATATGCACGTCCTGTAAAACATGACTACATGCTATGCTCATGGCATGCTCACGGCCGTTTCGCTAGCTCCACATATACCAAATTTGTTATCACGTGACATGAATCGCAGACGAAGGTAAATGACACGTTCAAACATGCTAATCATGACATAGGTGTCATGTAAAACATGCATGACTACGTTATGCTCACGATGCGCTCTCAGCCATTTCGCTAATTTCACATATACCAAATTTGGTGTTACGTAACTTGAATGGATTACGAAGTCATATGACTGGCGCAAACGTGATAATAATGACATTCCCGTCATGTAGGAACTTGACTATTTAACAAGCTCGTGATGCACTCGCGGCCGTTCGCTAGCTTCACATGTATATCGACCAAAATTGGTATTAAGTAACGTAAATGGACGACAAAGGTAAGTAACACATCCAAACATAATAATCATGATATTCGTGACATGTAAATCATCGCCACATAAACTCATAGCGCGCTCGCGGCCATTTCGCTAGGTTCACATGTACCAAATTTGGTATTACGTGACGTGAATGAATGACGAACAGAAATGCCAGGTGCAAACATGATAATCATGAAATGGACGTCATGTACGGCACAATTTACATGCCTACCACTGCAGGCACTGGTATTGCAAACGCTAGTGGTGCCGTCGTTACGCTACTATAAACAACATACTTTCATTTTATCCAGAGACGTGAGGGCGCATAGCAATCGCACTTGTGTTTACTGTGTACATTCATGCGCCTCGTAACTTCGTGATGATTTGAAGTGACATAAGCTTTCTCATTCGTGCTTCACATATCATGGATTCCCTCTATGCGTAGGATCTGCCAATTTTTGATGATGAAATCTAATTGCGAGTACGTAAGCGCTTTCACTGCATCTGTGTTTGTCCTGAACTGTTGCGTGAGCATTAATATATATAAAGAATTCCAATCCTTTCAAACAAATATCAATGTTAATGCAGCGCTTCGAGTTTCCATTATATGACCACAGCGCATGACATCCACACTCGCTGCTGCATTGACCATTTTCTCCCCATTTTCCCCTTTCACTTATATACTGAACGCAAACGATAGGTAACAACAGGATCCATACCACATTCGCAAGAGCCTCTTGCATTAAAGTGCGTCGAATGGGCCCGCAAACAATTGGCGGAAGTGGCCGGCGAAATGAAAGAGGGCTTATGAAATAAAAGCCTCGTGAATTGGACTCCAGATTTATGCAATGTCTGCGTGATACAAGGAGTTGGTGCAGCTTGTTATGAAAATCAAGCTACCATGCAACAACCCCTCATGCGCGTTTGCAGAACGCTTCATACGTCATTCCAGATATCGTCTTGCTGTTGCGTTTTTCTGACTTCGATAAAGAATTAGTTTCATTGGACGTAATGTACAACGTAACAGGCTTAAAGGCGTAGGTGTGCTTACGGAGGAGGGGCTTCAGCGCGAGTTTCTTCCTCTGGAGTTCGGAAATCTGTGTCGTGCCTGTGGCTCTGTGTACTTTAATTCGAGACTCTGAGAATCAACCTGGACACAACCTCCCATCACCTAGCGTAGCAACACGCTATAGAAGCAACCGAATTAAACTTCAGAATCATCCATCTTCATTGCATCAATTATTGCGAAGACTTCGTGCAAGCTATTGTTAGAGTGCAGTTTTCAGACTGCTCGCGAACGAGTGCATGCTGCAGGAACTGGGCAAGCCCCACATATACCGTCTGCAGCAGTGCGAGTGTTGAAACGAAACGAAGTGCGCGCCGCAAGAAATTTGATTGGCCGACCCCTCGGATGGTATGTGCCATATTGATTTAAGGCTCAAACAAATTAATTGGGCGAGCAAAGAAGACTGGGCAAGACCCACTACCGTGTGCAACGAGTGCGACTGTCAAACGAAATGTCGGTCACAGGAATTGGGCAAGCAAGGAAGAAGGCGTGCGTTGGTCGAAGTTCCACGGCGTTGCATGGTGGCGTGTGAAGCGGAGTTTACACACAAAATAGACACAGCCACTCCTTTCTGAACAATGAGTGGCGCCAACGGTGCAAGCGAGTGGTTTGCCGCTGCTGCTGAACGAGCTGCCCGAGCTGAGACTAAAAACGTATCATGACATCAGAATCCGGAGGTGCGCGCCGTCGAATCTGTATATGCTACCTTTGGTAACTCTAGTCGAAGCTGAAGCGAAGCACCGCCGCCGAGATGACGCTGAAATGAGGGATGCTAAAATAAAGCACAAGCTAGGCGTCACCGCCGAGAGAATGAACCCTGAGTTATGCATGTCAACATCCAGTTCCTCTCTATCGTAACTCATCCCTTTGATGTGACGACCTCGTCTGTGGGAATTGGTGCATCAAGTCGAACATATCTCCACTCACTTCTCCCACCACAAAGCTTCTTTCTTTACATAAAAAAAAGAACTGGCAGGCGTGCGTTCCGAAGTCTTTGTAAAAAAACAAATAGTGGTTGCAGCTGCCCATACATACATGCCTGTCTCAGTTTGCTTATCTGTTTGTCTCAACCTATCGCAAAATCGAAACACGTGAACGCCAAGAATTCGCATTTGGCAGTATTGTAATAGTCAGGGATGTTTTTATTTTTTTTTTTGAGCTGATCTCGCATGCTTCGGCCGTGCCTGATGGCGCCGACGTGATTCATTTACGCTGCGACGCCATATGTCTGTAGTTTTAAAAAGTGAGTCACGTGGGTATGCATGCTAGCTCCTCATTAAAACACACAAGTGCGTAAGTCTTCTGCATATATGGCGAACCTTAGGAGGGCAGCTTCAACCAAAAAATAACTCCACTGTGAGAGAACGAATATACAGAGAATGAGCTACAGAGAAAAAGTGAAATAACTTTACTTGGCCCACAATAGACGCACGTAATATTCAAGTCGCCTGGCTAGATTCACTCGGGGCCGGTTGGGTTAAACCTGACTGCCCGTCGTGGACCCTCTGGACAGCCAGGATTTGAAAGGTTAACTCCAGGGCATTAGCTTCTTCGTTTCCTCTTGGTGGAATGGGGGTCCGGCAGAGGCGCAGCCCCACAGAACATGATCGAAGTTCGCATAACCACCACAAAGAGGGCAGTCTGTGCTTGGGCCGGACTGCTGGCATACCCATGATCAGAAGGCGAGCGTTCTAGCCATTTTGCTATCCATTTATGCTGGCAGAGAAATGCATAGCTTTGTAAGCAAAGGGAAGTGAGGGCGAGGAGGAGAGATGTGAGAGTTACGAGGAGGGAAATGAAGGTGATTGAAGAAAAGAAAGTGAGAGAGAAGCAGAACTAGAAACAGGGACATAGAGAGTAAGAATCAGAAGAAACAGAGATAAAGTTGGAACGCGAGAGACCGACTACATATAGAGACACAGAGAAATAAAGACAGACAGAAATATAAAGAGAGGAAAAAGGCAGAGAAAGAAGTAGACAAAAAAAAGTTAGGAAGCAACAGACCCCCCTCCCCCCAAAAAAGAAAGATGAAGTAGAATATACAACGCATAGTCATGTACAGTTTGCCGTGTGGCATGAAAAGCTATCATTTTCATAAAACCACACACACTCTTTTGTTATCTCCAACTTCACTCTCTTCCTTGATCCCACAACGCGAGCATAGATGTGTCCACCATGAGATAGAATAAGAACAATGAGCGAGAGATGGTATACGTTCAACGCGTCAGCAATACCGGCACCGTGTCACGCAAGTCTTATCGTTACCGCTGCGCTGTCGCCATGGCAAGACCGAGGTGAGTCAGCGCTCCCCAAGAAGCCACCCACAAGGAAGCACGTGACCGGGTACGAAACAAACTGACGCAAAATTTCGTGGCCGAAATAGCCTGCGGGGTCGATTCCCGTGAACGTTGGTATGTCATCTGCAGAATATAGCCACAATATTTCGTTTGCCGCGTTTCTTCCCGCAGTCTGCGCTTCTCGGTGGCTGTTCGGGAGTGCATGGCCGTGGCGCACGCTTTGAAAGTTTTGCATTTGGTGACACTGCAGTCCCGTTTCCTATTCGGAAGCAATTCTTGATGTGTACCACGTGAAAGTGTGTGACATTTCTGTGTGCTTTATTAATCTGTGTGCTTTATTAGAACCATTTATTCATTATTCGGTATTGATTTCTCGGGTGGGGAGGGGGGGTGGCGCTTATATCAACTTGTCATTTACAATCCGTTATCTTTAACGCAACTTTTTCCCGCATTTTGTTGCTCAATGTTGCGTATGATGCTTTTGTGCCAAGTGGCCTGCACTACATGTGTGAATAAACAAATTCGTCGCATGTCATTCCCCCTCCCCCTTTTTACTTTCTCCGCTCTTTCCGTTTTTCTTTCCCCTTTTATTTCCTACATTACGTCAGCTGTATCTCTATCTATCATAGTATACGCTTGTTCCGACTGCAATGGTCTAAAAGTCCCGAAAGTGAACTATACGGGGTGTACCCAAACTGTCCGCAAACGAAAAGTGCATATATGGGTGCAAAAAGGTGTGTGCCTGCGTATACGCATGCATACAGTAACTACACAGTGCAGTACATCTCAACGCTGTCCACGTCCCTTCGTCTGTCCGTATGATGTTCTCGTTCCAAGGAGGGCGAAGATGCACTTGAGCTTTTTGCTCGGGAGAAAGACACGCCTGAACCACGTAAAGTGGTTTCGCTTACAAGTCAAAAAGTCACCTTGAGAACGCGCGCCGGTGAATGAGCCAAAATGGGCCACAGCTAAGTGCGCGGCTACCAGCGGCATTTGACAACCGCCATGGCGACAACTCTTTCTCAAGGTTTCCGCAGCTGTCCGGGCTGGGATCGCCCGCTGTGCGCACAAGGGGGAGAATACCACGGGGAGAACGCCCGCCGCGAGGCTAAAATGCCTCTTGACCGCGGAGGTCGTGTGTACACTGGCTCGGCCAATTACACCCGCTACAAATGGGACCCCAACACCGACGATTTAACCGAGCGTCTTTCACGCGGGCAATATCGCTTTCAACGTGACCCCCTCCCCAAATGCGGCGGGTGGCGCTCCGGTTCGGGGCCTTGCTCCGCTTTTCGGAGCAACACAAGCCTCACTTCAGGAGGATGCCCCTCGGAGGGCTGCTCATATGGAAAAAAAAAGAAAATAAAAAACAAGAAGAAACGATGTTGGGGCCTAGCCGATGGTTGACAGCAACGTTGACGGCTCGAGGATCCCTTTCGACGGGAGAGGGCAAAAAGGGGCAGAACTGAGAGACAAAAGCAGCGGGAACCCATTTTTCGTCGCGTATTGAGTGACCTGCGTTAATTGATTCCCGAGCATCGCGTTTCTCGGGGCCCTTTTCGAAAATCGCCGGTGGGCCAAGCGA